>CM042755.1:17057760-17085260 GCA_022496165.2 Catalaphyllia jardinei
GGCAAATGCTGGAGGACCTGAATACATGGCTGTTCGAGGGTACTTCCCAGCCATCTGGCTACAATGTTCGTAAACAAACCTGAAAGGAATTTATAATAATTGAACTATTTAGCAATAATATACAATATATCATTCCTTTCATTAGTGTATTTTAAATTATAATGGCTTAGCTCCGAGACAGGAGAGACAGGAGCCACAGGGGAAAGGGGCTGAACACCAATAGGATTCAGTTTGGTGTAAAGTGTATATGAAGTAATTCATATTTGTACTGCGCTTGTAGATGCAAGTGAAGTATGATCCTCGCGGTAAATTTTCCAATTTAAGCAATTGGAAAGAAGAAGCCTGAAAAAAATCAGGGCTTCAACGGGATTCGAACTCATGACCTCCGCGATATCGGTGCGATGCTCTACAAACGGAGCTATGAAGCCACACATTGGGAGCAAGGTCAATTTATTGAGTTCATATCTCCCGTAAGGAGTGAAATGATGTAAAGTTTATATGAACTGTGGTTGTAGATGCAAGTGAAGTATGATCCTTACGGGAGATATGAACTCAATAAATTGACCTTACTCCCAATGTGTGGCTTCATAGCTCAGTTGGTAGAGCATCGCACCGGTATCGCGGAGGTCATGGGTTTGAATCCCGTTGAAGCCCTGATTTTTTTCAGGCTTCTTCTTTCCAATTGCTTAAATTCAAGGGAAAATGTACTGCGAGGATCATACTTCACTTGCAGGATTCAGTTTATCGCTTAATAATATACATGAAAAAGTTACTTGATTCTGATTGGCTGAGAACAGTGCAGTTTTTCCTTAACACAGTGCAGAATGCAAAAAAAGGTAATAAGGCAAGAATTCTGATTGGTCAATGATTAAAGAAGTTCACAGATAGCCAATCATCTTTTTCAAATCAAGCGCGCGCCCTGGATGGCGCAATTATGGCGCAATTTTTTTCCTGGTTGCGTGATAATTAAATTACCTAAGGTTAAGCGCGCGCACAAAACTGAAAGGAGAGTTCAGAGTCCGTAAAGTTCAAAACATCCTTCACGCAAAATTTTCATGTTTATATTATTAATAAGTAATCATACGGTTTTACTCGTTCAATTTGGAATTAATTTGCACTTGTGAGTTTTTCAAAAAGCGAAATTGCACTCGCCGAAGCGGCTCAGCTTTTTGAAAAACTCACTCGTGCAAATTAATTTCAAATTGAACTCGAAACCGTATGATTACCTATACTAATAACTGTAGTGTACTTTGCAGCCCTTAATTAATTTGTGAGATTCATTATGCCTTTTATGAAGTATATACAGCATGTCACTTCTTTAGATCATGTGGCATAAAAAGTAAGGGGTAGGGGGTGTGGGGAGTAATTCTCTCTGTGGTTGAAACAGGCCTCTTTGAGAGTGGTGCTACTTGAGAGGAAAACAAAATAGGCGATTTTATGGTAACTAGATTACATAAGTGTAACACGGCATTTTGGGTACATATTTAACTTGACCTAAACGCAAAAAAAAAAGTTTTTGGTGTGGAACTATTGAGGGGACTTAAACACTGGGGTACAAATGAATGTGTGTTAAATGAAGACAAAATAGCTTCAAAGTTGAAGATGTATGAGTTCAAACATTGGTTTCAAAAAGCACAAAACATATTGTCGATTTAGGAGATACAATGTTGAAAATCATGACTAACCTTCGTGATTACATATTCCTTGGACGTTTATGGAGTGGAAACCTTTGCGATTTACATATCCATTCTCATTCTCGTGAGGTGCCCGTATTCAAATATGTGGGTGCCATCCACACATCCGATGACGCATGGAAATCCTCCACGTTGATAAAACATGTTTTTCAACTTGCTGAGGTCTTGTTGGTCTCTTGGCCATTTGATGAACTGCTGCTGTTTCGCGGCAAGCGCCAAAGATACATTTGTGACCACCCGTGAAACCGTGGACTTATCCACGCCAACTGTGTCACCCGCTACTTAGAGAAAACTGCTACGTGCATAAAATCGTAAGGCGATCAGCACTTGTTGAAGAGCAGAGAGAGGATCATTTCGCTTAGTTTTGCGGCGGAGACTGGCTTCAAGCATGTTAGTGATATGTGTTATGCATGGACTCTCGTCCAAAACGATACCTTGATCTGAGCTCTTCGTTTGTGTAGCCATCAACTTTGAACCCTAGCTGCTGAAAGTTCCTGGGTTTTCTTTCTTTTCTACCACCCCCGGCAATACAGCCATACAACAAGCCGGCATATTCTTTGACGTCGATATTGTGATAAAAAACATAAAAACGTAGAAATCGAAATATGGTTTATCGTAGTCTATACTCTTTTCGAGAACGAGTACGCGCCATTACTCTTTTTTTTCGTATTTTTTCTGCATGTTGCGAGAGTTGCAAAAGTTTTTGAAAGGAAAGTCTGACGCGTACAAGTAGCTTATTTGCATAATGCAGCGCGTGCACATTCAAGTCCGAGTTGGTGTTTTCAATTATCAACAAATCTTGGCAAAGATTTTTTTCGTTATCTTTGATATTGTGGTAAAAACAAATCGAATGTGGTTAAGCGTGGCACTGGTGACATTCCACTGATTTGGGTTTAATTGATATGTTTTTAACCAATCTGAATGCAGAAATTGTTGCTTGTAAAATATAGCGGTAACCACTAGAGCTGATGACCTTTGCGTTAACTCTGTGTGCAAATATTTTTGTTGGATACTCGGTGACCCCCACTATTTTTCGCCAGATCACTTCCTTTTCTGATTCTTTCCATAATGCTAAAAAAAATCTGTTCTTGGGAAGTCTTAATTATATCTCATATGCTATTCAAATAGGGTCGAACTTACATGGATACACGTGTGCGTGACTTTGAAGTTGTATTTTTTAAGGCCAATTCTAGCTGATTTAATGACACATGTAGCAATGATCTATCAAGGCTATATATATGCTGTGTTAAACACAAATAGCTTAGATATTATTTTTCAACTTAAATATATGCCGATAGTTATGAATCCGGCCAGAATCGCCTCGAGTGACTGGAAATCCTGGAAATGCTATGGTCTGTGCTACGCCTTATCTTCAAAACGAGTTCGGTGACCCCCGGTTTCTTTTACGTTGTTAATGTAATCTTATCATTTTCCACCTGCAGTCAAAGTTTTAAAACAATCTGTACTTGGAAATTGTTATACTATCAAACTTTTTCTGAAACGTGGCGTAATTAACATTCATGATACGAAAATTGAAAAAAAAAGTGCAATAAAAAATGGGGTAACCGTGCTTGCTTACGCGTCAGCGGGCTCATAAAATGAGGTATTTTTACTGGTTGCCCATTAAAAATTCGAATCATCTCCATACAGAGTTTATTCTTGGTTACTTGGAAGACGCAACGTTTTATCTTGAAAGCCTAGCTTCATTTATTGACATAGGCAGTGTTGCTTTATTTAAGCTGTTTATGGTTGCTTGGTTGCGGGGATATTGCACTTTTTCGGACAGTTCCGTGGTTAGCTTAAAGTCCTCGCCTTGGCCAAAATACACCCGGTTGGGAACTATTTTCCAAGAAAGCATCATGTTCCACTATCAAACTTACATTGTACGGAATTGAACTCGGGAGCTCTCTGTGGGGTCGCACTAGTTTGCTGAAGATGGTATGATGTACAACAAATGGTCAACTCTTGAATTGGAATTTCTTGGCCACTTATACTGTGTGGCTGTTTTAATAGAAACTCAAATAAACGTTAATTGTTAACAATGTTAATGGTAATTAAATTATCATTTTCAGCAAAGGTGGGGCGAAAAAGGCGCCCACAGCCGGTAAACGAAAATACATAGAATAAATGTTGATCCGCAAGGTAAGGGAGCAGAGGGAGGGAAAATGTTTTCGCCAAGAGATATACCCGGTGTGATGGTAAAAGCCAGAGGGAATATTTGAGAATGTGACCAATCTTTTATACTGAGGACATATGGCACTCTTTAACATGATTGGCTGTTATGTCACATGACAGACCACCATCGGATCAACAAATATGTGCCTTGAATAATCAGTACAATTAGAATAGGTCAATTTATCGACATAAATAACATCATGCCTTGGCTTGATGTTTGTTTTTATGCCGATACATTGTACGGAATTGAACTCGGGAGCTCTCTGTAAGGTCGCACTAGTTTGCTGAAGATGATATGATGTACATGAAAGAAATGATCAACTCGTGAATTGACATTTCTTGGCCACTTATACTGTGTGGCGGTTTTAATAGAAACTCAAATAAAAGTTATTTGTCAACAATGTCCATGGTAATTAAATTATCATTTTCAGCAAAGATGGGGCAAAAAAGGCGCCAAAAGCCACAACAATGTGGGAGCCCCACCAAGACACCACGGCAGAGCTCGCGAATTGAAAAGCCAAGTTATAATGGAGAAGGTGAATAATATGGACAAATCAGTAACAGCCCGTGTCTGACTTACGTCACGGTCAAGTTTATACAATACCGTAAAGTGACATAACATCTGCAGCCCATGCCGGCATGACCCATGTTGCTGCCACGCACTGACGCACAACAGAAAAAGTAAATATATACAACTAAATACGTGACGACGGGAACTGTAGCAGCCCATGTCTGACCTCTGTTTCCGACATCTCTTAAAATGCAACTAAAAACATTGACCGCAGAAAATTGTAGCAGCCCTTGTCTGTCCTTCAAGGTCGTCAAGAATAACTACAGTCCTGATCATAGTGCTAAATAATGCGTCAGAAATAGTAGCAGCCCCATGTCTGACCTCTGTTTCCGACATCTCTTAAAAGGCGACTAAAAACATTGACCACAGAAAATTGTAGCAGCTCTTGTCTGTATTACAAGGTCGTCAAGAATAATTATAGTACTAAATGCGTCAGAAATAGTAGCAGCCCGTGTCTGACCAACATTTCTGAGGAAATGTTAAAGAGTTTTGATGGTGCGTGACCTATTGACATGTTATTAAATAAACTTAATTTACTTGGAGGCATTCAGAGGGGATATATATTTTGAAAGCATCATATTTTCAGCGGCCAAGAGTGCGGATTTGCGCATCCGAGAAACCATTATCAGCCGCAAGCGAAGCAGCGCCAATTCGAAAGCTGTGGCCTTTGTATCGACTGGTATCAAGAGCACAAAATTGTAAACATCGGGGAGGTTCGGTGTTAAATTGATAGACCTTAAAGTGCACCTAAGCCCCATTATTTTTTTTTTCGCTAAATCGAATCTACTTGTTATTTGAAGAAATTGGACCCAAACATTTTTGAATTTGCTTGAATCCTCGATTTTCTATGTCCTCTCAAAGTCGCACTTGAAGTGTTGCACGACCGAGTTTTAGGGAGTCTGGGGCAGCAGTTGCTGATGACGTCTACCCAGGAGCCAGACACAATTGGCGCCTCAGTCAGCTCTCTGTATTTGCGGAGAAAATGGAAAGAAAAATTAATCGTTCCAATATATTTTGGAACTAAAACGTCCGAGATTTGTTTAAGAATCATTTCTTCATCACTGGAGTCAGAGTTAAGTGTTTCGATTCAAAGACTCCGAAATAAAAAACTTCGATCGAGCACGTACGCGTTCAGACGTTCGACAACTGTGAAATCGCTGCCTGAAGCTTTGAGAGCACTTTGCAAGACTTCAACGACGGGGAAGAACTCTTTGTGAACGAGCTGCCTGTATATTAGGAATGGAAAGCTAGATACGAAGCTAGTGGAGGAGCAGGAAAAGAAAAAGCAGGAAAGGAAACTCAAGGACTTCTTTGGATGGTAAATTCATAATTTTACCTAAACACAAGGTTCCCACGAGTGTTTATAGAGCCCGTTTACAGTTCTCGTTAGCGAGAATGTATTTTGTAAAGGATGGCTGTTTTATTATATCAGTTTGTATTTTACTTTCTAGAATACTTCATGTTTACTAGAGCGAAGTACGTGTTGCAGTTTTCGAGACGTGATGACCTCCAAAACACTGGCTTCGATCCGGCGATTGAAAATCGTAGAATTGTTTGGACCTTTTTTTGAAGCTTCGGGAAGCAAGGTGGAAGGAAGCATTTCATAAAATTACCGTTTTCACATGGTTACACGTTTTCAGTCGTAGCTCCAAATAACCGATGAAATTTTTTTTCTCAATGCTTAGCGTGAAATTCGTCGGATAAGCAAACAACAAGTCTAACAATTTTGTTATCGTGTAATTTTAAAGGATTAGTCTTCCACTTTTATCTGAATCAAAAGAGAAATTAGACTGTTGGTTGGCGGCGTATAGTTGCGACTTATTTACGTATCAGTAAGCTTATATATCGGTCGCACGACTTTGCCGGATACGTTATAAATACTGTGGGATAGGAAGATATAGGTTGTCGTTAGTATCTCTACAAATTGCTGGTTGGCTTTCAGCAGAAAATTTCGAAAATAGCGTTTGAAACTCCGCGGAACAAATTCCACTAAGAATTCTTCAATGGTTCTCACAGAGTTAGTTCGCTTGTTCGATAATTCGACGAAATTAACCATCGTTTACGTTTTTATTGTACCGATCATCGCCATTAAATTGTATAGTATATCTTTCTTTAAGTCTGGGTTATTGCTTCAACAGCCGATAGTACCTCTAGAAAGCGTTTCTGCGTACTTTTATTATATGTTTTGCATCAACCTCAAGGAAATGAGAGGACGGGAGATATTCGATCTTCCTGGGTAGACGTCACAACAGCTGCTGGACTCATTCTCCTCAGACTCGGTCGTGCAACAAAAATGGCGGTGTTTTCGGGATTTCGTCGGGGCACAGAAAATCGATGATTTATCTGAATCAAAACAATTTTTCGAAGAAATATTTTAAGTAACAAGTAGATTCGTCTTAGCGAAAAAAATTTGGGGGTTAGGTGCACTTTAATTATAATAGATGCATGCTTTTGTTGACAAAAGAGAGGTCCCGGAAGCGCCCCTCGGGATTTGTAGTATTCTAAGGCCCGGTTCAAACGTCGAACTTTACCTAATAATCATATTCGGCACATGTAAAGTTCCATGTTTGAATCAATTAGGTTCGGCAGATTTGTATTTGGGGCGACCTGCCGGCAAAAGATCGACTTCGTTTCATACGTCGAACTTTTTCATGTGCCGAATCTAATGCATACATTACGAATACATTAAACTAGTTTTTACTCAGAGTTCTGCACGTTTCCTATTTTTGTCATGAGTACACAGCTTCCTTTGATCTTTTGGAAAAAAACTCAGTGATGTAGCAGCTATCGTAAGCTTAATGCTGATTGGTTTAGAGAACATTTCCATTGTTTCTTATGTTTTCATAGATATGCAATTTTGTTACACAGTGACTGAAAAAATTTTGAAAAGTGAGAGAGAGAATCAGTTACTGCTTGATTGAGATAAAAAGGGTTACAGAGTGTTAGAGATAGGAGGGGATGAGAGTACTGTTATAACAATAGTAAGTCTTGTGTCTTACTCTTCAATGGTATAAAAAAAGTGTGGCAATAGATAGTTAAACATGAGAGAGAGAGAGAAAGAGGGGAGCGAGAGAGGGAGAAAAAAATCACAAGATTGGCAAGGAGGTAAGTATCAAAGATGTAGATCAGTTTTGAGGTATCAAGGGTATCAATGGTATTGGATCAATGTATCAAGGGTATCGAGGGTATAAATGTATCAAGGGTGTCAAGAGTATCGAGAGTTTCGAGAGTGACGAGAGTATCAAGGGCATTGAGGGTATCGAGGGTATCAAGGGTATCGAGGGTATCGAGGGTATCAAGGGTATCAAGGGTATCGAGAGTATCAAGGGTATCGAGAGTATCAAGGGTATCGAGAGTATCAAGGGTATCGAGGGTATCAAGGGTATCGAGAGTATCGAGGGTATCAAGAGTATCGAGGGTATCAAGGGTATCAAGGGTATCAAGGGTATCAAGGGTATCAAGAGTATCAAGGGTGTCAAGAGTATCAAGAGTATCAAGGGTATCAAGGGTGTCAAGGGTCTAATCAGGAGCACAGTCATACCAATTTCAACTTTAGTTATCCAAGTAATGAACTCTACTGATTATTATCTTAACAAGGAATTAGTACAATATGTATCTTCCTGTTTTGAAATGGGATACATTTATTATTAAAAGCTTATAATAATAAGTAATGTTATTTGAATTTTTTAGAACTACTACCATTTTTTATTCAGTGCTGTAACTCTCTTTTTAATGGCCATGCTAATAAAGCTCATTGTTGTTGTTGTGTCAAGGGTATCAAAGCAGGTTAGTGTATCATCGTTATGATGTTATTGAGGCTATAAATAGGAACAAGGGCATAAAAGATATCCCCAAGGGTTAGAAGGTATTATCTTCATTAACACCATCTTCAGCATCAAACTTTCAGGGAGTGAATATGGCTGCAGTTGTTAAATAAAATACGCAGGTAAAAATAAAAATCTGTTCCCCCTAAAATTATGTTTTGCATCTGTCATAACCTTATATTTTTTTACTGTTAGCAGCTGTTATTGTTTAGGGGCTAGGGGGTTACTGCTACTTGCTGTTGATACCCCAGAAACAAATTTGTCATGCAATAATTAATGATATGTC
Source organism: Catalaphyllia jardinei (assembly GCA_022496165.2). NCBI lineage: Eukaryota > Metazoa > Cnidaria > Anthozoa > Scleractinia > Caryophylliidae > Catalaphyllia > Catalaphyllia jardinei. The sequence continues at coordinate 17,066,311 of CM042755.1, forward strand.
ATTTACATACTGTAAACTAGAAGTACGTCTGAAAATGCTGTTCAAAGTGGATACATCTGAAGAAGATCTAATTGATTTCTTTGCTAACATCTCATAGCAGGTATTTGGGAAAACCAAATCATGAACTTCTGCCAAAACATCTGCAAAAATAGTCTTGAGGCCTCATCTGAGCTCGGGCTGGATCGGTTTCCGAGATCTCCCCTAGCCATTTTCTTTGTAAAACTAATGGAAGGGTTTCATTGTTCTGTTCAGACAATCATTCTTTTGGTACCGGTACCACTTAATAAATATGACTGTCAAGGCATGTGTTACTGTTAATTCTCCAATGCGAAGGCAAAATTGAATGGTTTGGTGCACCTCAGACAGTGAAGGTTGTCCAATACACACAAATAGACTCCAATGGAATAAATGTTATCCATTGGTATTCCATTGGTGAAATGCATCTCATTAAGGGGACTTAGAATATTTCCGTTGGCTTCAGGCTGAGTGGGGGTGCATTCTACTTAATTGTCCATTGGACCGATCGGTACGATTGATACCAATGGTACCAATTGAATTCCATCAGTGAAATGCATCTCATTACGGGGACTTAAAATATTTCTTCTTCAGGCTGTGTGGGGGTGAATTCTACTTGTCCATTGGACCGATTGGTACGATTGGTACCAATGGAATAACTTTTATCCATTGGTAAAATGCACCTCATTATGAAGACTTAAATATTTCCGTTGGCTTCAGGCTGTGTGGGGGTGAATTCTACTCGTATCGAGGGTATGCGAGCCCAAACACACGCTAAATACAATGTATATTCTTCGTTTTTGAAACGACTTCGAGCTCAAACACACGCTAAATACAATGTATATTCTTCGTTCTTGAAGCGTGCGAGCCCAAACAAACGCTAAATAAAATGTATATTCTTCGTTCTTGAAGCGTGGGAGCCCAAACATACGCTAAATACAGTATATTCTTCGTTCTTGGAGCGACTGCGAGCTCAAACACATGCTAAATACAATGCATATTCTTCGTTCTTGGAGTGAATGCGAGCTCAAACACACGCTAAATACAATGTATATTCTTCTATTTAGCGTGTGTTTGGGCTCGCACGCTTTAAGAGCGAAAAATATACATTGTGTTTAGTGTTTGTTTTGCCCCGCGAGCTGTAAGAACGAAGAATCCATGTATACACAATACATTGAATATGGCGTTTGTTTAGGCTCGCACGCTTTAAGAATATACATTGTATTTAATTAGCGTGTGTTTGAGCTCGCAATTTGCTTCAGGAACGAAGAATATACATTGTATTTAGCGTTTGTTTGGGCTCGCAAACTTAAAAAACGAAGAATATACATTGTATTTAGCGAGTGTTTCGGCACGCACACTTCGAGAACGAAGAATATACATTGTATTAAGCGAGTATTTCGACACGCACGCTTCAAGAACGAAGAATATACATTGTATTTAGCGTGTGATTGGGCTCGCAAGCTTCAAGAACGAAGGATATACATTGTATTTAGCGTGTGTTTGGGCTCGCAAGCTTCAGAACGAAGAATATTCATTGTATTTAGTGTATGTCTGGGCTCGCAAGCTTCAGAACGAAGAATATACGTTGTATTTAGCGTGTGTTTTAGCTCGCAAGCTTCAGAACGAAGAATATTCATTCTATTTAGTGTATGTCTGGGCTCGCAAGCTTCAGAACGAAGAATATACGTTGTATTTAGCGTGTGTTTTAGCTCGCAAGCTTCAGAACGAAGAATATTCATTCTATTTAGCGTGTGTTTGAGCTCGCAAGCTTCAGAACGAAGAATATTCATTGTATTTAGTGTGTGTTTGGGCTCGCAAGCTTTAGAACGAAGAATATATGTTGTGTCGGTCATGTGCCCATGTACGTAGTTGCACCGGAGCGGAACGAGGAGATTACAGGTGGAACGAAAAGCGGTTCGTGTAGCTTCGATTCGTCTATTGATAGTGAACTCAATTGCCATTAGAAGGACACAGTCATTGACGGAACACAACACTGGCGACGAGGAGGTTCCGTACCTTCGCATAGGTGAACATGGCAGCGGCAAGTGTTGAATTCGGAGGAATTTTGCCGTTCGACTGTAAAGGCGCCATTACTTCGGTTACGCCTCAGTGGAGAAAGTGGAAAAAATCGTTGGAATACTACATCTTAGCAAAAGGAATCACCAACAGTGCTCGAAAAAAAGGTTTACTGTTACACTGCGTTGGCACACAAGTGCAAGAATTCTTCGAAACCTTGCAAGATCCAGGACCGCCGGCAGATGCAGAAGACAATGCTGATGAATATCAGAAAGCCCTACAAACACTCGATGCTCATTTTAGTGCACAGTTAAACGAGCCATACAAAAGGCATGTCTTCAGAAATCTAAAAAAGGAGGAAGGAGAGACGGTAGATCAATTTATTACTCGATTACGACGCCAAGCGGAAAATTGTAACTGGGAAAACGCAGATGAGCCGATTCGTGATCAGGTCATCGACAAGTGCAGATCAGCTGACTTGCCGCAGAAACTATTGCTGAAGGGAACCCATCTGACTCTGGAAAAGGTGCAAGAAATTGCTCGATCTTTGGAGGCAGTAGATATTCAGTTGAAAACGATGACTGGTGTCGAAGAAGATCGTCAACAAGTTAATCGCACCGAACAAGGAGGAACCGTTGACCAGTTCAAAGGAAAAGAAGCGAAAGCCAGATGTGAAGGCAGTAGTAGAAGCAAGAGAACCAGAATCAGTTTCAGAAGTCAGGTCATTCTTGGGGCTAGTAAATTACAGTGGGAGGCTTATCCCAGATCTTACGACACTTTCAGAGCCACTGCGAAGACTGACGAAGAGGGATGTCGAGTTCCAGCGGGGACCATAGCAAGCTGAAAAATGAACTGGCCCGAGCAGAGGTTCTAGAATATTATGACAAAGATGCCGAAACTCGTGTAATCACTGATGCAAGCCCTGTGGGTTTGGGCGCCGTTCTCGCTCAGAAACAGCAGGGGGGATTCAGGGTCATTATGTATGCCAGTCGAAGTTTAACAGAAGTGGAACGCAGATACAGCCAGACAGAGCGCGAGGCGCTAGCAATCGTATGGGCTTGTGAACGTTTTCACACCTACTTATATGGGATCAGGTTTCACCTTGTAACTGATCATAAGCCATTGGAATGTTTGTACTCGAAGAAGTCGAGACCCCCCGCCCGCATCGAACGCTGGGTACTGCGCATACAAGTTTTTTATTACACCGTTGAATACAAGCCAGGTAGCGAGAACATAGCAGATTCCCAGTCTCGACTGAGTTACTGCCTGAATCAAGAAGAGGAGAAAATGAGCAACGGTGCAGAAGAATATGTACGGTTTATAGCCCAGACAACCACCCCAAAAGCCATGACAACACGGGAAAGAGAGGAACAGTCCCATCATGATGCTGTACTGAGTAAAGTAAGGCGATGCATTCGTGAAGGTGTCTAGAACAACAAAAAATGTGCTAAATATATTCCAGTGAAAGAAAAACTGTGTACCAGCGGCAAAGTGGTTTTGCGTGGAACTCGCATTGTTATTCCCCAAAGTTTGAGACAATAAGTACTAGCTATTGCGCACGAGGGACATGTTGGAATTGTTGCTACGAAACTGAGACTGAGGACCAAAGTATGGTGACCCGGTATCGACAAAGACGCTGAACAGTATGTAAGGTCGTGTCATGGATGTCAATTAGTTGGACAAGCAACCCCACCGCAGCCTTTGATGCCTACTGAGCTGCCGCTAGGCAAATGGCAGGACTTATCCTTGGATCTCCTGGGACCGATGCCTACAGGGACTATTTGTTGGTCGGAAGATTCGCACAAAGATGCCTGAGTTGCGCGAAACCACGGTAAATGATGGTGAGCTTCGAGATCGTGACTGGGAAAAGAAGACGAAAGCGAAGACATATGCAGATGAACGGAGGGGTGCTCAACCAAATGATCTTCAGACAGGTGACCAAGTGCTCCTTAAGAAGAAAAAGTCAGACAAGTTGTCAGCCAAATTTGGAAGTGAGCCTTTCGAAATCGTCGAGAGGAAAGGCAATAGTGTTGTGATACAGTCACCTGAGAAGGTTCAATACCAAAGGAACGTCACAGAAGTAAAGAAGTTTACCCCTATAGAAGAACAAAGTGCTAACAGTGATCATCAGCTGTAGTTACAGGAGGACAATGAATTAGAGCAGAGGCCACAACGGGACAGGCGTCCCCCAGATCGCTATGGTGAATGGGAATAACCCAGAAAGAAAACTGACATTGTATTAGCTTTTCAATGGCTTGAACGTCTTTGTGATGTTTCTTTTCCACAAAAAGAGAACGAAACAGTGCGAACAATGGAGTTAAAGACATAAGTTGTTTAACGCTGAAAAACTCTGGACATAGTTACAGTTGCGTTGATCGTTTGAATCTAGTTTAAGATTAAGCTTTCTTTTTGTAAAGAAAAGGAGGGATGTTGTGTCGGTCATATGACCATATACGTAGTTGCACCGGAGCGGAACGAGGAGATTACCCGTGGAACGAAAAGCGGTTCATGTAGATTCGATTCGTCTATTGATAGTGAACTCAATTGCGATTAAAAGGACACAGTTATTGACGGAACACAACTATATACATTGTATTTAGCGAGTGTTTCGACACGCACGCTTCAAGAAAGAAGAATAGACATTGTATTTAGCGTGTGTTTGGGCTCGCAAGCTTCAGAACGAAGAATATTCATTGTATTTAGCATGTGTTTGGGCTCGCAAGCTTCAGAACGAAGAATATTCATTGTATTTAGTGTGTATTTCGGCTCGCACGCTTCAAGAACGAGGAATGTACACATTGTATTTAGCACATTGTATTGAACATTTACTCTTTATACATTGCATTTAGCGCTTTTCGGCTCGCACACTTTATGTAGTTTACAAATGGCACACCGATCGACTGTCTACTTTTCCATTGGTACCATTGGTACCAATGGTACCAATCGACAAGTAGTTTCCGCGCGGCTCTCAAGTGTTAATATATGCAGTTTACGAATGGAGCACCGATCGGCTGCCTCCTTTTCCATTGGTACCAACCAATGGTAAGGATAACTAGACATCACGTCTTTTTACACTTCACGTCTTTTTAAAATTCGCAGGACTCCTGCGAATTTTAAAGATTTTAAAGGTTTTTATTTCTTAAGAACAGCTCTCTTACAGTTTTACAGTTTCAGTGAATCGGCTGGGTCCGTCGAGCGTGTAAAAAGACGTGATGTCTAGTCATTCTCGGTATTCAAACACGTTCCTAGCTTCGATCCTTGAGATTTCACAGAAGCAACCAATGGTACCACTTGACAAATAGTTAACGCGCGGACCCCAGGTGTTAATATATGCAGCTTACATCGACTAACTACTTAATGCAATGCAGTTTACAAATGGTATACCGATGGACTGAGGAGCTTTCCATTCGTACCAATGGTACGAATCGTAATGTTTCTTTCACGAATGGTGACTTTTTACCAATGGTACCATTGGTGAGGGTTTCTTGACGATTGGTATCTGTTTGTGTATATTGGACATGTGTGAAGACAGTCGTAAGTGACTTTTTCGGGTAAATTTTTTTTCCCTTCAAAAGTGCCTGAATTTTTGCATGTGCTTTTCAATTAAGTAGTAAAAAAATCCCATGTAATTTTTTTGGGTGGTTTGCACTTTGCTTCTGAGAACAACGCAGTCAAAATATTGAATCAAGCGTGCACAATGAACGCAACAAATTGGAAAAAGTAGAGCGTTTCAGCCAAAAAAAGATACAGGAGAATGTTTTTCTGCTTTATTGAAAAGCACATGCAAACATTCAGGCACTTTTGAAGGAAAAAATTTTACCCGAAAAAGTCAATTACGACCGTCTTGTACCAAGTCATTCAATTAATGGGTAAATTGTAAGCCGTGTGACCCCCTACTAAAACAAATGTTCACGTTCATGCCCAAAATTTAGACCCTTTTTGCAACTCTTTAACAAGCAAAATGCCATGAGGATATTCTTCAACAGAGCCTTTCAATTCAAACATGTATATGAGACATTTTGGCCTTCATACTGCAGATGCCCATTTCCATGTTGTCTCTGAGCATTACAACAAAAGAGAATGATATCAAGTCATCCTGGCAGATCCTTGTCATTCTTTCAGTTAGACTTGTGCTGACATGCATTGAGGCAGATGACAAAACGGTTTTATATAAGAGGTCACACTTTGGTACAATTCACCGAAGGTCATAAATGATGTGATTAGTACTTGAAGCAAAACAACAAAACTAACCTCTGAGCATATGCAGTACTAGCTGAAAATCAAATTTTAAGCTTTTCATTATATGGTAAGGTATTTGGTAACCTGCAATCAACCATTCTTTTTTCCTTTTTCTTCTCGTCTCCCAAACAAAAGGGCAGAACAACCGCCTGAAGGCCAATCTCGTCCCCAGAGCCCACATGTCTTTTGGTCAGCACCACAAGACACGGTGCTCTGGAATAATCAACAAGCTCGTTCCCAGAGCCCACGTGTCCTTTGCTTTTAAATTCTTTCAAACCCAAATTTCTACTTTCCTAGTTTTTCCAGTGCATGTTGAATGCCTTTGTTGAATGCATCCACTTCAACTTTATCTCTGGTTACCATGTAAACCAAGGCACGCATGCCCCGTGAACCATAACTCCTAAAATCTTGGACTCTGGAAATTTATTGTTCCAGACCTCTGTGTCTGACCAAAAGACATGTGGGCTTTGGGAACAAGATTGTCTCATTGCAGGGTATGTATTTTACTGCTCCACAGGTTCATATATGAACCGCATATACTTGTCCCTTTTTACTTGAAATCCTTCTGGTAGTCTCTTTTTCAAATTTAACTATTGCTTGTGTATTATCATCTCATTCTGGTAAAAATCCATGAGAAAATTATATAAAAAGTGGATTCCAAAACCCTGGACACAAGCGCTTTTGAGTCTCATCTTGTTTTTTCCATTATTCTCCACTTCTTGATTGCTGGTTTTCAATGCATTAGCCTGCAGGCACAGATTGATATCATGAAACCTGCACAATGGTGACTTGTGTGGGTTGGTGGTTGAATGGAACCAATCACCAAGAATATACCTTCGCGATGAACCAGTTATGGGGTGAACCCATTTGTCTGCAGTTTCTTCAACCTTAACATCTACAGAGACTTGTTTGAATTCTGCTGGGACTATTTCTAGCACATTGACACCCTAACATCAGAGAAAATTGAATACATCTCCACAAAAAAATATTTAAAAAAAAACAGAAAACCTTGAGAGACTTTGCATAAACATAACATAACATAATCTTTATTTAACGTGGGAGAAACGCTTAGCTATAGCTATTTTGCAGGTTTTCCACAAATTAATATTAAGAAAGAAAGAAATATGTACATAAAAATGTAAGAATGCGAACGATGAGAATTTGATTATGCAGTATGATTGCACAATGTACCACAATTCAGCTTGATAGTGAGGCCTATTAACATACGTAATAATTACTTGTGTCCTCTGGGCTTCACTGCCAAGATCCAAAACAGTCTATTTAGTTGCCAAGATACAAAATATTTTATTGATCCAGTAACCTGTTCATTACAAAAGCAGAAATGCTATAAAACAAACAAACAAACAAAAAACCCAAAGCAGAACCACATCAATCAGAGTGCAAGGGGAAAATACTTTAATTCATCAATAAATTGCATGGCAAGTTGATTGCTTAGTTTTAGCAAACCTTTAATTGGTTGGTGTTTCGGTGTCATAATATCACTGAAATGACTATAGCATAGCCATTTCTTATTCAATATATTATGTCCATGGATTAATAATTGTTAATTGAACACCCACCTGGTCGCTTGCCTAGGTCAAGAGAGGCACTGTGAGGATAAAGTGTTTTTCCCAATAATACAACACAGTGCCCCTCCATTGAAAGTCAACACTAACTGTTAAGCTCTAAGCTCGATTTGCAGACATGTAATTCCATGCATGATCTTTCAGGTTGAAATTAAAAATTTACACAGTCACCTGAGCAAGTGTGAAATGGCTTATAAAGAAAGAAATACTAAAGACAAAATATTGAGATAGCTAACAAGTTTATTAACTACTTAATAACATAGAAAAAGACTATATATACAAATTATTCAATACATCTGTTGTGATACTGACTTCGTAAATGAACATACAATGTGTTAGGAAGTTGTTTAACTAAATCCGTGACACAGTTTAACTGTACTCAAATTTGTTGACATATAACAGCGCTCCAAGCGATGACCATTTTGGTCGCCATGGCGATTGGAAAAAAAACTTGGCAAACAAAATTCTGGCAACAGATTAAAAGAGAAAATTACTTGAAAAATAATCCATAATAGGACGAATTTAATCAATAGTACAAGCGGCCGCATCACCTGTCTTTCTCTTTTCCCCTCTCGTCGTTCAGAAACTCGACATGAATGTGTAAACTACTGTAGCAAAATAAAGTGTTGAAAATGTGCCATTGGGCACATTTTTTTTGGCCACTGAATTTTTTTAATGGCGACCATTTTACAATTAAAGGTCGCCAAAAGGAGACTTTTTGGAAAAGTGAGCTTGGAGCGCTGTATAAGCATCAATGATATAAAGGCAAAATACTCTAGGCAGTTCACAGGGAGCACACAATCTTGCTGAGTAGGGAGAAAGTACTTTATAAAGGAACGAAAAGAATTAACAGTTTACCGTTGTCACCTGTTTCTTACAACTCCTGCGTAACACTGCAGCGGTAAAAGTCGTACTTAGTCCTTTCTGTGCTCAGCAAAAACATTTCTGATTTGTATATAAATTTGGCAAGGGAGGCAACTCTTTGCCAAAACATTTTGAATTTGTTTTTGAATACTTTTGCGACAGTCGGATAATTTTAGTGACTTTTACTTAGCACGGAAAGGCCCAGGTACGAGTTTCAGCACTACAGGGTTAGCAGGATATGCAAGCAGCGGTTTTCCTGAAATCACGTAAACATGAGACAAAGGTAAACTATTGCTGGTTTTCACATGACGTCACTAAAATTCAAACTTTAGAACTATTGATCCTCCTGAGATTTTACTTTGATGATGTGTAAGAGCAGCTAAAAACTAATATTCATACAAATTTTCACTCCGAATGGGTTCTCGGTTTAGCCATAAACTACGCTTGAATTTCTAAGCTTTTGCGGCATTTACACGACGGGCGAGAGAGCTGTGATGTTGGTTTAAAAAGTGACTTATTTCGGGGAATTCGGCTATCTGAGAATAAAGTATTGTTACGTTATTCAGTTCTTCGAGAAATAAATTCACGTTTTTGAAGCAAAACCAGGAGCCCATTACTGGCAAAACTCAGTGACAGATGTTTCTGCTGGTTCCCGGCCGCCATGTTGGTGCCCATCCACATGGGCACCAGAATGGCGTCTCCATACAAATCTCTATAAATTTGGGGAAAACTTTTCTCCGCATATCTTCCAGAAGAAAAATCTCTGTGACCTGAATCTTGGCGACAGTCTTTGCATATCTACCTTCTTTATTTTCCCTGATTCTGGACTTAATCTATTGAACGGTTTGGATTTTTTATTTTGATCTTTTTTGAATGGCATGACACTGAAAGCCAGCAATTGATTATTTTAGTTCCTTTATTTACCCTCTCACTACTCAGCAGGATTGCGTGCTCCCTGTGGGCATTTCACCACAGATGCACTGGATTGGCACTGGACCAGAGCTACTTATTTCAAGATGACTTTAAACACAATAATACTTTGCCCTTGAATAATTATTATCCAAGGGCAAATTATGTCATAAATGCACGTACAAAGGTACTTGTTTGTACAGATTCAAAGGAATTCAAGAGATAATTCATAGTGAATATTTTTAAAGCTTGGCCAAGGAAAATGTCCAAAAATGGTGGTCAGAAAAAAAAACTTTTTTGGGGGGGGGGGGATGGTGTAGCGTGACATATGTCCAGGATATTAAGGCTACAAACTAAACCTTCCTAAGCTGTAGCTTGCACTAGCTTGGCTTGTGACAAGATGGAAATTCCCACAAATCAAACAACATGCAAACACAGTAAAATTGACAAATATAATTTAAAAAAAATAAGTTCACTGCAATCTTTTCAAAACACAGATCTGTTTGATTATCTGTTTAATACGTATGCATGTCTTACGTCGAACATTACCACCAAACATGTTTTGTGAGCGTTACTTACGAATAACGTATTTATTTACTTATTTTCAAATTATTGAAAGTAAATTTATCCAAGTCTTGCACCACAGTGATTTTCTAACATGCCCAAACTCGAAAATTTCCTCAACCACAAAGCGAAAGGTATGACTGAAATCGAAGTGATGTAGCAGCTATCTTAAGCACCCGGTTTCGTTTCCGTCTGTTGTGCAATATATCTTCTGTTTGTCTGCCATTTAAGTATATATACTCTAAAAAACTCCCTGTCGAATAAACTGACTCACAACAGTTTGATACGTACTCTATTTAAAATATATTTTCTCTTTGTCTAACATCTAAGTATATCTACTCTACAAAACTCCCCGTCGTATAAACTGACTTGGAATATATAAACTATTTCATTATACAGACAGGAGTGTTTTCCTGGGAACTAAACCACTCGTAGATTCCATACGCCACTTCATCCGGAACCCGAGTGGCGTATTTTCCGTGTCACCTTTGTGAGTGTCGTATCGTTCAATGACGTCACGATTCCCGCCTTTTGCTTTTGTTTGTCTCTTAAATTGTACTTAAATTCGTAGGTGTATCATCGAAACATCTTCGGGTCTTCCTAGGAAGTCTTCGGAAATCTTCGTACATCTTCGGACATCTTCGTACATCTTCGGACATCTTCGGGAATTCTCGGGAAATGTTTGGAAACGTTCGTCTGGCCTTCGGAACAATTTTGGAAAATTTTCGGAAATCTTCTGAAGGTGGTCGAAAATCTTCGGAAAATCATCAAAAACGCCGTCATCAGCATGTCTATATAATAAAAAGAACATTACGCGGCGGCTTCATGATATGAATTTTATTTTCTCGTGGCAAAAACAATATTTTACTCACTCGCTGCGCTCGTTCGTAAAATATTGTTTTGCCACTCGAAAATAAAATTCATATCTTCGCGCAACCGTGTAATATCCTCTATGAATCTTCATAACAGAAATCTACTGATAATAGGTCGCCGTGTTATGTTGTGTGATATATGTGTGACACCGCAGACCATGCGATAGACTGTAAGCCATCTGATTGGTTTGCTACCCTTGCTACCCTTTCTACTCGTTTAACCAATCACAGAGGACCTTACGATAGCTGCTACAGTACTGGAAAAAATGGCGGGAGGAGCGGGAACTGACATGTATTCCTCTTGCTTCAAGGGCACGAAATGACACCTACTTGAAGTGAATAATCCACTTCTGCAAGTGGTGTTCCGTATGAAAACGAGCGAAGCGGGTTGGAAAACAGGTAGTTCGGTGGCGCCCTATGAGTCATGCTTTTGAGAGTACAAATAAATTAATCCTGAAGGAAACCGATGGCAAGGAGAAACTGGACGAGGAACTGTGATGTTCCTTTGGGAATAAGCAATCAAATAGAAGTCAAACCAAATTCAAGACTCGTTTTCGGTTGTTTAATACTAGCTACGCCTTCTTCGACTTCTTCTACCCTCCCTGACCGCTCTTGCAAGAAAAGAAAGGTCCTCATTTCCACGATTTATCCTTTGACCACATTTTCCGCCATTTTGGTCAGGTAAGAGATAAAGAGGGCCAATTGGCATAGGATAAAAGCTGGACTGGACTCTGGACCCTAGACTCTGGCCAGTGGGTGCTCAAGCCCTACAGGGTACGAAGAGGATGAAGAGAGTACAAAATTTAAACTGCGGACCACAAGCTGCAAATTACTTTTTTTAAATTACATTCCATTCTAAAAAAAAAAGGTATTCAGGGAATGTTCTTGGGCTATTTATCAGGCCCGGCCAGGTGTTTGGGGTATACGGTATCTTGGGTCTTTTTATTTCAGGTATATGGTATTTTTTTGTCAAAATTCGGGTATGAAGTATTTAGTTTTTCCTGAATTTTAGGTATTCGGTATATGATACAGTCAGTCAGTCAGTCAGTCAGTCAATCCTCGGAGCCCCGCTGGGGGGAGCATAAGGCACCGACAAACTTCTTCCATTCAGACCGGTCCTGGGCCAGCCACCGCAGCTCGTTCCACGTCTTTCTAGCTGTTTCCATCTCGTCCTCGATGGTCCTCCGCCAAGGGCCGAGTGGGCTGCCCCGGTGCCTCTTCCCAGGGGGCGCCCAAGACAGCGCCTCGAGCGGATGCCGGCCTTTCTTCACGCGAAGGACTTGGCCAAGCTACGTCCACCGTCTTCTTTTCACCTCCAGAACGATGTTGTTCATCCCTGTGCGCCTCCAGATCTTCTCATTGCACACCTTTTCTTGCCACCTAACTTTCAATATTCTCCGTAAACATCTCCCTTCGAAGCTTCGAAGTTTGCTCTCCAACTTCTTGTTGGTTCTCCACGTCTCTGAGGCGTAGAGAAGAGTTGAACGTACGTAGGACTGGTAGATTCTGAGCTTGGTTTTAGTACTGAGAGTTGTGGACTTCCAAATGTTGTTCAGTTTCTTGAACGCCAATTCTGGTAGACACCTCTTTGTCGATGTTGTTGTCGGATGAAATCTAGCTCCCAAGGTACTTGAAGTCTTTGACTTCCTCCAGTGGTTCGCCTTCTACCGTAACAGGTACTCTGAACTTGTTTTTTGCCTTCATGACCTTGGTCTTTGCTGCATGAATGTTCAGCCCAACTTTCTTGGCAGTTGATACCACCCTATCAGTCTTTTCCTGAATGTCACTGTGCGTGTGGGCTAAGAGAGCGAGATCGTCTACGAAGTCGCTGTCCTCCAGGCAGTGAAACAATCCCCAGACCAAGCCACGAGGTTTTTCAGCAGTGGTTGTCCTCATGACGTAGTCAATTACGATGAGGAAGAGGAGCGTTGAAATGATGCAGCCCTGCCGTACACCGGTCTTGACCTGAAACCACTCACTGTGTTGGACACAACACAAATTGTTGGCGTACATGTTTTTGACGATGTTAATTACTTTGGGTGGGAGGCCATACAGGCTCATGATGTGCCAAAGGGTGGTGAATGCTATCAAAAGCTTTCTCGAAGTCTACGAAATTTATGTACAACGACGAATTCCACTCAAGAGATTGCTCCACTATGTTCCTGAACACAAAGATCTGGTCAGTACATGAGCGGCCGCTCCTGAATCCGGCTTGCTCCTCTCTAAGCCGCTTGTCGACTCCCTGCAGAATCCTCTGGAGTAGGACTCTACAGAAAATCTTCCCTCTGACCGATAGGAGGTTGATTCCTCTCCAGCTACCACACACTGAGAGGTCTCCTTTCTTTGGGAGTTTCACGATGATGCCCTTCTTCCAATCGTTAGGCACCTTCTCCTCCCCCAAGCTTGGTTGAACAGTTTCACGAGCATCTGTGCACTAAGGTGCGGGTCTGCTTTGAGCATGTCTGCTGTCACACGATCCTCTCCTGGGGCCCTATTTCCCTTGGTCTGCTTGATGGCTGACGCTATCTCCTCTACTGTGATCTTTCCCTTCTCCATCTCACTTAACTGCTGAGGCATGGAATTATCAAAGTCCAAAGTCTCTGCAGGCTCATCTCTGTTCAGCACCTCTTGGAAGTGCTCGGCCCGCCTTGTCATCTGTTCTTCCTCTTTGGCAAGCACATTGCCCTGCTTGTCTTTCACAACACTAGATCTGTTCGTGAAGGAGCCAGTGAGAACTTTAGCGATCTTGTACAGAGTTCTTGTGTCTCGCCTATCTGCTGCGTCCTGTGCTTCCTTTCCGAGGTCATCGACATACCGTCTCTTATCCTGGCGAGCACTCTTCTTCACCTCCTTATCTAAGGTCCTATATTTCTCCACTGTCTCGGCAACTGCATCAACAGGTTGCCCGGCTGCCGCCAAAAACTGCTGCTTCGTTGTCTTTCTCTCCTCTATCTTTGGCCAGGTGCCCTCGGAAACCCAGTCTTTCCGATGCTTCTTACGATGTCCTAGCACTTTCTCGCTGGTGGCCGAGTAGGCCTCCTTCAGCTTATCGTATGACGCATTGATATCGTCAACTGGGAGAGTGTCAAGCACATCGAACTTATTCCTTAACTCCAAGGTGAATTGCCTACGCACTGTTTCACATCGGAGTCGCTGTGAGTCGTAGAGGGGTCAGACCCCTTCTTGCTTGTTCTTCTCAGCTTGAGGCGGAGTTTTTCCAGCACCAAGTGATGGTCACTTCCAACGTCAGCGCCTCTCACAGCTTTCACGTCCAGCAGAGAACGTCGCCACTTCTGGTTAATCAACACATGATCGATATGGTTGATAGTTCTCTGATCTGGGGAGGTCCACGTCATTTTGTGAACCTTCTTGTGCTTGAAAAGAGTTCCTCCTATGACTAGCCCAGTCTTTGAGTAGACAGCCATATTCACTCTCCACTCCCTCTCCTTCTCTCCCCATGCACTCCTCGTAGCCACTGTTGTAGGAGCCGACCTTCGCATTGAGGTCTCCAATCACCAGCAGAAGGTCATGACGCAGGGTCCTGTCCAGCTGGGCTTGAAGGCACTGGTAGAACAAGTCTTTGTCTTCTTCTTCCGCTTGATCGGTTGGGGCGTAACACTGTATCACAGTTGTTTTCACAAACATTGAGTGAAACCTGGCCCGAACAATTCTAGGGCTGACAGGTTCCCACTTTAGGCTTTAGCTGGCTGTCTATCCATGGCGATGCCTACACCTTCATGATGTTGTCCGTCTAAACGCCCGAAATAACAAAGCGTTGCTCCTGTTGCAAGAGTGATTTTCCCGGACCCGGTCCATCGAATTTCACTCAGTCCAAGGATATTGAGCCTATATCTCTCCATCTCCTTGAACAGCTGAGCAGTCTTGCCCGTCTCGTACATCATGCGCACATTCCACGCACCCACTCTCAGCGTGTGCTTAGGCGTCGCCAATGATGAAGTCGGACCAGAAACGTCCTCTCGGCTTTGGTCCCTGGTCGTCATAGCCGGTACATCTACCGCCACCTTCCGGCGACTCTCCCAAGACTTGATCATCTGGATTTCGTCTTGTCGCCGTTTCTGTAGCATGAGTTTTTTACGTGGTGACTTGCTGGGCCAACGCACAACCCTCACCCTTTCTCATCCTGGACTTGGGACCAGGCAATGGCGGGTTTGGTATATGATACAGAAATCTATAATTCATTTTTCATTCATTTTTTGCAAGAAGGAGTCACACTCTATTTTTGTTGTTGACTCAAGCTCTGAAAGACTTCGATTAATTACAAGTGTTTAAGCACTAATCAAATACTTGCAAAATCTCTGGCTTTTTCTGTCAGCCTTCAATCTGACTGGGACAAACACAAGATTGAGTTACGATGACACAGTTACCCCCCACCGCCCAGCAGTGCTATGCTTTGCAAGAAGAAGCCTCATTAAAAGTTCAAGGCATCAAAGGCTCATCTTCACAGACCCAAGGACCAGATGGGACATTATCTGCCATTACTCTGACGTCCGTGAAGATGATCCTGGAAGGCCTCTCAAGACTAAAGACAGAGGTGATGGAGCTCAACCCGATCATTCAAAACTCTCTTTTTTGAAAACTTGTTTTCCAGTATTACAGGAGGTAATACAGATACTCCCATGATGCTCGACTTATGCTTGCGCTTTCCCAGATGTATCAACTAATTATTGAAACGTGTCACTGGTACAAGCTACAGGTACTCTACAAATCCAGTGGCCTCCTACTACCTTCAGCCTATTTTAGGCGACGTTGACGTAAACTTCTGCGACCTTGCGAAATTACCAAAGCCTTCGTCCGGTTGCTTAACTAAGAAGCAATGAAACGAGCTCCCACAGTGGACACAGCAGTGCGCCAGGAGTGTTAGGCAGAATACCACAAGGAACCTTTCTATGCCAGGCGCCTCTACGAGTCTGCACCCCCAGAACAACATTCAGTTGACTTTAACGTGCTTCTAAAATGAAGACATCCCCACTCAACAACATACCAGCGCAACACATAACGTTGTCATTACTCAGTCTATATATGTTGTAGTTTCCCGAATGTACAAACCGTGTTCTGCTCCAAACAGCCCACTGTATATTACAAAACTATTAGAGGATGTCGTTGACGACTGTGACAGTGCTAGGTATGTCAAAACTCTTTGTCACACCCAGGATGTTGGCGATCCGCTATTATGTACTACTCCTGGAAAAGTATATGTAATCCCAAAATAGGCGACAAAAGGGGTGGTAAGCAACATTACAGCTGTTGACAATGAAACAATTGAAATAGATGAGGGGGAGTATTATGCAATTGTCATCAGCTTCCCCGAGGGGGGGATCCCGGGCGGATATGAGGGTTGTCCAATACTCCGACAAATTCAGTTAACATTGTATTGTATTATATCCACATAACAATAGATTAACAATAGATTAACAATACAATACAGTTGAGAACGACGGAAAACAATAGAACACAATACAATGCTATGCATAAATTTGTCAGAATATTGGACAAGTATGCCTGATGTGGGGACTTTATGAGGAATTTGCAACAACTTTCTGCCCTTGTGGATGGTGGTGAAGAAGAAGGTATATTATATACATTTGTCATTAATCGGGACAAATTTAGAACAGGGTACAAATTGTTAAGGATAGAAAAGATTTATTATTTTTTTTTAATATTCACAAGAATGTTAATTTCTGAAGCATCACAGCAATCGTTCAGAGTACTCAAGAACCTTAATAACATCGTGTTTAAAAGCGGCAATGAACCATCATGATAGTGTGTGTTGTCTTGTTCTTCATCAGTCCGGATAGATTTTAAACAGAATCTGAGAAATTCAGGACGGGAAGAAAAGTTGAAATTTTCACGAGACTGCGGGCAGCTTATGTAGTATTCAAGAAAAAATAGTTAAAGTTCAATTTCCATCAGAATGCAAAGTCCAAGCATAATTAATAGAGGGGACTGGTTATGATGCCTGACAAACATCCAAGGAGCAAACAAAGATGCCAGGATTTATGTTGGAAGGGCTTCGACCCTGCACAATGTTTTGTTTTTGCCTCATGTACTGTGCATGAATTACGTAACCAACACGTTTCTATTGGTTAGTTCCTCTATCAGTAGTAAACAGCTATTGTGTTTTGTGCAGGGTCAAGGCCAGAAAACAGAACAATAACATACAACAAAGAACTTTGACGAGTTTTGTAACCATTCCCCTCTATTAACTATGGTCCGAGTGTTTGCTAACTGTTCAAAGAACCAAAATAAAGCTCTGAAGTGCATCTTCAAATCCAGCTGGGTGCTTGGCTGGGGACTTTGCAAGAAAAAAAAAATCCCCCACGGGTGGGGAAATACAAGAACTTTGAAAAGCACAATTAGCAAAGTCCCCACATCAGCTCGGGGTCCCCCCCCCCCCTTACGGAGAAACCGATGACAAGCGCATTATCTGTCCCTGGCCTTGTTAAACGGGTCCACTGACACCACCTCTTGTAATTAATGAAGCTGATGAAGAGCCTTTTGCTGAGAACTACTTTGACGAACAAGGTGACGAAGATTCAATGACCACGGACGTTGGTCGGCCGCAAAGGAAGCGAAAGAATGCAGTGAACAACGATTTTCTCTTCTACTAAGATCTTAGGCTCGATTACCAGCCGCTGCCCAGGAAATGAGCCTGCGCTCCTCCCCCGAATGGTTCTTCTCGGGGAGGGTAGGCCAGACACACGAGACAGCGGCGGAAATCGAGCGTACTAAGATCTGTCATATTCATTTTTACAGGGCATCTGACAGGATGCGGTGGTGCGGATCCGCATAATCCACCTACTTCCGCATCCTTCGCATCCTTGGGGCATTTTTCCGCATGAAACTAGAAAATTGCTACATATAAGCGAGAAAGCAAATGCTTGCCATCCTCAGAGGCAAAAAAAGCGAGGGGATTGATCATTTTAAAGAAGTTATTCGCTCAAAACAGCGACAATAACACACCTTTTCGTTCGTAAACAATTTTACTTAAACCTCCAGGCGTTCCATAGTCTTTTGATAAACCTGGGTTCTAGTTTAGGACTTCCGGTTTCCAGTTTCCCTCGTCCGATTTAATGTCTGGTTACTAAGCTTCGGATAAACTCAACTACTTAACAAATTGACGTCAGTTTTTTATGCGTCTGTCCGGTTATTGATCAAGAAGTTCGTCATCACATTGTCAAAGTAGTTGTGGATCCACGAGGCGATAGCCGAGTGGATCTGCAGACCACTTTGACAATGTGATGACGAAATTCATTGTCAATAACAGAACAGACGCATTAAAAACTGACATCAATTTGCTTTTTACGATAACAGATTGTCGAATTTCCCGCTCTCGTTTGCTGACGCGTCGCACGAATTTCAAATTCATGTGTCTGTCCGTATATTTATCATAAAATGTAGCCAATGAGCGCGCGTGAATTTCTGCAGTTATCGTAAAAAAAACTATGGAACGAAACTGCGTTGAACGAGGAAATACCTGTTTATGTAGGGCAACAAAAGGTCAAACATGTCATAAAGGACTGAAATTCTCGGTAAGATGTTAAAGTGTATTATATACATCGAAAAAAGGCAAGGAAACAGTTTTATTAATTCGAGAAATTCCCGCATAATCTGGCGTGTTTTCCGCATAATCATCACTTTTGTCCGCATAATTTTGCCGAAAATTTCCGCATAATTTTCCATTTTTTTCCGCATCCTATCAGATGCCCTGATTTTTAGGTATTTAGTATTCTGTTTTAAAATAATTTTAGGTATTAAGTATCACGATTTAAGATATATTGGTATCTTGTGGGGAAAATATAGGGTATATTGGTATCCCACTACCCCCCCTGGATGAGCCTGATTTATTTTTAGTTTAATAAGT
>CM042755.1:17090260-17093528 GCA_022496165.2 Catalaphyllia jardinei
TTATGCTGGAGAAATGGCCCACTTTTGTCACTCTTTTACTCTGGGTAAGGAAAGTGTCTAAACTTCAGCTTCAGTTCAGTTCAACTAACTTTGGATTACCGCATTTGTACTACTCAATGTAAAAGTGACTGGCAAAAATGTAGCTTTTCTCCAGAATACCCTTCTATTTAATTTTTTTTTACTTTGATGACCCAGAACTGTAAGTTTGATCTGATTCAGTAATATAAATAAATTATTGCAGCCACAGTCATTTGCTTTTTTTGCCATCAATCATATTTTTATTCATTTCCTGAAGATAACACACAGTGTCAACCTTTTGATCAACTCACAATGAAATACAAAAAAAAATTAAGTAGGAGTATATATTGTCACAGAGACATTTCCTAATTCAGTAATGTTTGCAGGAATTAATCATGCTATTTAACACATGGTGGTTTGACAGCTGCACAACTATTATAACATGTGGTTTCCATGTATGTGAAAGCCATTGCCTACCTCACATCAACTCATACTCCATTGCAGGGTTTCCTCCCCCAACTACCTCCTAGTTTTACATCTGGGAGAGGGGGAAGGGCATTGTGAGAATACAGTATCTTACCCAAGAACACAATGGGTGATCCCTACTAGGGGACAAAATAGGACTTCTTAGTTATTTGGCTCTCATGCCTCCTCCTCTGATCATTGTGATTGGAGCCTAGTTTACCTATTGTCCAGCTTAATGTCCTCCTTATGGGTACAATTTAAAAGGAGGGAAAGCTTATAACATTGTGTAACCAATATTGACCTAAGGTGACTTAGGCGACTTAAGGCGACTTTAGGGGACTTAAGACGACTTAAGGCAACTTAAGGCGTTTAACCAATCAGCGCGCGTGCTTTCTTAGGACTGTTTTCTAATGTTGCACAAACCTGGACAAACTACTACAACATCATGCGACATGCACAAATGTTGCGTGAAAAATTTGACCATTTTCAAATTTGAGCCAATGTTATGGAGGAAGTATGCAAATCTCAAGTTTATGGAATCTTCTAGAGTGTAAAGTCGCGCAATGCTTGTACCAGAACTTTGCACGGTCACGCTATGGAACAGTTTAGAACATTCTACCAAATGATGTAATTATGATGTAATGTTACAGAAATAGTTATCTTAGAAGCTCCAAATGATGTAATGCTACATAAATAGAAGCTCCAGGAATGTTCTAGAATATCTGGTAAATGTATATAAAGAGTCAGCTAAGTGGGAGTTGGAGTTGGTTTTCTCGGCAGTGCCCGAGTAGAGAAACCATAGAGTTCTGTTGTTGTTTGGCGGAGACCGACTGAAGAAGCTGTCAAGTGCTATTGTTGTAAACGCTATTGGGGAACTTCGTTCAAGGTCAATTGGACCATAAGGAGCTTTCCAGTTAAAGATATCAAGATTTACCGTGAGTTCGTGTCAGTGGTGGCTTAGTGTGATAATAGCTTATATTGCTCAGAAGTCGCTCCTCTGTAACTAAGGTTATATTACTTATCTTTAAATCAATAAGTTGGGTTCATTGAAAGAGTTTCGTAGTATATCTTTCTGTCGGTCGATAGATACCGTAACAGCCAACAACACGCAACATGTTGCAACATGTCGCAACAGGGTGGCCAAACGCGCGCAACATGTTGCGTCAACAATGTTGGGATATGTTGCGCTAAATGTTGCGATCGTTTGGCCGGGGCTTAAGGACGTTCGCGCGAATTTTTTCTAACATTGATTTTTTTTTCTGAAAATTTTACCATTGAAAGATGATGAGTCAGCGATGTCAGAAATGTAAAAAAAAAAAATTGGGGGTCACCGACTTCGTTTTGGAGAGAACATGCCCCGAAGAACACCTAAATCTGAGTAAATCTGGCTTCGTTAGCGAAGAAAACCACAATGGCTGCAAGTCCCAAAATATTGCATTTAGAGCTTCGAAGGGAAGCGTTCTCTGCCAAATATGGTTTAAATGGACCAATTAAGCTAATTTAGTCAACTGGTAAGGTTCCTCAAAGAACAATTTCGCATTTAGCGACCATAGTTTCTCGCGCCTTGCAGCCGCAAGATGGCAGGATTTCATGTCCCGTAGACAGAAATCTTGAATTTTTTTAAACTTCCCACATTGATTATTTGTTCATTTTTGGACAATGTGGAGATAATTGTAAATCAAATCTGTTTCTGAAAAGAAACGTAGGGGTCACCGAACGTTAAATCCAATCAAAGCTATAGCAATGGACATCTGCCCTATCATTGTTTGTTTTAGTACTAAGCGCGCGCGCTCGATGCATGATGTGGCATGTGGATTTGCGTGCGCAGTAAAGCCCATGCTACACGGGGCAATTTTTCTTGCAACTTGCAACGCAACGATGACGAATAAAAACCCTTTTAAGACTAGGTTTACACTAGAGCAGATTTTTCCGGATTCGTAAATGTTTCCGAGTATTCGTATCAGTAGGCGTTTACACTAAAAGGATATTCGGATTCCTGACCGTTTACACAGGACGACAACTCCGGGAACATTCACGATAAAATGGTCAACAAGTTGTTTGTTGCCTCGACGACGAGAAACTAAATGTCACCAGAAAAACGCCTAGGGGTACTTCGAGGCAGTCTAAAGTTTTCTTTCCACTCGCTGATCGCGCTATTGTTGCCCATCATGTTGTCCCACCAGGCAGTTGTCCTGGTCTTATCCAGAATCATCCAGCGATCGTGCCATCGTCATTTCCGATAATGTGTGGAGGACGTCAACATTGTTTGCGTCGCCTTTTTGGTTTCTGAAGAATATAGCACTAGCCATTACAAATTAAAAGACTGCCTGGACCAGTGACAAAACAAGGAGGCTAACAGCGACCGCTATCAATGGCCATCAATACGATTACGACTTTGGATTACTTTGGATTGCTGCATCCGCCATTTTAGTTATACCGCAAACTCATAAAATCGCTGGTGGAAAGATATCCGGATTCGAGAGAAAAGCGTTTACACAGCAAAACTTTCCGGATTCAAAAGTTTTCGGATTCGAAGTTCCCACTTTAGATTCCGGATTCAAAATCTCCGGAGACGTGACCAAACCGGGATGTTTTTATTTCGGATTCGTCCTCCTGTGTGGAAACGGAAGAACCAATCCGGTACTAAAACGTTCCGGATTCATCCGGAACAATTTCCTCTAGTGTAAACCTAGTCTAAGTTGCAGAGGGGATGTTACACGCAAGCAACTTGTCTTGCAACGTTCTACTTTTCTTGCAACTCGCAACGCAACAATTGCAGTTGCAA
>CM042755.1:17106470-17116470 GCA_022496165.2 Catalaphyllia jardinei
CCTTCAGTTTTTTTTTCTGATCTCAGGAACAAACTCTTGAGGAATATTTTCATTTCTTGAAGATGTATTTTCATATTTTATTCCATAGATGCTCATGAAACACTTCCTTGCATATGGCTAGCGCGTCGGAAATTTGAATTGAGCAATCGGGATTCAACAAGCGGGGAAAACTTTACTGTCCTAAAGTCAATGTAGGTTAACATGAAAGGCATTTAAACCAGGAAACTTTTCTCACTGGAGATAGTAGTAGCTTTTTGCGAAAAGGGACTTATAATTCCTAAAAACATATAAGATTGTAATAATGAAAACTATGAAACATTTTCGATTCCAAGCTTATTATTTGGCAACAAAAATGGGTCGCCTGCGTCTGGCACGGCAGCTCGCTCGTGGTTCGTCGAGAATATCCAGGTAGGATTAAAGTTGTGCTTATTTGAACAAAATGTGCTGTTCCTCGTCAACGTAAACCCGGAATTCGCAAGTTAACTATTAGAAGAGATCAAAACAACTTAAACATTGTTTATATTTTTGTTAGCTGGTAAGAAAAAGGATATTATTGTGGCGTTTCGGTAGAACAGCTACGTTCTGACTGCGTTTCGCACTGTGGGCGCAGCCGCCGTGTGCAAATTTGACGCTACTTAAGTGATATACATGGTAAACCAAGTTAGGGAATTGGCAAGACATTGAGTCCTGATGTGGACCTGCACTATTAATATGATTAATTAGTAATACCTAAACATTACATAATGACAATGGATAAATATATATTTATAGTTTAAATAGATAAATATTCAAAAGTTATCATACAAAATATTCCAAATATCAAAAATATTTATACCTGGGGTTATAAAAACCGGGTCGGCAAACCTAAATTTTTTGTGTAACTTTTCACAACATCCCCTAGTGTGTAATATCAGTCTGTTTACTGTGCTGTTCACGGCTGATGTCATTTGTTTTGCTTGCTTTCTGGTTGGGGATTTGTGTAGAAGTAGATATAATTACCACCCGCCCCCCCGGGCCGGCCTTCCGGCCTTTTGGTTTTGTCCCCACCCACAATTCTCTCTTTAACACAAGTGACAGTTATTTGAAATCAGTGCGCGCTTAAAGCTGGTTTCGGTGCCGCCGTTTAGCAGTTTACTTTTAGATATTGGTTGCCTTATGAAACGTTTCTCAGCTTTCAGAGGGCTCACTCAGCTTAAAAATTTCTAGACTGAAATGACACCGAATTGAAACTTCGCCGGAGGTCAGATTACTGAATAAATGTTTTACATTTTAGGTCATTTTAAACTTCGACTCCTTGAAGTGCTTCCAGGGACCATTAACTGCTGCCCGGTGTCAGATAAAGGCTTTTAATCTGCCTTTGGATGAATTGTATTGTTTTCAATTGCCAAGTAGTAGAATGAGTCGATATCTTTGCTAACCCAGGTTTAAAATTAAGTGTAAAGAATTGTTGGAAATCCTGCAGGAAGCTTGATCAAAATTGATAGATAATAGAATACTCTTATTTTCTTTCAGTTTTCTCTTAAAAGTAGCCAGGTTTGAACAGTTCTTAATGTATAAATTAAGTCTACGAGTCCTCAGCTTCTACGTTCGCTATAAATGATCAACTGAAAGGTTCGAAGTGAAAACGAAGGAGCGGTTAGTAAATGACCATGGGCTAGTTTTGTTGCGGTAAGAGATGCGCGAACGCATGCTGAACGTGTTGCTAGCAGAAGATCATATGTAAATTTACTTCTGGTTTGAAAACAAACCTTTTGAAAGTGCTTCTTTGTTTAGAAGTTTTATGATTGCAGCTTGATTGAAGAAAGTTTTGCGCGAACTAAAGCGTCCCTGAGTGATTTTTCCTTCCTGTAAGATACAATCAGTGTTTGTTTAAAGATATGTGCAAATCTAGTTTGCTGTTGAATGATGTGCCTGTGTTTTATGTGAATCTTTTTAAGATTCGGTGTAGCCGGGTTATAAGTGGTAACTAACGGTAAAATTTCTTTCGCCTTCTTTGTTTTGTTACGAAGAGCCTCTGTTCTGTCGGAGGACTGAACTTTAGTCAGATTTTATGAACGAGCGTCGTGGAATAGCCTCTGTTACAGAGTCTTTGTTCAAAGTTTCGTTTGTGTTTATAAAAATTCTCCTTGACTAGGTTGGTTCCTAAAAGACGTAATGTTTCTCCTTTAATAAAACCTTTTTCGTATTGAATGGGTGGCAGGATGAGAACTGTGTATACTGAAAAATTCCATTGGGCTTGAAGTGGGTTTGTGAATCCTGTTTCTCCTTACTGAAAATTTTCGACATTTAACATAGACGAATAGAGTGAAGTTGCATGAGTGTCATAATGAGTTGAGATTTGCTAAGCCAGATGTCGATGAATTGCTGGAGTGTCTTGCTATACCCGAAAAAAAATTACTTGTGAACAGAGGAGGGCAGTTTGTGGTAGAATGGAGGGCCTTTGTATTTTATTTAAAAGGTTGGCTTACCCTTGGTGCTACACTGATATTGTAACTCGCTTTGGGAGAAATCCGAACTTTGCCTCATTATTAACAGAATTAAAACTGTAAAAACCAACGATAAAATCCGACGTTTCGGAGTAGTCATGACTCCATTATCAAGGAAAATATAAATAAGATCATGCAAATTACAACATTTAAAGCGATTTTGGCGCGAAAAATTAACATAAGACGGTGCGAAGATTTTAAAAATACTATAAAAATACTTTCGCACGAATGTAGTCTGATTGCACGCTGAGATTTGGCTTTAAAGCTCTTATAAAGAGCATTTCGTACACTAAGCAGTCAAATTTGGTTTTGCATTTCTTTAGCACTTGGAAACGCTTTAGAAGGTCCTGAGGCATTGTTCTGTGGATGTTCTTGTGGTGTTTGGCAATGGCGGAGGATTGTTGTGTGTCCTTTTACACGATTATGTAAATGTACGCGTGTGTAACCTACATACCCCGCATCGCACAGGTCACATTGAAGACCATAAACAACACACTGCTGATTTACAACTGGTGGAGTTTTGGTTTCCTTAACAATTAGTTCTTGATCAATTTTCCGGCTCACAAACACAGGCTGGATGGTTGTGTGAATTTTTAGGCTCAAGTCCTTAAGTAGTTTCCTCACAATATCTGCTGAGATTTGGTCTTTGAATGGTAAAGCCACTCGAATCGTGTCATGTGTCTCTTGAGGGGGTGGTAAAGGTTGCTGCTGGTCGCAAACCTTCGGGTCTACGAAACTTTTGATTGTAGAATTAACCAGAAGGTTGGGATACTTTAGGCGTGAGAAAAGTGTTCTCAAACTGTCACATTCATCGGAAAAATGTGTCCAATATGAAGATAAACGATGTGCTCGATCAAGCATAGTTCTCAGTAGACACTTTTTATACCGATTGTCGACATGGCTCTGATAGTGCAAGAGTAGACCTGAATTGGTTGGCTTTACGTACATCTTTGTCTATATTTGTGGCGATCGATTCAGTAACTAGATACCCAGAAATGGGAGCATTCCATTGCATTCGGCTTCCAGCGCTTAAGAAATGCAAAAACAAATTTGACTGCTTAGTGTAAGAAATACTCTTTATGAGAGCTTTAAAGCCAAATCTCAGCGTGCAATCAGACTCCATTCCTGCGAAAGTATTTTTATAGTATGTTTAAAATCTTTGCACAGTCTTATGTTAATTTTTCGCGCCAAAATCGCTTTAAATGCTGTAATTTGCATGATATTATTTATATTTTCCTTGATAAAGGAGTCATGACTACTCCGAATCGTTCGTGTTAACACAATTGTTGATTTTATTTACACCAATCATCACCATCGCATCACCATCGAAGCTGGGAGTACAGTCTGATCGCCTACGTTCATGGCATACAAGTGTATGTCGCTAAAAACTGGATACTTAATGACCTCAGTAGGGTAGCATTGTACCATGACAGGAGCCCATGGGGATCCTCTTTGCCTGGATGGGGATCCTGCATATCTCCTGGGATTACACCTGCAGGTCCCATCCAGAAACATACTTATAACACCGCAAATAGTGTTGTATAACGAAGCTATGAGTAAAGTTCGAGGGGCCGTTGAGTGGCTGTTCATTAATTTTAAGAGGCAATCAAGAGTCAATATGAGTGCTGTGGGAAAATGTTACATCGTTTGTGCCCTTTTGGAGTATGCTGATACATGTCTCTATGGAAATCTTGTTTCAGAAAAGTTTGGAATTCAACCACCTTCCCTATAAGAGCTAGTATTTCCAGTAACTTCAAATGCCTTACAGTATACATTCAAACTTGTATTACTTTTTCTTGTAACCTGCAGTAAGTCTAGTTTTTGCAGAGGGGAAAGAGAATATTCCTACCTCCACATTTCATAAACTGCAGTGTACAAGAAAATTATATCTTCCACAATAGTACTTACAGAGAGCCGAAACTCAAAATTTAGCGACTTCATTCTGCCTTTCTAACATTGCTTATTGCGGCAATCTGCCGGGATGGTAAAGGAAATGAAAAATGCGAAAAGAATGCCAAATTAATCATAGATTACTGTGAAGAAAAACATATGATAAATGTATTAACTTATTTCCTTTTTTTCACAATAAGCTAGGATTGATTAAGCAAATTTTTGCGAATTTTTCATATAAGGAATGGACAATGTCTAGCGTGCGTCCATCTAATTCGGGATGCACGCTGATAGTTAGGAGAGCACGAAGGTAGCGTAAGACATACCTAAGTGCTCTCCCAACTATCCAAGTGCATCCCGGATTGGATGGACTCTTGCTAGACATTGTCCATTGCTTTTATAACATAGCAAGACATTTTTCACGCCGAGAAGTCGCTTTTTCTGCACTCCTTGCTGACCAAATTGCACGTGCGCGTGCTGTTTTCACTTCCCTTACACGCGCACGTGCACGTGTTGTTTTCACTGGTAGCACTTTCGTTTTGTTGATCTTTCGACGCTTCCGATGTTTTTGCAATCATTTCAGACACGTTTTATAAGCCTTCAAAGTCATCGAGAAATTCAAACTCAAACATTGGGTTATTACTAACCATTAGTAACAGCTAAATTTAAGTTTTACTGGAAAAACGTTGTTAGAAAAACTTTTGCTAGCAAGAAATTTCACCGACTTTGACGTCAGCCTGAACCATCTCTATGAAACATCCATGTCGTTTTCTTAAAAAATCAGCCAATCAGAGCGCGCGCTAGCATATAGCTGTGTTATAAATTCTCTTGAATGCATGTTTTTGAGTTAAATATCCAATCAATGAATTCCACGAGTCAGTAGTGTGTTTATAAACAAATAAATGAATGCTAAACCATTAGCAAGGGCATTGAAAAATGCTAACCGCCAGAAATCACAGCTGGATGGGGAGAGACAAGGGAGGTTTGTTTGCAAACGCCTCTCACAGGAGGAAAATCAAGGGACTTTGTCAAGAGAAACATATTACTGTGCATGAATGCGGGCGGGCTCAACCAATTCGTGGTTGGAGATTAGTTTTTTTGATTGGGTCAACATGGCGAACTCTTCAGGTTAAATTACATGGGTAATTTCGATCTCCATAATTTAAACTGTGAATTATTTCTTAGTCATAAGGTAGGTTAAATAGCTTTATGTGGGCCTGTTGAATTTGTACTGCAAGTATTAAAATGGCTTGTCATTTTCAATTGCACCGCTCCTCTAGCAGGGACATTGTCTTAATTTTGAGTGTTAAATGCTAACCGCAAGCAGTTTGAAATCAGACATATTTGATAAGCAGTACACTTGTTAACCTTTTTCAAACAGATGAGACATTGCTTCTGTTTCTTGATGCATTAATTACATCATTGGATGCGGCAAAAACACGAATTGTTGTTGCTGCAGTTGCTACTGTTGCTGCGTCTGCTGAAGCATCTGTCGTTGGAAAAGTTTTGCTTTTTCATATTGTGCCTGCCGTTGTTTCATAAATAGTTTATTTCGGTTTTGTTGTGCTATGTTCTCTTCTCTTTTTTCCTGTACTTCCTGCTCCTTGAGTTGCTTTACAACTTCACCCTTTTCTCTCAGCCTTTCACCTTTTCCCCTCATCCTTTTCCGTCTCTTGATGTTTCCTCTTGGTCTGGCTCAGATTCTCTAGAGCTCTTAACACTTCCACCTCTATCGTCCCCTCATTGGTTTCTCTGAAAAATAACTCTTTCCACTGCTACAACAGGCACCAATATTACATCCTTAGTCTCGGTCCCGGAGACCTAGAGAATAGACTGCAATTTAAACACAAGCACGCAAAACCAAATACGCGATTAAAACAAGGCACTAGAATGTTAGAAAAAAGTGGCCATATTAGCTTTAGTTTTGTATTGACAATTACTACACAAGTCAAAGCTTAATTTTGTACAATATAATTTAACAAATTAACCCCAAAGTTATGTGATTCAAAGAGACTCTATTACTGCTAGGAGATTTTAAACATTTTCTTATTGTGAATCAATTAATGATGTCAAAGGTGATGCTTACAGCTGTAAAGGAGGAATTAATGTGTTTTTTTAGTTCACTTTTGTGAGTCCTATAAAAAATACGGTAAGTTGTTTCACTGCTATTTTAGTGAATTTTTTTGTAACTATGATGATTGTTTATCAAGATGTTATATTTACAGATTGCACTGCATTAAATGACTATTCCAACCAACAAAATACATACCTAAGATACATTTTTAAATAACTTTTGATTTCACTCTCTGTGAGCGTTCTTTCTTTTCGTTTCTCTACCGAAAACGTTTTGCATCCGCACTAGAGCCTCGATGTCTTTTAAATGGGGTTTAAGTGAGGTCTTCCCGCATGACAAAGCTCACCTGAGCTACTCGCAAAAAAAAATTGCTAAGATTTCACCAAAACACAAATCGACTGATAAAGTCGAAACGACGTAAATTTATCCTCATTTTCTGGCTCTTGAAATTCAACGCATAACAGATAAAAACCATAATTTGCAAAGAAAGTAGTGTTTGTTCTTACCTTTTCTTTGCGTCGGAGTCGGTGTCACTCATCTCGCTGGGCAAAAACACAACAACAAAACTGCTATAAAAATATCTTGCCCGTGGGCATATCATAGCGTGATCCACATTAATATTTAGCACCACGGTTTTCAGCGGAAACCTCGAACGGCAAACCGGTGGAGATCACGTGATGAAGCCTTGCGGTCACGTTCGGAGTTCTCAACGCCAAGAGGTAGGTTTTCACGTAATTGATTTACCTGAACATTTTTTATCTTGAGTTTGTTTTAATGCCACGTACAAATCAGAAAGTTATGTAAACCAATCTTTTTAGAACAAGTCTAGATATATATTTTAACGAATGAATGAAAATAGGACTTTTTGTTGCCGGTTTAAAACCAAACACTCCAATCAAGTGGCACTTGAAAGGACTGTATGGCTCCCAATCCAGTAAGTTACGATGGTAAAACGTTCGGAAGATGTTGAATAATTTTTTTTCAAAGTCGTTGTAGCTGGTAGCTTGTTCTTTCTGAGTTGCTGGCGTCATCACACGCCGGAAGTCCTTTGTATTTCATTGAAAAGCCCCAAGAGCCAAAATACACAGCAAAGCTTTTTCTACTGATGATAAACAAGTAGAAGTCAAAGGAGAGGATTTCGAGAAAAGATGGATAGAACACTTGAGAAATAGACAAAACTACAGCGTTTGAGTACTAGTTTAGCTATATTTGATTACACATTCGGATGGTTTCCTCTTACTCTATGAACCGATTGCTTAAATACAATAAAAATACACTCCAATTGAAGTGTTGGGACATACTTACCTTTTCAAAGCTTGTTTGCTATGTGAATTTGCATGAGGTTGGATAGGCCGTGTAGCTAAAGCGGTGGAAGCCATAAACGTCAAACGCCTAACCTGAAACTGCCATTTCCGGTTTGCCGTTAACGCGAAAACCCTGGTGCTAAATGTCTCATGATGTCCCCGCAGACACAAACAGAGGGCGTATCGTCTGGTGTCTCATGCACCTGAGACTTTATTCGATGGACTAAGGGACCACAGACACTAGCTGATGCTGCATACCCCAAGGCCCATGTTTGGCTCGAACTTATTAGGCCCATACCTTCCATTCGCCAGCAGCTTACGTTCAGCTTGTATGGAATTGTGACCTGCAATGGACGGTATTAGCGCATCAGCTTTTGTGCGCAGGAACAACTCAGTAAAAGTAGCCGAAAAGCTGTCTAAATACAAAGACCCAGATATCGAGAATGAACTAATGTGGGGAGTGAACGCCACAAGAATACCAGTGGTGATGTGGGTCCTTGGGATTTATAAAGAAAAGGATGGACAAATGCATTCAAAAGATTCCCGGTGGTGTTAGAAGTCAAGAATTGCAGAAGATAACACTCCTTGGAACTTCCCACATCTTAAGAAAGGGCACTATCCTTCAAGTAGACTTCAACCTCGTTCAAACTCTTTTGAGATGTACAGTTCTGGTGCCAAGTTTGAAGTGCATTGCTTTATGCTTCTAGAGATATTATCGATCGAGAGTTGTGCTGTCTCGGTAGAACCACCTATGAGGTCATCACTTTCCTTATCTGCATAAATTATTCGAAAAATGATAGAAAATGATAGGCGAAGTAGGAAAACGCCATTCTTGTTTGCTTTAAAAACTCCCACAGCAAAGCAGCTTTTATTTTTTACTTCATAAGCACTTAAAGGCTAGGCGCTTAAAGGCATTATTGTAGTACATGTAGCATCTCACACACTATGGCTTAATCATGAATAGCACTTGGGCAAGCGGAGGGCTTCAACAACAAGGTACGCCGAATGAGTAACTCTGTATATGTAGTTGTATATTTACATGTATTATTTGTGTTAAATCTATCTTCTTTGTCCTTTCTGAAACTCATTATTATGATTATATCTCTTGTTTATGTACTAGTTTAAATAATATTTTGTGTGTAAGTTGTGTAGTTATAATTCCTGCTTTTGTTCTGCTACGATTCCTAAAAATCTTATTGCAAATCGCTTTGAACTCGGTACATCAATTTTTTGCCTATTTTCTCACTAATTATTACATGCTGTTGTTCTGTGTTTATCAGGTCCTTCTGCAACCTAAATTTAAATTTATTTCTAGATCATTCATTAGATGACGACTGAGGCTTTGAGACTAGTTTCCCTAAAGGTGAGGGGCATTAGCAACTTTCGAAAAAAGAGAGCTATTTTTAATTGGTGTCGGAAAAGAAAGGCTGATCTTATGTTTTTACAAGAAACACATTCAAAGAAAGACACAGCACTATATTGGAAAAATGAATGGGGGACCGAAACAGTTATGTCACACGGTGGTTCAAATTCATGTGGAGTTGCGATCCTGTTTAGTAGAGGTGTCGATTGTGTTTTTCACACCAAGATTCTTGATCCCTTGGGGTGTTACATAATTTTAAAAGCAGCCATCAAAGACAAAATTTATGTCTTGATTAATATTTATGCTCCTAACAAAGATAAGGACATTACTCGTTTTTTCAATAACTTATTGACCACGCTGCAAAATGACAACCTGGACGAGGAGGAGAATATTATTGTGGAGGGCGATTTCAACTGTCCCCTTAACACACTCCTTGATAAAAAGGGAGGAATTATGATTCCGAGGAAATCGGTTGTTGCAAGAGTATTGGCTGTATACCAAGTGAACTTGACGTCGTCGATCATATCATATCATATCCTTTATTTAAACACGATAAGGTTTAAAGCTTAGAGCTTGTGGGGTCGTGTGGAAATAATTACAATATATATGAAACTAAATATGAAACTAAATATGAAACTAAATTGAAATGGTGATAACATTACTTACAGAATAAAATGTAAAATACAGGCATAAAATGTAAAATATTTAAAAGCATTTAAAATCTAGGTAGTGCCTCGGCAATGACTGGGCCGACTGTGGGCTAAAATCAAGTTCCTTAAAATAAATGTCCTTCTTCACTTTACGATAAAACTCAGTAAACTGGCCCGTATAGTGACTCGAGACAGCGTTCCAAAGAATAGCGCCTCTATAGCTTATAGAATTT
>CM042755.1:17133958-17144045 GCA_022496165.2 Catalaphyllia jardinei
GGGGAGGAGCGTGAAATAATCTATTTTTTTATTATTTAGCGCACCTCTTCCTCTTGCTGACATTGTCAAAGCATTAGAGAAACATTACAATCCAGCGCCATTGGAGATAGCAGAGAGTTTTCATTTTGGAACTCGCTATCAAAAACAAGACGAATCCATCAGTGACTTTATTGTGGCTTTGAAGAAGTTATCAATTCATTGTAACTACGGGGAGTTTCTCAACCGAGCTCTGCGAGACCGTTTTGTGTGCGGATTGAATAATCCCAAAATACAGAATAAACTTTTGAACACCGAGGACCTTTCTTTTGAAAAAGCGTGTCAGATTGCAAGGTCAATGGAGATGGCAGAGAAGAACACTCAAGAATTCCGTCTTGTCAGTGTAAGTGATGACAGCCAAGGCATAGTAAATAAGCTGAAAACTGTAAACACTAAGGAACCCTCATGTTACCGGTGTGGTGGTAAGCATGCTGCACCTAAGTGTAAATTTAAGTCAGCAAAATGTTACAAATGTAGCAAAGTGGGTCATCTTACATCAGTTTGTCGCAGTCAGGATGTTGAGTCTAGCATGAAAACCAAACAAACAAGAGCTAAAGGTAATGTTCATAGTGTGTTAGAATCAAACACAGAAGGTTGTGATGATAATGATGAGTTAGGCATTTATTCTGTGTATGCAGTAGGTACAGATAATTCTCCCAACAAAGGTTATACTGTAGAAATGACCATAAATGGTTCACCATGTGTCATGGAAGTAGACACTGCAGCAGATTACTCAATAATGAGTAAGAGCACACATTCTCAGAAATTCAGTAATTTTCCACTTAATCCCTCAAAGGTTGAATTGAAAACCTATACGGGTGAGACCCTTGCAGTGTGTCGTGAATGCTGTGCGATGTAGTTTACAAGGGCCATGAATATACGTTGCCAATTATTGTAGCTGATTATGAGAAGAAGCCTACTTTGCTGGGAAGAAATTGGTTAAACCATATAAGGCTTAAGTGGGGTGAAGTATTTAGTTTAACAAGATCGGAGTCGGAAAGTGCCAAAAGTCAACTTGATGATTTACTGACTAAACACAGTGAGTTGTTCAAAGATAGCTATGAGGGCATGAAAGGGTTGGAAGCACACATCACCATGAAAGATGGTGCGAAGCCCATATTTATTAAGCCACGTAGGGTTCCATATGCACTCAAAGAAGAAGTTGAAAAGGAGTTGGATAAATTAGAGAAAAATGGGGTAATTGTAAAAACTGACAGATCAGACTGGGCAAGCCCAATAGTAGTTGTGCCCAAAGCTGACAAATCGGTTAGAATTTCTGGGGACTACAAAGTAACCATCAACTCGGCTGTTGAAGATGAGCAGTATCCCCTTCCCACCCAACAGGACTTGTATGCTGCCCTCTCGGGATCAAAATTTTTCAGCAAATTTGATTTGTCGCATGCATATGCTCAGCTAAGTGTTGATAAAGCCAGTCGTGAGTACCTGACAATTAGCACACACAAGGGACTCTATTCCTACACCAAATTACCATATGGGGTTAAATCAGCACCAAAAATATTCCAAGCTAAAATGGATATGATTTTGCAAGGGGTAGAAAAATGTGTGTGTAAGCAGGATGACATTCTTATTGGTGGTGTCAGCTGGCAGGAGAATATCAAAATCCTGGCTGAGGTATTGGAGAGGTTGCATAAATATAACCTGCATTTGAAGATGGCGAAGTGTGAATTTCTGAAGAGGGAAGTTGTCTATCTGGGTTTGAAGATAGATGCCGAAGGTTTGCATCCAGTTGAGGAGAAGGTGAATGCTGTGAAAAGGGCACCAGTGCCACAAAATGTCAGTGAATTGAGATCATTTTTGGGCATGGTCCAGTACTATCACCCATTTTTACCAGATTTGGCAACTACACTAGCACCATTACATGAACTCCTCAAAAAGGGTGTCCAGTGGACATGGACAAAAGAGTGACAGCAAGCATACGAAGCTTGTAAACAAGGTCTCACCAGTGATACACTGTTGGTGCATTATGATGGAAACCGTGAACTGAGACTCGCTTGTGATGCATCCAGCTATGGAATTGGAGCAGTTATTAGCCATGTGATGAATGATGGCCAGGAGAGGCCAATTGCCTATGCCTCCCGGACATTGAGTTCAAGTGAAAGGGACTATGCACAAATTGAGCGTGAAGCATTATCAATTGTTTTTGGTGTAAAAAAAAATTCACCAATTTTTGTATGGGCATAGATTTACCCTGATCACTGATCACAAACCATTGTTGGCAATTTTCAATCCCAAATCCGCTATCCCCACACTGGCAGCAGCTCGGATGCAGAGGTGGGCTCTGGTATTGTCAGCATATGACTATGAGATTGAATTCAAAAGATCTGAGGACCATGCCAACTGTGATGCTCTCTCAAGGCTACCACATGAGGACTCCACAGTGGGAAGTGAGGGTGTGGTCTACAGTGTGAGTGTAATTGATGATGATTTCCCAATCACTGCAGAAGATATAGGAAAGGGGAACCCTTGTAGATCCTGTAGATCCCTTGTAGATCCCAATTTTTAGAGCCAAAATGCTGGAGCAGTTGCATTGGGAATACCCTGGTGTATGTGGTATGAAAGCAATTGCTCGTACATGCATGTGGTGGCCAAAAATGGATCAGGAAATTGAGGAAGCAGTGAGAGTTTGTACAGTATGCCAAAATGTTAGAAATGCCCCACCCAGTGCACCCCTGATCCCATGGAAGTGGCCAACTAGACCATTTCAACGGATCCATATTGATTCTTTCAAAAGGGTAATGATTATTTTTTTTTTGTCGTTATCGATAGCCACTCAAAGTGGATTGAAGTGAAGCATATGAGCTCTACAACCACTGAGCGGACTATTGATGGGTGTCGCTTAATTTTTGCTACTCATGGTTTACCTGAAGAGGTGGTGTCTGACAACGGACCACAGTTTACGTCCACTGAATTTGCTGAATTCATGCGCAAAAACGGCATCAAGCACACATTGGTTCCACCCTATCACCCTCAATCTAATGGAGCAGCAGAGAGGTCTGTGAGAGTTGTTAAGGATGCTTTAGTTAAACAAGTGCTTGAAGGCAAAAAGGGTATCTCTATGAAACACAGACTTGCTAATTTCCTGTTTCGGTATCGCACAACCCCTCACAGTACAACTGGTGTGACCCCCGCTGAGTTGATGGTGAAGCGTCGCTTACGAACAAAGTTAAGTCTGATTAAGCCTAATCTGGCACAAGTTGTAGAGAATAAGCAAGAGAAACAGAAAATGTATAAGGATTTGAAATGTAAGAGGGAAAGTTCTTTGTAAGAAATGATAGTGTGCGGGTACGAAACTCAAGGGCTAATTCTAAGACTGATAAGTGGATTCCAGGCATTGTAACTAAAGTTTGTGGGCCCAGGACCTATGTGGTTAGGACAGGACACAAAACCAGATATGTACACACTGATCATATGATAAGGGCACATGATATTGTACCAGATGATGTCAGTGAGCCAGATGTCATGGTACCTGTATCAAGTGGTCAGAAAATAGATGATGATAATGTGAATCCTCTCGATAGTACTTCTGAACCACATGTTGATCTGTCTGTAAACGAGGATACTGTAGTATCTCCTTTAGTTGTAAGTAGTCCACCTACAGTTTTGCGAAGATCTCAATAGATTAGAAAACCAGTTGTTAAACTGAACCTGTAACTGTAGGTTATCTTTATGTTTTGGTATAAGTGCATCCTGAAATTCTGGGGGGAAGTAATGTAATATATTCATAACCGGAAGTTGCGTTGTATTACCCAAGATGCTTGGGGAATAAAGAGTTGTGTTGAAACAGCAATTGGAACATGTGTTGTTATGTCACTGAGCTATACTTATGCCAGTATGTTACACATCTATGCGGCGGTTTCAAATGGCTCCTAAAGGGTTAAATCTTGTGAAAACCTTAGTAACATTGGAATTATTTACGCAACAGACCCACTTCTACAATATTTGACTAAGATCCTTTGCCTCCGTTGACTCACGTTCGATATTTTTAATTATAAACCCCTGTAGACCGTGCTCAATTATATGCGACAATTTTCGAAATCAGTACAGTTAACCACACGCCTTATCTCTGAAACGAAGACGGTGACCCCCAATTTTTGGGGCATTTCTGACACAAGTAATTCATTATCTGTCTACAGTAAAAATTTTAAAAAATTCTATCTACTGGAAAATTTTCGCGTGAACGTTCTTAAGGCGTTTACGGTCTAGCTAACTCAGTATCAGACATGTCTGTAATTCGCTAGCGCGGAGGAGATTTATTGGTGTGGTTTCCGGCCGATAATTGACCTGTTGACAACATACGGCATAATCATGGCCCAGTTTGTTTGAAGTTCAATCGATTCTCGATGTAGGATGCTTTTGCTCAGTGCATTTAGGACGATGCAGGCCTTTAGAAAGCTGCAGATCAGCTCTCCGCTGTGGTTTTGATATCTGGACGTTCGTGTTTATATAGACTCGAATTTAATTTCAAAGCACTCTGATTTAACGAAAACGACGGCGAATTTATTCTTCCTGACCTCGAAAGGCATTCAAAAGAGTTATTTCCTTTTATTTGAGCTACGATAAGTCTTGTATAGAGCTAGCTCTACGAAAGAATGGTATCAAGATTATCAGTGACTAGTAAAATTCTGTGACTATGTCTTTGCGAATACAGCCAGAAATAGATTTAGCCAGGCCTAAAAAGAAGAGCTCCTGATTGAAATAACAATTGTGCAAGGTCGGAAGAAAAGTCAACAATGCGGCAAGGGTTAAAAGGGGCAGTCTAACCAAGATTTAGTGCTACTTGAAAATTAAGTGAAGGTGTTGGTATAAATCTAAAATGCACTGTACTAGTCACAAAAGTTTTACAACTGTTGTTGTTCTGGGACGAGTAAGAAAGAAGTGATCTAAAATTTGACAATGTCGGGCCGACGTTTTCAAGTTTGAAAATGTTACTTGGAGGAACGACGAGGGCTTTAATTTTCATATAAGTGAGCGACGAAAAAACACCCACTGGCACCCAGTGCTTATGTTCGGTATCCGCAGAACTAACTGACTGGAGGTATATCTTCCTCTTCCTCTTCTCCCCTTCTGTTTCGAATCCCCCACAGGGCTTCCCCAGTCTGGTTTCCACAAGATTAAATGGGATCACTTTGACATTTTAGCCACTGGACAATCTGATATACACTGTAAAATTAAGGAAACCTTGTTGATTTGCAATTTAAAACCAGCGCTGAATGAAAATGTTCGCAGTGAGAAACTTCTCTACTAGCCATTCATAATTTTTCAGCAGATTTAACTCGGTCTATTTATTTTCATTTACTTTTTCATTGTCATTACTTTCCTTATTTGGTATTAGTGTTTAAATTTAATTGTAATTTGGTAACCGTTACTTCTGAAGATGTATGTTGGAGCATACGAAACGTTAAGTTCATAAATGAAAGTTTTTACAACATGCGTTGTCTCGTTATGTTTAGAACTGCAATTTGTGTGTTATTTTTACTCAAGTTGAAATGGCCGAAGAATAAGAGTGTCTACGATTTGGTTTAAGCCTATTCAGGCTGGGGGGGGAGGCTTTTCGAAGCACCCTCCGGCAAAATCGTGATAACTCCTACACCAAAAGAGCTATGACGTTCAAATTTTCTGACTTTTCCTAAAATTTTATCTAGGAAAATTTTGGTATGATTACCATGTCCATGTGATTAATCATGTTGCCATGGCAACCAGTTTCTGACACACAGGTTTTGAAAAATTTTAAAAATGGTGATTTTTTGTTTTAAGATCGCGTTTTTATGCTCATAGTGCTTTTTATTGTTAAAATGGTGTTTGCTTGGGACTAGTTTTTGAATTACATCAAAATGTTTCAACATCGAATATTTGGGGGGAGGTGTGGGGTGAAATTGTCACTTTTTGCTTTGCTTTGACAAATATGCTACTCTATTTTCCAAATAACACTTCCAAAGTAATTTGTTTGGGTAATAACATTAGTTTGATACTTCTTTTATACATGCTGGGCTTTTCCCCCTTTGAAAGTTGCTTTAAATTATAATTTTAACAAAAAAACGGAAATCCAAGATGGCGGATCCAAGATGCGTCTGTTCTGTAATAGATCACAGATGACGTCAAAAGGTGGTAAGAACAAAAAAGTGGCACACGAGGCGTAGCCGAGTGTGTCACTGATGTTCTTTCCACATTTTGACGTCTTCTGTGATCTATTACTGAATCAGACGCACAGCAACATGGAATCTATTTGTTTTATATAATAACGAAAAGCCTTTTTTGTTTCAAAAGATTTTAACATAACGCGAAAGCCGGCCTTTTGCCCCGCCTTTGCACGAAAAAAAGCCATTTGACGTGATCTATACATTCAAAATGAAGCAGTTTCATTTGTTGCTATGCGTAGCAAAGAATTGTGATTGGTCGAGAAAAATCACGGCATTTTCAAACCTGACCGTCGAGTGTCGCTTCTGGTGGAATGAAAACTTACAGCGAAAGCAGAAGTGAACTGCAAAATCTACAAATCTGGAAGAAAATGCTGGAATAATCAAGCCAGTTTTTGTCATTGGAGCAGCCTGTGAGCCGAAAAGCTTGGACGTTGCCTTGAAAACTGCAGGAGTTGAAAAAATAGTCTCGGAAAACTTGTGGTTGCGGTCAACCTAAGGGCCATTTGATTCGAGTTTTGAATGAAACGAGCGTAAATGACGGTGGAGATTTTTGTCTTCTGTGGTTGGTGATTCTCAAATCAGCTTGATATAGTGTCGGAGACACATTTTAGCTGCGATACTCTTGACCGTGAGCTGTGGTTAACTATACTTAGATCGCTGCTGTGGCCTGAAACGGACAGGAACATTCGTATCGGAAAGCAAGGTTATGTATTTTATTTTACCAATTTTAAGATGTGATGTTTTGATGTTTCATTTCTGACATCAATCAGTGAGTCAACAGTTGTTTTGACACTGGGAAAAGTTAAATTCTTTAAATATATTAATCTCAGAAATATTTTGTTTATTGGGTTTGTTAAATTCGAGAAAACGGAGTGGTTCTCGGCTTACCAAGATGAAGTTTGTGCGTGGTTTAGTCGCGCTCAACTGCCGACTGAGGCTGCTAGAAAGTTATTTCTGTATCATTTTTTTAAAAGAAACGGCTTTATCTTCCGTTTTCTGGCTTCTCAAACCTGTTCAATTCCTCGGCAAGACTTTTTTGTACCTTATCTTTTGCCCAGTCACGTAAAATATCATCCTAATTCTCAAAACTTTCCGCCATTTTGAAACGGCAGAGGGAAAAAGTTTGTAATGATGACGTCAATTGTGCATCTGTCCTCTAATAGATCATAGGCGAGAACAAATTAAAAGGCGAGAATAACTTGGGTTATTATATAAATATATATATAAAAAGAAAACAAACGTTGTGCAAGCCTTGTTCGTCTCATTTCCATTTCACTTTCACAGGACAATTAGGTGACTTACTGCTATAAGTAACGTTTTCAAGAGCGGCAAGTGTTTCTTCTAATTGTTGAACCCCTTTCTCTAGACAGGTCGCAGAACTTCTTACTTCCGCCATGAAAGAAGACAGGGTGAGAAATGTGATCAACACAATCCACTTTGGGGAAGTCATTTCTAAAAAAAGATAACCAATAGAGAATATATACACTGAGTCATTATTATTACTTAACTGGGACTGGGTCGAGGTCTGAACTGATATTCATACAGATAAGTATTCAAATGATTACTGATAGGAAAAAAAAAGGGTAGACACTGAATATTTAATGTAGGTGTTAACAGAGAATGCCCCTGAAGACGACACATGGAATCAAAAAAAAAAAATGTGGCGCATGATTAAAAAACGAAAAACCTTTATATTTCGCTCAGCAACACCCAGAAACAAGTTTATTAAGGCTTTTTTTTCGCCCACGTCTGCATAAATGAGGCCGATGGCCACAAAATGGCGGTATAAGTAAAAACACAAGATTTTCGGTTTTGAAAATGACAAAAGGAAGCATGCTATATGACTTTGAATATTTGTGTAGGAGCGCTATTAGGCATTGGTGCGTAAATTATTTTGACGCATAACCATGACTTGGAATTCACATTGCGCGTGGTTAAAAAATCCCATTCTGAAACAGTTTTTCATAAAATATTTTTCCTGTGCGATACAACCCAGAAGTACTTGAGGTTTAAATTGTGATTCTGTAGTCCAAATGTTTTCCGTTTCAAGGTTAAAAAAATGTATATTTTAGGGCTTTGTATTACTGTTAAAAAAAAAATCGCACGTTCTATTTCGAGTAAATTACAACCTCGACTTGTCAATAGCCGAAAATAATCGAACTAGACTCGATAGTATCAAAAGAAAAATTGAAAGATAACCTAGTTTAATGAAACGCACCAACCAGAAAAGAGGACCCGAGTAATATTAGTCTTCAAGGTTGGTTTTCATCAGTAAAGGAGTCGTAAATACCTCTTACTAACTGAAATTGAGGGCCGTACTTTAAGTAACGGACCCAGTTTTTCCCCTTTAATTCTATTGATGGCCTTATGAAGTAGTTTCACGCCGTTTCACGCCGTTGCAAGCTTTGCAAAGCAGGTGAACAGAATTACATTACTTAAAGTTTTATTTGTAAGGAAATTCTTATAAGTGAATTGAACTTGCTGTGTTTTGCTTACTAGTAGAGTAGTCTTTCCTCGTGCTACTGCTAGCCTGAAAGTTGTCCTTTGTACAGAATTTTGCTCTTTATGTAATAAACAAGTAATCGCCCGAGAGCACTTGTAGCTTCAAAGGTTTGAAAATACTCTTGAAATTAATCTTTAAACACCCTCAGGTCCATGCAAGTACGTAAACAAACCGTGAAGCACGAGGGCAAAAACGATGATCAGTAACTTACAGTACGAACCGGGAAAACGAGGTTAGAGAGATTTTTATTTTATCTCTACTTTGAGGAAGATGGGTTGGTGAACAATTGCTATTCACGCGAATCTTCAATAATCTGAGGCACTTCCAAAGTAAAACTGGTTTGTAAAAGTACTTGACAATTTTTTACTAGCTTAAGAAAGTTCAGAACACTTGACGATAAATCAAGGAATATTTTGGAGACCGTGGCAAAAACAGCTCTAGTGGGCGGTACACTCAGAATATAGTCAGAGTACAATCACAGCGACATATAATGAGAGCAATTATGACCTAGTAAAAATCGAAAATCGGACTCATAAGCGGAGTCACCAGCTCGACAGAAGCGGAGTCGGAAAAATCATAGCGTCCCGATCTATTTTCGATACCGTTTACGACTCCGCGGCTTATTACCCAGTGAAAACTAGGGCGTCGCAGTAGGAAGCAGAAGAAAAATAACCAATCAATCAAAAGACTTGAAATCGAATATTGGGACTGGCTTATTCTTCCACTTCTGCTCCCGACTCCCGACAATCTTGTTCTCCGATCCCTAGATCGTCAGCGACAGAGTCATAAGCAGAATCGGTTTCCTGTTTTTGACTCCGTTGGTTTGATTTTCACTAGAACATATCACTCTACACTTCTGATTACGACTACGACTACATCTCCGACGCCAATAAAAACCAGTCTTAAGAGATATTTATAAAGCGCCAAATGCAAAACCTGATAACTTTAATTCTGTCGGAAGTTTTATACAGTTGGACTGTCTTGCAAGTTAAACTTTATGGCGAAAAATATACAGAGAAAAAGTATTACAGTAATTGAGACTCTTTACCTGCAAATCTTCTCTTTGTCCTGAATATATTCTAACACTATTTATTTGAAGCACACCTGGATTTCAGCTGCCTAATGAAGTCTTCATTACTGTAAACATGCTGTTAAAACTACACGCGTCATCCTGCTTTTAAAAAATTCAAATTTGACTTGGCGCGCGCATGATTTGCTCTGCCGCGCGCACGCACTTAGACAAGTAGTCAATTAAGGACGTTCGCGCTAATTGTTTCTGCGCATCCTTAAGGCCATGTTACACGAAGCAATTTTTCTCCCAACTTGCAACGCAAAGAACGTTTCGTTGCAAGTTGCAAGAAAAAAATTCACGTGTAACACCCCATTTTGC
>CM042755.1:17166423-17187894 GCA_022496165.2 Catalaphyllia jardinei
TTACTAGCTAAAGTGTTCCTGAAGACTATATTGAGTAGTCCGACTCCCTCTTTTGCCAAGTTCATCATGCACAACACAAAATAAAATGAAATGCATGAAACCTTGCAGTTTATTTGCAGCCGCACTAGATAGACTACAGTGTGAAAGCAAAAGAGGGCCTACTTGTAATTTACTTGGTAATAGTCATTTCATTTCAAAGTTAAGAAACTGAGTCTTGCCTGTTTGCTGTCCTTGCTTCGCAGCACTCCTTGTTCTGTTAATCATGAGAGCAGCAAAATTCAAATACTACTCTACATGCATACAATCATGTGTACTTAATATGAACAAAATAAACCACAAATGCAGTGTATGTACTGTAGATCCACTGAATAGTGAGTGTTTTTTAATAGACCGCAGTGTAAGGTACCTGTTGAAAATCTGGGTTCAATTTGGGTTATGCCCTCTACAGATGTGCAGATATTGTGTTGATGCAAAATGTTTCAATCAAATTACAATTATTATGCATACATGTATGTTGGGTTACAATTAGAAAAGTGTGCTTACCCTACAATTTGGTACTTTTCCTTTTCCTAATGTACAGTTACTGTTAGTGATAATTTATACTAATGAATGATGTAAATGAAACAAAGGGAAATATCAATTAAGCACATGCAGAATCATTTGGGTTTATAGACTCAAAAAATTATCATCACCTCCAGTATGAAATAACAAGCTTCTTCCCCACTGCATACTCTTCAATTCGAACATTGTCTCCCCATCGTTCAGTTATCAACTGTTTAGCCTGAAATATTGTATAGTGTTTTAGAATGTAGTGCCAATTTATAATAAATTAATATTTTCATGATACATGAAAATGACAGTGTCATTTACAATTATTAATAGCAGTTACTGTAACTGTTCAGTAATCGCAAGTATTTTTATAGCAACATTAATGGACAACAAAAAGAACTTAGTTTGCACATGCAATGATATTGCTCATTCAGGTAGTTCCCAGAAAAAGTCACCGCCAGTCTGTTACATTATGCCACCTTTAGGTTGCAACATAAAAACTACAGGTACAACTTCATGATGCAACTGACCTGAAAGTGAAGAACTTGCAACTGAAGAGAGAGGCAAAATGAATCTACAAACGTTGTTAAGGAATTGCACACACACACACAAAAACAAATTGGCAGTGATTCATAGCAAAATATATCAATGTATGTAGTGTACATGTGTCTGTCATGAGAGTACTTGACGTGGCCTACAGTGTAAGTCTCCCCAAAATACGTCTTCTTATTCCCCAAAATGGACAACCAAAGAACCTGTTCATCAAATCTTAATTATCATAAAGACTGTACTGTGCATATAATATGCATGTACCCTGTACAGTATGCACTTTTACGTAGACATCTACACACACCATAGTTGTGTCTAAATAAACAAAAATAATCCATGACAAAAACTTTAAGAAATGTAAGTTATACATGTATACTTGATACACAACCTCTTGACAATGTAAGACTTAACAGAAAATAAATGTAATTGCATCTATGACAGTACTTATCTAAGAGTTACAAAAACAAAAAACAACAGCAACAATACCAACAAAATAGTGTCATAACAGCACTTCCCTTTAATTACCTGAAAGAGCTGGCAGGTCCAGAACTCAGGAAATCCTATACTTTATTCAACTTTACAATTGTAACTGTCTTCAATGCCACAAATTGATGACAGAAAAGTTGAAAGAAAAGAAAATCAAAACTATAGAATACATGTAATTCTACAGTGTATAGTGTACATACAGTTATGTAT
The DNA here is from genome assembly GCA_022496165.2 of Catalaphyllia jardinei. Taxonomy (NCBI): domain Eukaryota; kingdom Metazoa; phylum Cnidaria; class Anthozoa; order Scleractinia; family Caryophylliidae; genus Catalaphyllia; species Catalaphyllia jardinei. The sequence continues at coordinate 17,168,218 of CM042755.1, forward strand.
GTCTCTTCTATAACATATACAATGAAGGAAATGTGGCAACAACAACACAAAGGATACGCAAACACTTGTACAAATCAACCAGTGGACTCTCTTCAGCAAACAGTCGTGATTGCACAAGTTGATGAATGTATTGGACCTGTAGTTAAAACATATTATTAAAAATTCATGTGCCCGTAAAGACAGGTTTATGACATACTGTACAGTACTGTAAGTAAAGTTTGAGATTGGGTTAATTCATACACCTATTCAGGGCAAAAGTTTCATGACTTTTCAAGGACTTTCCAGGACCCTACTTTGAAATTTTAAGGACTTTTCTCTATAAAAATTTACCTCTAACCAAGCAAAATGTTTGTGTTGAGCATAATATAAGTGCTCATGCAGAAACGCCAGACAACAAGAGCTTGGAAACACTGCAGATATGTCCTGGACTGAACACTAATGAAATTTATAAGACAACCTCCTTATGATAAGCATCACAAAGTGTCCTCATTGGTAAAAAAGTCACCAAAACACACACAATTCTGTCAAATATGAAGTAATATGAGAACGTCAAATAACCCTGCTGAATATGAAGTACCTGTTAAACAATACTTGCATTCAATCCTGGACATAAGTGAAACATTGTGCAAACATTCCTGTGTACTAGTGGCTCAATGGACATGCACAAGAGTACCATTAAGGCACTGGGAACAAAAAAGAACCGAGTGTTTTGAAAACTTTTGTAAGTAGTTCAAGAATTTTATACTCTCTTTACGTGAACATTTCTTTTCACTGGCTTGCATATTTTAGTTTAAAACTTATAGCATTTTTTGATGGTGTTCAATAAAAATAAGGACTTTCAAGGACCAAAAACCGATTTCAAGAGTTTTAAAGATGTGCATGAGCCCTGTTCAGATGATAAAAATTAGGAGAACATGTAAAACAAAGTAATTCATTTATTTCTTGTGCAAGTTAACTGCCACCTTACCTGAAGTGCGTGGACAAGTGACTTCCCATCTGTTAACACAAAAAACACCAGAGAATAAGATGAGTACAGTTAAGTTAACACACACAAAAATAATGTTTACAATCACGTTCACTTAACCCCTGGTTGTACAAGGTAGCTCATTACCCCACTGTTGTCATTGTACGAGGGGGGGGGGGGGGATTGATCAAACCCCCTATTGGTTTTTGTTCTCTTTAGGCAAAGAGAAATAAATTTTCATTGACTACATACTGTATGTGTAGCCCTAAGCTTGCTTTATAAGATGATACCATTTTTGTTGTTAATGATGTCATATGATGTCATATGATGTCAAATGATGTCATTTTGACTCGCCATCTTGGATCTGCCATTTTTGAATATGTATATGTTTTTGAATATATATATATTACGTTTTAAAAAAGCCCAGAAATGAAGGTTATTACAAACACAAAATCAAGCCAGAATGCTTAATATGAAATAGAAGAATTCATGAATTGCTGTTACTTCATGAAGAAAACTGACAAAAAAAAAACAATTACTGGTACCTCAAAAAAGCTGATTCTTGGTCAGAGCTACATAGAATTTAATTGTCTCAACGTAGAAAAAAAAGGACACGCATTTGACATGTCATGTTAAAATTTTCACAGAGAATGAAGGAACAGCTACTGAAAATTTCAGCCCCAAGTAGAGTAAATTGTCTTTTCAAAACTTTTTAAAAGCTTTATGCGAGGGGATCCAGCCCCTGCCCTGGTACATGCAAAGGTTAAACTGTGTACATGTAATTATTATCATCACTATTATTATTCTAACTTATAAAGAGCTACTGAAGAAACTGACAGCATGTATCTACTGAAACAGCATTAAAATGTTATAAGGAAGCACAGTAGAGTAAAAATGGACCTCTGACATGTATATGTGTTGTAGTTTGATTTTAACTTTGGTACAATTTGTCTTTGAACCAGTACAAGTATTATTTGAACTGGTACAATATTTTTTGATAACATTAACCAGTTCATTATTACTTGAACTGGCGCACTTTATTCATTTTATTGTACAATTTTCAGTTTAGTGTTTGTTTTGTAGAGTTTACTGTCTCATTACATTAATATTGCGTAACGAAAAATACTATTGTCACTTTGTAATTAGGGTTATGTATTTATTTAATATTATTTAGTTATTTGTTCATAATTATTTTATTTATTTCACTCTTCAGGATTACTTTAGATAAACGTATTGATGGTTAGTTTTCAGTTGTTGTTGCAGTATTCAAATAAGAACTGAACTTTTATACTGCCTTTAGTGGTTTGGGTTATAATAAGCACTTGTTTATGTTATTAGGGTTAAGCGCTCGTGGTAGTGATTAGGGTTAGGTGCCCTTTTGATTGACAGTTAGCTTTCAGTTGTTGTTATGGCTTTCAGATAATAACTGAAGTCATGCTTATAATAAGTGTGAGGGTTTAGAGCAATTTAATATTAGCAGTAGGGTTTGTTGTACTTGATCATGTGCAATGTGGAAGTCTTATTAAGAACAGTTAAATCTGATGCTCACGTACGGTTATAAAGTATCGCTAACCCACAATTAGTATAAAATGATGAAAATACATTTCTGTTTTATTTTCCTTACAATTTACACTCTATAAGGATACAATATTATTCATTGTATTTGTGGTATTGTCATTTGTTGTAAATAAAGAATTATATTACTACTACTACTACTACTACTAATAATAATAATAATAACAATAATAATAACAATATAGAAAGAAGAAATAAAGTGTTCAGGTTTATTTCAAAATTTTGTCCTGTCGTTTTCATTTTTCATATTTTTAATTACCTTAATTTGTTTTCTTTTTGGGGGGAAAAAATGGTTAGCCCATGAATATTTACAAAAATCCACTTGCCTTTTTACAAGCTGTAGAGAAAGATATTTCGGTTGCATAGTCAAGTTGCACATTAGTGGCCGTACAGGGGGTTAGTCGTGAAGGGGAAGTAAGAGTGTTTATTTTTCCATATTCAGTGACTATCTGGACACAACCAGTGTCTTCTATTGAAATTATTTTTCCCAGCAACATATTAGGGTGGAGTGGGTTTGTTTTATCCACTTTGTCGATTTTGACAGCTACCATATCGGAAATCTTAAATTTGGGTTGTTTGTTTTGTTGTTTCCTTTTTGTCTGATTTACCATATCAGTGTTGTATTTTGTTTGGTTTTCTATTATTTTTTGTCTCTTGTTTGGTGGTTCTTCATCATTTCCACTGACTTCTTGGTCATTTTCTTCTTGTGAACAGTTTTGTGTGTTTTCTCCTGCGTTTGAATTCATGATCTCCCGGTGAGGTTTGATCCCATAGACAGCTTCATAAGGTGTTAGCATGATTGCTCTATGGTATGAAATAATTCTGGCATATGATGCCTCTTTTGTGTAGTGGCACCATTTTTGGATGTTTTTTTTCTGCAGTGCTGATAATAAGTGATCACATGTCCTGCTTCCATGATCTGTTACTTCTTTCTGTCAGTCCCTGTGTTTTAGGTGTGCGAGGTGCCCCACGTGACAAAGTTATGCCATTTTCGTTACAGAATTTCTTCATTTTGTGGTTTTGAAACTCTCCACCATTGTCAGTTATTATTTTCTTCGGAAATCCGTAGGTGTAGCAAAAATTAGTGAGACATGACAGTATTTCATTGGCTGTTTTGTTATGAAGGGGTATAACTGTTATGTACTTGGTGTGGTGATCGATAATGTTCATTGCCCACGTATGAGTTTTTGAGCAGCCGCAGGGACAATTTCAAAAGTCCATCAAAATTTATTTTGATTAATAAGAGGAATTCAGGACATTGTAGTGGCTTGGTTACTACCTTTACATGACTTGTAATGGTCTTCTGTTCTTCGTGAATTCGACACAAACCTACGAACAGGTTTACAACTCGTACGTTTACTTCTGAATAACTTTTGTTTATCCATTTTGATGTGATTTGTCTTCCTCGATGGTTCATTCGTTTATGAGCTAAACTCAAAACTTCAAAGAGCTGACTTTTTGGTACCACTATTTTGTTATCGTGGGTAAGGATTTTATCTTTTAAGTGTTGTTGCTGTAGCTTGATACTTGCCTTGATTTGCTTCCTTCGATTGGGAGTCTTCAACTTTTAGAACTTCTTTCGCTTCATCTTAAAATTGGTCTTCAATGAAAAGTGTTATAAGCGACTCACTGCGCTTTTGTTTTTGTTTCAAATTATTTAATTCTCAGTAGAAAAGTTCCTCTGTTACACAGTGCATCTTCTCAAAATTTAGAAGTCTCTCTTCGTATTAATTACGCATGTGCGAATTGGTAAATAGCTTTTGAGCAAAGAGAGGGGCCTGGGACCTATAATAAGGAATATGTAAACAAAATAATGGTGGGTTTTTAACAATTGCTGGCGTGGTGTAGTGGATAAGAACAAGGACCACCGATCAAGAGATGCTGGGTTCAAACCTTGGTGAGTACAATGTTGTAGGAAAAAGAATAGGAGTAAAATTATCGAGAGGGTGGTGAATGTTGAGGGAGTAGGGGTAGGTGGAGGGAAAGAGAGAGAGAGATGAAGGGAGGGGAGAGAGGGAACAAGAAATGGGAAGGCAGTCTTGGCCAAAATTTTTTTTTTCTGTAATAATTATTATTCTTTTTCAGAATCCCCATAAAAAGCCAAGCCCCTATTTTTCAACCACACCCCAAAAAGGGAAAAAGCCCTTTTTCAGACAGTTGATATTAAACCAGTTCAAATATTATTGTACTGGTTCAAAGACAAATTGAACCAGAGTTAAAATTTGAACTACAACATATGTATGGTACATAAAAAATCTGACTAAAGGCAAACATGACCTTGGGGACCAGAGTAGTGACGGCAGAGTTACAAGAGCATTTATCTCCCACCAATGTGGCCCAGGTTTAATTCCAGCCTAGTACATGTAACAAAGATTGCTTAAGAGTCTTGTTGGAGTTTTTTGCCTTGTTGTTTCTCTACATTAGATTCTCTGGTTTTCCTACATGTGTATATACCTCCTGAAAGCAACACTTCTAAATTGTGTTCCTTCATGAAATCAGGTAAAGTTGATATCATGGCTTTCTCTCTTTATCATAAAATTTTTATTTACCATTATTTATTTATTTATTCCTGCTTAAGAATAAAAATAAAAAAATAACCAGATATTGCTTACCTCCACTTTCCATATCCTGAACCAAGAAGTCAATGGATAAAACTCTCCATGGAATGGAAGCTTCGTCGCCCATGAGAGTCAACATCACCTGTACAAGTTTTAGCAGGAAAACAAGACACCATAAAGCAGTAAAAAAGTGCTTGATAGTTACATGTAATTAATTCATTAATTGATTGATTGATTGGTTGATTGATTGACTGATTGATTGATCAAACTTACTGACTGATGGACTAATTGACTGAGTGACTGACTAACTGACAGACTGTAGGACTGACTGACTCACTTACTGACGGACTGATTCTAGGACTGATTGACTGTCTGATTACCCAACAGACCAACTGACTGACTGACTGTCAAACTTGTGACTGCTTGAATGTCCTTGGCTATTGATTTCAATATATTTGAATAAAAGATTAAATAAAACACAATATGATACAATACACTTGTACAATTATACCATTTTACCTCAAATTCATGTTCAACTCTGAACTTGACTCTTCCATCAGCTTTAAGAGAAGAGATACTGTCTCAGTCACATACCATATGAAATGATCAACTTAAAAACATTATTTTTGAGCACAGTTAAGTACATACATGTACAGCAAAATATTTGACTGTACAAGTTGAGTTCAAGTAACAGTAAATTCTCTTACCAATAACCATGTCTCCCATCTCAGGGGGAAGTTCAGAAGTCACCAATCTGTGTTGAATGACCTGATTTAGTCTCTGTAGTGTTTTTGTCTTTTCCACAGCAGTTATAGGGTCTGGAGGAACAATCTTGTCCTATATGAATCAAATTTAGGAGAAAAACGAAAAAAAAAAATCCTGAAAATTTAATATGTCAGTACTGATAGGCAAATTCCAATCAACAGCAGAGGTCAATTCCAAGCTGTGTTTTACATGTACGTTGTACCTCTGAGAGAAGACAAGCCTGTTCAAAACCATTTATACGAACAATTTATTAAAATTGCATTTTCATGCAAATAAAACTATACCATTTATTTGAGACTACTATTTTGAAGTATAGGAGATAAGTAGTTTGAAAATGGGCTATATGGCTCTGAAAGGCAAAACTACAATTTATTATAATTAATTAATTAATTTACAGTTTATCATTTCTAGATGTGCTTGTTACCCTGATGCATGTTGGGAGTCTGGGATAGGTTCCGCCAGTAAGGACATCAACTGCAGCCGGCAGACAAAAGGTCGGTAATCTGTAAAACAAGGGTGATACTCAAGGTCTTTTAACAACATTGTGTTGCATATTTTAGCATCTAGCCCTGAGCATCATGGATTGAAAATGGAAACAAGCAAGACAGAATGGAAAGAATCAGATTTAAAAACAACAACAACAACAAAATTAAACTAAAGGATGTGATGAAAAGATTGTAGAAAACAAGGAAACTTTACCAATCAAAAGACAGTTACTGTAACACTCTCTCCTGAGATAAGACTCGCTACGCAGGACTCTTCTTTACATTAAGATGAGTCTTTTGCATGACAGGTAAGACTGTTCTATTCTGTTCATACTATAGAGTAGATAGGACCCTGCGAGTGCTCTGATAGGTCAATGTTTTATAAAAAATAAAACATAGAAAAAGCATGTTTCACTTGTTTTTGCCACATTAACTCTATACCTAAATTATAAACCAAAAAAATAATGATCCTGAGCCTATTATAGTGGCTGATGCAATATAACATACATTGTAAGACAAGTATTAGTAAGAAACAAAGAAAAGAACAAGTAATGATGTACTTGTGTAATAATCAGTAAATGAAATTCTCCACTTTGAGTTCACATACTGTCAGTAAACCTTATGTACATTTAAATGTACATGTCTGCATGCATGTACTGCATGTACATATACCAAGGATCTTACTTAATTACTTACAATGTGGCTAAATATACATGTAATTTAGGCATAGTTAGACTCAAACTAATGCAGTCAGTGGTTTCGCGCTTCACAGTACGTGACCTGCAGAGTGGCTTTTGTGTCTCGTTGCCTTTCTCGTGCAATGCTGCTTGTTGATCTTAGCAGATCAATTGCTATCTGTCAGCAAATCTTTGCAGATTCTCGCACGTCTGTTGTACATGTATTTGACAAAAATAATGTCAGTTTGTCCATTACCCTAACTTTCAGTTTGCTTTAAATGAGGTTAAATATACTTATTTAACTTACATGTAGTTAACAACTAGGAGCATATTGTGTAGTAGTTAGCATGGCATTGGCGTTTATTAGCGTTTTTTGGTAGCTTGCTGTGGCATTTCCTGTTAGGGTTTGGCGTTACCTTTGTAGGCCTGGTGCCAAGCAGTTTCCTGGGAGCCCGTGTCAGTGGTTATTGCTGTAATTTAAGTGTGTGCCGTTATAGTTACATTATATGTGGTCAAAGTTTTACTGTGCTTAGTGTTTGGGGTGTCTTGACCAGGTTTTGGAGTGTTTTAGTTTTTCTTCGGCATTTGTTTGCCGTTTCTTCCGTGGAACCATTTGCCTGAGTTCTTTTGCATTTCCCGGAGCCTTGTTTTTTCTCGAAAGAATTGGAGGCAATTTGCTGACGCCTTACGCTGTTGCAGCTGTTCGCCCATGGTTGTTTTTGTTGTTGTTGTTGTTTTTTTAAGATTTTCAGTATGCCTTCTACACGTCCTATGTTCAACAACCAATCAGCAGACTTGCTTTCAGCTCCTTCTATGTCGGCTCCTCCGTTTTCTGGGATTCAGTGGCCGTTTCAGCAGTTGCTTTGGGCCTGTTGACTTCGCTTTAAAACGAGATGGCAGTCACTGTGGCCCATGTGCTTCATCAGTCCGTCCCAACTTTCGTTGCCGTGTTTCATGCAGAGAGCCTCACTGCCTGTTCTCCAGCATGGATCTCTCGACTCTCCCCTGTTGCCAGCACTGGTTTTCAGCATTGTTTCCTGCATTGTTTTGAGCTCTGCCTTGGATTCTACCAGCTCACTGTCCTCAGTTGCAAGTACGTTGAGATTGCTGCCTTTTTTTGTGTCTACCTTCACCGGTGCCACCCCAGGCTTGTGCTCAGTCCGCCTGGCTTGGTCGATAGGGGCTTTGATTATGGCGTTGCATGTTTTTTTGTTTTCCAGCATTTTTTCTTCACATGGCAAAAGTATAGACCGGGTCATGCATCAGGCAGTTATGTTTGGACTGAGTCACGCACCCATTCCGGCAAAAGTTCATTACTAGCAGCGAGTTTGGGGAACTGCCAGACTTATTATGTCTATCAATATCCGTGCAGTTGACTTAGAGCACCAGTAATTTTGGATGGAAAGCTTTTGGTTTCCAGAAAGTGTTGCTTGGTTGAAGTTGAGGACATTCTTATGTGGACTGAAGGTTTTAATATCTACCAAACAGTGTTCTGTGCTTCCCATCCCCATCACTGGTTTGACCTGCCCAGATAAAATTGCTGATCATCCCAACTGCTTGCCACTCACCTTGTCATTTGTGGCTTGAGAAAGACTTTACCTTCCTGAAGATTGCAGCAGCTCCTAGTGGTCAACGATGCATTTGGACATAAACAATTCACCTGCATTCACCAGCTCCAACCTCGTCTTTGCCGTCACCCCCTGGCTCACCCCTGCCTATGTCAACCAACCAGGGAAACAGTGCCCAGTGCCTTTGGCCCTTTGGAGATTGCTGTTTTTGCCACTCTTGCAGCTCATGTCACGGAGACCAAGGCCCTGTTTACACAGGTCCAGACAAATTTTTGCACGGACGAATTTTTTTCCTGGAGCGTCTGTTTACATGGATCCATACAAATTCTGTTGCAGTGGTGTTCACACGGATCCGTGCAAAGTTTAGACCAGTCGCAGTATTTGATTCCAGGTCATAACCGCACTATCTGCGCAAAAAGTTGCACAATTCGGGTGTTTACAAAGGTCCATACAAATATGGAACCGTGCCGGTCAAAAAGTTGACCTGCTTTTTTCAGGTCCCAAACTTGCACACTTAGCCGTTCAAAATTTCGTCCAGTTCCTCCGGCGTCGTGTAAATGCAAGGTAGAACCGTGCAAGTTTTTGTCCGTGCAAAGATTTGTCCGGACCCGTGCAAACGGGGCCTGGGCAACTCTTCCTCACCCAGTTCCTCGCTCCATTTACACATCAGGCCTACCTGTCTGCGCACCGTTTGATATCCTTTACATAGTTACATATTTGACGACCTAGAACTAGTCTGGTCAGTAGCATTTCTTTGTTGTTGGTTAGTATACATGTTGTTACATACATAGTTCATGGCTAGGAGCTACTGCTGTTGTCTGGCCGGTAGCGCTTTTTGTAGGTGTTTTGCCTTAGCCATCTGGTAGCACTTTTGCTAAGTGTTCTGTAGGGTTTGCAGCAGTCATAGGATCAGGGATCCCTGTGGTTGTCATTGTCCAGTGATATTTTTGGTTAGTATGTGCGTTGTTACATTGTTTTCGACCAGGAGCTAGTGGACGCCTTACTAGGCTACCTCTTCAGGAGACATTGAGTGAGCTGACATCATAATCTAATTATGCACATTCCTGGCATGAGTAAGTATATGGTTAGGGACCCATATGGTCAGGGACCCCCCCCCCCCCTCCCATAGGTTTGTCGTTGTCCAGGGTTATTCCTTGTTAGTATGTGCGTTGTTACATAGTTTATGGCTAGGAGCCAGTCTGGCTGGTCATACGGCAGCAGTCATATGGTTACGGACCCCTGGGGTTTACATCGACCAGTGGTATTCTGGGCTAGTACGTGTGTTGTTACATATTTTGTTAAATTTAGTTAAATGGAATTTAACATAGTTAACTGGTCAGTAGCGTTTTTGTAGGCGGTGTTAGTGTCTTGGCCATCTGTTAGTGTTTGTTGAGAATTTTGGTGCATTCTGTAGCATTTTGATATAGTTTATGAATGTACATCGTTTTGGCCAAGAGGTAGTCTGGTCAGTGGTGTTGTTTGTAAGCATTGGCCAGTGTCTTGTCTGTGTATTAGTGTTTGTTTAGCGTTGGTGTGTTCCATAGCGTTTGCAGCAGTCATATGGCCGTGGGAGCCCTGTGACTGACTTTGTCGAGTGGTATTGGTTAGTTCATGCGTTGTCGGCCCATGTGCTTGCAGCATGTTCATTACTCTGTTAGCATGGCGTTTATGCGTTCAGTCTTTGTAGTTTAGCAATTCTAGTTAGTCTACAAGGAGGAAGCGCAGCGGTGGCATTCTGGCGTTTGTTTGTAGCATTCCCCACTCAGTTTGAGCGTCCACAGCATCATGGGCTGTGCAGCATTCCTGGCGTGACTTGGCAGTGGCGTAGCGTTATTGGCATTCCCAGTGTTTCCCTTAGCATCCCCAGTGTCCCCGGCGTTATGGGCTGTGCAGCGTTTCGGGCATGACTTGGCAGTGGCGTAACGTTATTGGCATTCTCAGTGTTTCCCTTAGTATTCCCTGCGTTTTTTGTAGCGTTCTTATAGGATTCCCGTAGTGGCTAGCCATGTTTTGTTGTTCATGCATGTTGGTTGGCTTGCTTTGCGGCTAGGCATTTGTTAGCGGTTGGTTGTGTCCTGGCCATCTGGTAGCGTTGTTAAGCGTTTGGTGCATTCTGTAGTGTTTGCTGCATTCATATGGTTACGGACCCCTAGGGTGGACATTGTCCAGTGGTATTGGTTAGTACGGGTGTTTTTAACTCCTGTGTTTGCAGGGTGTTCATTGCTCTGTAAGCGTGGCATTGTTGGTTGAATTTTAGTCTTTTCGTGGTTCTCGGCTTTCCCTTCTGCGTTGGGCATGACATCTACATTGGTTAGGGCAGTATGTTGTCTGCCCGGGGTTGGCTATGGGCAATTTTTGGCCATGCGTGGCTCTTCCCCAGGGCCATTATTTTGTTTTGCAGATGGTCGTCATTTAACAAGCCCGCTGCTGTCCTCCACGGCGCAGTCTCTTCCGCATTCAGCGGGCTACTCGGGCAGTTACTCTGGCCATAGCTTCCGGAATGGTGCGGCCACCACAGCGGCCTTCCAGGGTCTGCCAGATGACCTGACTGGTTAGGACTTTAGATCTATGTTTTAGCAACACTCATTTGCTATATCTGCACATCAGCTAGCTCTCTTAGCTAGGTTTCTATTAGTGGAGCAGGTATGGCATTTGTGGGCTTTCTTGTTTCTGAGGTTGGGTGCCTCATGTCTGGCCCCTTGGGGGCTGTGGCTCCACGGCAGGTTTGTGGGGTGCTCTTGCTACCTGGGTTCGGGGTCACCAGCTCCAGCCCCCATGTTCCTGGCCACCCAACCTCCATATGCAACGCATGCATTAATTTACATTTCATTAGCTGTCCATACTGCATGGCGGTATTCTAAGTTTGACTCATTATAAGGCTGTAAATTTACATTACAAGTAATGGCTACTCGAGAGAAGACATTTACTTCACCCACCTCGCCTTTACAAGAGTTTCCCTGGACATTCTAGCCAGCATGTCCGCAGTGTCCACAAACAGCATGGACTGTTTGTCCAAAATTGTTGAGATGGCCTTGAAAGTAAACAGTAAACTGTGAAGACCTCTGGGACTGCGGATCCTTAGCTTAAACATTACATGTAACACTGAAACAATGTTCAACCTTCTTTCCGGTAACCAAACAACAATCAGTATAACCTGCATAGTACAATGACTGTAAGAATTATTAAGTTACCATTTCAGCATTTAGAAAGATTTTTAAGCATGGGGTCAAAATTGAAAAGCACACCAATAGTTGGTGGTCAGTGTGAAGACAAGTAGTGTAATTTAATCCATTCCATCTCATACACTTGAGTCAACTTACCTGGCATTTGTCAACCCGGTCTGCACTTGCTGCCCATTTCACTAATGCCAGAAGACGCACAAACTGTTGGCGAGTTCGACTAGCAAACTGTACAATTTCAATTTTTCTAAAAAGAACAGACAAGAGCAGTGAAAGAGTTTCATTAGCCACTTACTGTAAAAAATAATGAAATCTGATCATGTAACTTCACTCATCAACTGAACATGTTCATATTAAAATGCTCACCAATAAGCCATTTCTGAGTTTTCCTGTGCCTCTGTTTCAAAACGAGTCTAACTGCGAAACCTTTCAATGATATGAAAATAAGTTCTGCATGCAGTTTCAATTTCATGCAAATCAAAGTCGTTTTCATAAGAATGATTTCACATAATTTTTAGACTTGCTTTGAAACAGAGACACAAGGGAACACAGAAATGGTCCACTGCAATGACAGTCAAAATAATCAATTAAAATGGTTTAAATACTACAAGGACAAATTTGTACAATTTCTTACACTATACAAACCTTTCTATATCAGACTTCCTTGGTAATCTATAAAGGAAAAGATTTAGGAGTTATCTTTCACAGTATGCTTGTAAATGTACTGTCTTAAGCAATAGACCACAAGTTTCTGTGGGTTATAAGCTGATAAACCACACAGGATGTTGGTAGAACACGAGAAGAATTTGTAAACCACAAGCTTCAAGCAAGTGGTTTACAAATTCTTCGAGTGTTGTACCAACATCCCAAGTGGTTTATCAGCCTATAACTCACAGAAAACTTGTGGTCTATTGCTTTTATATAATAATTCAGAAGACGCGCGATTTTTCCCTGGGCTTACCGGCACAATAACCCACAGCTGATTGACCAATCAGAGCGTGTGCATTGATTTGGTTATTATATAATAATAAATATACCAACCCATGGTGCACACATACATGTATTAATAATATACTCAGTCTGATCCAAATATAGGACAATTTAGAATGTTTGCACTTTCAAATTCAGCCATTAAAGTTATTTCTGTGAGCAACTGCAAAAAGAAAGTGGTCATTTTCTCTTTAGAATTCTGAAACTGAAAGAAAACATGACAAAACTGGAGAAAAACATGGTACATGTAAGTTGTAAGCATGTGTTTGATATGAGATGATAGATAGCCAATGAGCCATGTAATACTGCATTGGCTATAATCATCCTACATCCAACTAGTTTCGAGTGGAATAATTGCTTTATTCAAATTACTCCCAAAATATAGAAAACTATAATAAATAAAAAAAATTATAAAAGGCCCGTAAAGATAATGTGTACGCTTACCATTATTTATAGAGCACAGTGTAAATGTAATTGTTAAAATGCTATGCTGGCTAAGCCAACGAGATTGCTTGGATTGCATTATCCAATGATCCAGTTTTTTGATAAATTTATATATACATGTATTATAGCAAATCACAGTTCCCTTCCTTTGACTACAAGATAAAAAAAAAAGCATTGAAACTTAAATCTCCTGCCCAGCTTGCCCTTTGGGGCTGTAATTAAAATGCCCATGTACTAGCCGAGATGTTATTGATACTGTCCCCCGGCCCCCCCCGCCCCCCCCCCTTCCCCATCTATTTTATTTATTTATTTGTTTATTTATTTATTATTTATTTTTTTTTAACTGGACCAACCAAGGGCTGATTGCAGTTCATGTTTTGCTCACAGCTGTAACTTTATTAGTATTGTAAAGGTCTATTTGTTCACTGTGAGTAACAATCATGTCTTTGCTAGAGAGATTTTGGGAGGCTGGGGAAATGCTCGTTCCATAGAACACAAACAGATGTGTACTTAGAGAGAAAAAATCAAAAGCAAGAGTCATCTCACTGCATTAAAATCACAAAACAAAACACATCTGGACAACAATAATAAAGGCTTAATACAACAGAAAAATGGAAAAAGGGACAATTTAACTTAGTGCTGCTTTTTCAGCACTTGTAACATGAGGTTTAAGTTCAGTGAGTCTTCATGTTTAGTCAAAGGGATCTCCATTATTTAACAAATAGATTCCATGTTGCCGTGCGTCTGTTCAGTAATAGATCACAGATGACGTCAAAATGTGGTAAGAACAAAAAAGTGGCACACGAGGCGTAGCCGAGTGTGTCACTGATGTTCTTACCACATTTTGACGTCTTCTGTGATCTATTACTGAATCAGACGCACGGTAACATGAAATCTATTTGTTTTATATAATAACAAAAAGCCTTTTTTGTTTCAAAACATTTTAACATAACGCGAAAGCCGGCCTTTTGCCCTGCCTTTGCCCCGCCTTTGCATGAAAAAAAGCCATTTGACGTGATCTATACATTCAAAATAAAGCAGTTTCATTGGTTGCTACGCGTAGCAAAGAATTGTGATTGGTCGAGAAAAATCACGCCACTGTCAAGCCTTACTCGAGCGTCGCTTCTCATGGAATGAAAACTTACAGCGAAAGCAGAATTGAACTGCAAAATCTACAAATCTTGAAGAAAATGCTGGAAAAATCAAGTCGGTTTTTGTCATCGGAGCAGCCCTGTGAGCCGAAAAGCTTGGACGTTGCCTTGAAAATTACAGGAGTTGAAAGAATACCCTCGGAAAACTTGTGGTTGCGGTCAACCTAGAGGCCATTTGAATCGAGTTTTGAATGAAAGGAGCAAAAATGACGGTGGAGATTTTTGTCTTCTGTGGTTGGTGATTCTCAAATCAGCTTGATATAGTGTCGGAGACACATTCTAGCTGCGATACTGTTGACCGTGAGCTCTGGTTAGCTATACTTAGCTCGCTGCTGTGCCCTGAAACGGACAGGAACATTCGCATCGGAAAGCAAGGTTATGTATTTTATTTTACTGATCGATTTTAAGAAGTGATGTTTTGATGTTTTATTCCTGACATTAATCAGTGTGTCAACAGTTGTTTTGACACTGGGAAAAGTTGACTTTTTTAAATACATTAATCTCGAGAACATTTTGTTTGTTGGGTTTGTTAAATTCGAGATAAAGCAATGGTTCTCGGCTTACTGAGACCAAGTTTATGCGTGGTTTATCGCTCGACTGCCGACTGAGGCTGCTAGAAAATTATTTCTGTATCATTTTCTGAAAGAAACGGCTTTATCTTTCGTTTTCTGGCTTCTCGAACCTGTTCAATTCCTTGGCAAGACTTTTTTGTACCTTATCTTTTTTGTACCTTATCTTTTTTTTGCCCAGTCACGTAAAATATCATCCTAATTCTCAAAACTTTCCGCCATTTTAAAACGGCAGAGGGAAAAACTTTGTAATGATGACGTCAATCGTGCATCTGTCCTCTAACAGATCACAGGTGAGAACCAATCAAAATGGGAGAATAACTTGGGTTATTATATAAAGACTGCTAGACTATAAGAGTCTTCGTTTTAGTCATGTGACGTGGGTCTTCGTTCAAGTCTAGTGGATGAGATGAGGGACTTAGTATAGGTCGATCTTTTTGGGTCTTCGTGTAAGAAATGCCCCTCTTTGATGGCAGAATAAAACTCGAGTAACAACCTACATTAAACGAGTATGGTGGAATTGTCAAGGGTACATGTATGTGAACGGAGCCTCCAGAATACATGTACATGTAAGCTAAGCTTTAATTAATTATGTATATGTGGTCACAGTGTTTGAAAGATTCTTTTAGTTCGTACACAGTAATTTTATAAACTTAAGATGTTTCTTCAAAAAAAGGTACATTTCCCATTATTCGACTCGTATTCAGAGCAAGTTAGTACAACAAGAACATCAGTTGAAAATTAAATTAGTTAACGGCAAATAGCTACACGCGACGACATCCGGTGGAAGTTTAAATTCCTTCCTGAGTGCGAGTACAATACAGATGGCTGTTTTTCAACGCGTTAATGCACCTATAACGCCATTTAAAACATCGCGAATACTCACAGTTCCGATAGCACAGTCAGATCATGATAAGTCTTCTGTAGAAGGAAATCTATCAACATAGAGAGGTTGATTTTCGTCCCACCTGGGTGAGGAGGCGCTTCTATCGGCGCCATCTTTGCGCCAATAATGGAAAATTTGATCGCTGGCTCGTTCCCAACAACACTACATGCGTGGTCCTGCGGTACTTCCGTCTTTCAATATGGCGGTCAGGTGATTCTGTTGATGATCAACTGATCTTGTTTCAAAATGTAGTCTACTTGGAGTTTGCACGCATGCAATGGCCAGTAAAGAAAGTCTTGGAAGAGTTAGGCATTTTAATCTTATTTCCCAGCAGGTATGTGATATTTTCTGCCTGTGGATCTATTCTTTTTCCACACAATGTTATTTTTCGTTTTGCCCTCCCTCCAACATCGAACGATCTGCATACATGTTCCACTTGATGACCTCGATCGGATTGCAGTCTCATACAAAAACGAAGTGCAGCGCTCTGCTTTTCAAGATTGCCCCATCAATGTTGTCATTGGCTACATTAATTTCCTTTTGGAGCTATAAGTGTTAAAAACTGTGAAATGTTTTTGTACTCATATTTCCGATCGAACGAACATAAGTCTTTAGGCTTAACTCAACTTTTTTTAACAAAATTATGTTGCATATAAAAGAAAATCAAATGTAATTTAATCTAGGCAATTAATTCAGTCAACTGTCCAAATATTTTACTATGTCACCACCCTCAAATCAAACAACATGATTATAATAAAATTCATTTCATTGTTATTTGCCCACGTGGAGGTATATATCTGTGAATATTAAACAATTATTGGATGAGGTTTTTGTGATATCCAGAGTAATCAAGATCGAGGTAAGGGTTATCAGCCGAAGACGAAGGCTGAGGCTGATAACCCTTACCGAGACCTTGATTTTTCTGGATATCACAAAAACCGAATCTAATAATTGTTTTATTATACATTGAAAGCAAAAATGTGGAAGTCATGTTTCTGACTGACGAAAAGCGGTACGAATCGCACAAAGCTGATGTGATTACCCTTGGAAATCATGCTTTGCGGTCATACATGACATGATAACCTGTGACCTTGAGTGTCCTTGACATGATAACTGTATAATCTGCAGTTATGATGTCACAGATACTGATTTCAAAAATTCACTGTATGCTTTCGGCCAATCAGAAAAGAGTTAGAGAGTTCAATGTATAATAATTAGCGTTATCGGCATATAGGTCACTAAAGTATTGTCTAGCATCCAGTGCCACTGTGGTGTCTGAAAAGTGAACAACCTAGAAAGTTGGGAGCTGTTCACAATTCATTGCAAACTTTAATTTGGACCAATTACATATAATTTTGCTTTATTTCAACATGGCCTCCTGCAACCATATGATATTTAATTATAATTTATTTTTTGTTTATTTATTTATTTATTTATTTATGTTGTTGATTTCCATGAAATTGCGCATACGTTCTTTCTCATGTTTTTTTAATGCAAAATCGGCAAGGTATGCAAAAACAAGGAGCCCTGATTACATGTACATGTATTTGTGTATTTTGAGCTGCTGATAAAACTTGCACAGAACAGACTTCTTTTACTTCCACGATTGTAGTTTTATTACCAGGTAGAATTTCAGTACAGCCCAATAATAATTAAGAAGCAATAAAAAAACAAAACAAATTTGAAACTTCTTGTTGGATCTCCAAGCTGTCAATGCCAGTACTTGTGGGGCACTGGCAGGTGAATGCAAACTGCCCAAAGCTTCTCCCTTTAGTTGGAATAATAGTGCTTTGTTTCCATGTTTAGCTCCGTCTAAGGCACCTGAGAAGTATCTCTGTACGGAACATTGTCCCAAAATTTGCTATATCTGGAGACTGTCTGCTTGATTGCTTGCTAGAAACTTACTTTACTTTACACAGTGTCAGAGGATCTCAGAAAGGTATGTCTGGAATGTACAGTACTATTAAAAAGAAAATTTAATTAGTGTTCTTTTTTCTTTCAAGTTCAGATCTCTTAAGTTCTCAACTTGTAAAGATATGGTTTCATCACCAAGTCTTAAAATCATTGAAATATATTAGCCAAACTTGCTGGTACTTTTGTCATTTGTCTTGTTTGTTTGTTTGCTCTTGTTCTGGGTTTCCAAACATAACTGCCATATATGAAATGTGTATATATATTGTGTAATTTAATTGTATTACATTTTATTGTATAGTATATAGTGTGTACAAAGCTAAGAGCCCTGCAGTTTCTAAAAATAGAAAGGTACATGATATGCATATATGGTTGTCTCGTAGAGTTTGTTTGGGAGATGGAGGCTCTAGGTGATGCGCTCCTGGTAATTGCTAATTCCTGTTTATTGATTTATTTATAGCCATCTACACTAGTGAGAAAATCAAGTATTCATTGGTGAGTTAATTGAATAAAGATTTACAAATTAGTTCAAATAGTAATCTGAATATATAGCGATACTAAATGCAACATAATTTATTGATAGATAATTAGTAGTTAGTAATTGGACTGAGTGGAGTATTATTCAGGGAGAAATCAAACAAGTAATTTCAAAATCCGATGAGCATGTAGTGCAAGGCTGATTTAACGTTACAAGCCCAGTTACAGTGTACTTAATCCTAAATCGTATCTATAACAAAATTGATCTCAAGATTACAAGCCTGATTACTTCCTTAATTATACAACACAAGGTCCAAATGCTAATTAATTGTATTAATAACAAAGTTTTGAAATTAAAAAGGTCTTGTGAGAATTTTGTTTGAGCAAAAAAGGCAGTACTTAGTACTTTTCATAAGCTGTATAAACTCGGAAAAATTGAGAAGGAAGCCATTAGAGCGCGCATAATGGATGTGCAAATCATGTGGGTATCCAACTATAGGTTTCCAGTGGCAAAAAGCTACATGTATAACTGGATACCTGTATCTTGACTAAGAATAAATGTACTGTATTTTGTTTTAGTATAAATCTACAAGACTAAGTGTTCTATCAGGAATGCTGTTCTCCTATTGGTTACACTACTCGCTATCTATTCTTCAGTGATAGATAGTGAGTATCAAAGCAGTGTGGGCTTATTAACAAAAGGAAGTCCTGCACTTCTTTGCATTTTTGAGGTATGCATGAGGAGAATTTAAATAAAGTTTTGAATGACTAGTAGATTTATACTAAAACAGTTTGATTATTAAATTTTGCTCTAACTCGATTTCTATATGTGATAAAAATCTTGAGCTTATAATCTAGTTGCTAGGATTAAATGTATAATAATTATACATACCCGTGTTGTCTAATTCAGTATATTGTGCATCTGTTATATTCTTATTAATTATTGATTATTTTTAAGGACATTTTAGGCCTAATGGAAAGTGCCAACAATGTACGTGTTGTGGTTTGATTTTATTTTTTGGTTTAATTTTTGTTAAACCAGTTTAAATTTTTCAAACTGGTTCATATTATTTTTGCAAACTGGGTTGAAATTTTTAAACAAGTTTAATTTTCAATTTTGAGCACAATGTGAGCATGTGTGTTAGTAATTTGGGTTAGGTACTTAGGTTAGTGATTAGGCCTAAACACTTATTTTGAATGGTTAGCTTTGATGTTAGGCTGGGAACTTTGCATATGACTTAGTAGTTTGGGTTGAGCTCTCAGGTTAGTGATTAGGTCTAACCACTTATTTGGAATTAGTTAGCTTCTTAGTAATTAAGACAAGGTTCATGTATGAATAAATTAAAATCTATAATGTATTTTTGAATAAATTAAAATTTATATGAGAGGGGCTTTGGGTGAAGGACTGATAATTAAAACAGGTACGAGAGCTCTTGCATCCATTGCTTTCATGGTCAAGTGGTAATGACAGTGAGAGG
>CM042755.1:17200394-17207894 GCA_022496165.2 Catalaphyllia jardinei
AACCATCATTATTACTATGTTTATAAACTTTTACTCAATAAATAAATAACTTAATATTAGAAATAATATTAGAAGCCAGGTGCAATAAGGTTATAAAGTGTACAGGTGTATTTATTAAAGTTTGTTTATCAGAAGTTTAGAAATCACTTCCCATATTGCTGGTAAATTAAAATACTTCATATTAAATTAATTCAAGCAAGTTATCATGATGGGTACAATTAAATAATATTGTCATTTTCTCCAGTTGTTATAGGCTGTAATTTTTTTTGCTGTAGTTGTGCTTCAAGTTACTTTTTTATTATATTTTTTCATGAAGTAAAATATTTTCTCTATTACACAGGTGAGGTCTAGTAAATATGGACAGAACACTGTAATCTTTGGTCTTATTGATGGGTACTATGGTGCAGCTCCTGTCCTGTCATCAGATAAGGTAAGAGGGTAGCAGAGGTCAAAAGATAATCACTATCAATGAAACTGATAAACAAATAATTATTTGTCTGTGGACCTTTTTACTGGTGTTTCAGAAACAACCACAGTCTGTCTCCTGCACATAGCATATCTTTTGTGCTGTTGATAAATATTTCAAGGCTAGTAGGGTGGCATAATGTGCGTTTACTTCACTGTTGTAGGCTGGGAACAATGGTGGAATGCCAGTTTCACAAAGGACTGACTTCATTAAGGTTGACTTGGATCAGGTACAGCTACAACTGTGTTGTTAGAAGCCCCGAGTGAAAACCAGTATACTATGTTATTTCACTGTATTTTTTTAAGAACAGTAGGATGTGTTCATGAATACTTGTACCTGTAGCTAATAATTTTATTAACTGTCGTGATTAATCTGTTGACTGGGAAGGATGCGGCTGAAAACCAAGGGACCCATACACATCTTCAACCAGCTGAAAAGTGAAGTTCAAAGACTTGTCTTGTTACATTCTGAATCACCACATTTAATCAAAACTTGTCTAGTCCAGATCATTCTTTGTCAATGATTTTGATGTACCAGAGCATGCAGGCCTCTTCCTTTTTAATCTTAAATCTTCCTTGCTGCTGCCTCGTAAAGGCCACTGAAAGAAAATCATGTAAATTGTTCCATAGTGACACTTGACGGACTGATAGATAAAAAGATAACCAATACAAATAAAAGAACATACCTACACCATTTCAGAGATTGATGCTTTGTGATTAACACTGCTTGCACAACTATTTTGCAGCAACAATTGTATTTGATACCAGATTACCCGAGATTTCAGTCAGTCATTTTGTTGTTAATGGCTTTTTTCCGCCAAAGGAAAGCAGTGGGCAAAACAGAGTATAATTTTATCAAATTCTACATTTCATAACCTTTCTTTTGATATCTAGTTTGTTAGAATTTCCTTAAAAACAGCATGCACACAACATTTTTTTTCTGGAGGACACCCGCAAAGGTTTGGAGTAACCTTAAATCACCAACAGCAACATCAACAAGAAAATACATATATGATCTTAATTGCACATGGGTCATTCCATGTGAGAACAGAGAAAAACAATTTAAACTAAACTATTCTAGGAACATGTGCATGTAAGTACACTAGAGTACTTAATTCTATGTATGTTTATGTCATTTTATAGGTTGATACATCATGTAAATTATCTTCTGTTCAACGGTAGGTTACCAGTAGGTTTTTTTATGAGAAGTTAGCACACCCTTCAATGCTGCACCAGACTCACCACAAGTCAACCTCCTGAGTCTTAGACCAGAATACCTTAGAAAGCAAAGCCAGACGTTAGGTTTTACACCACAAAGGGACTGTTTGAAGGTCCTGAAGCAGCCAAGCGAGCAGCGAAGTTGCAAGTGGTTTGTCCAGGGGGTCTTGAAAAAGCAAGCCGAAGGACAATTTCGAAAGTCTACCCACAACCTTGATTAGGTTGAAACTTAAAAATAATAGTGGAGATTCACTTTATTGAAGTGTTTGCAGATTATTATTCCTGATGAACATGACAATATTGAAACAGCCATTAATAAAAAGTCTGTTTTGGAAGTGACCATCTCTTTTTCCATCCATCATTTTCTACACAATTTGTATATCCACATGGCATAAAGTGATATATAGGTGATTAATGTGTACTAACAACTCTAACTAGAGTCGTGTCACATTGCCAAAACCGATAAAGAAGGTATAAACACCACCAAGCCGTTACCATGGCAATACTTGGTTCTTTTAACTTAGCTACATTTAGTAAACTTTTCATTTTTCTTGTGTTTTAGAACTTTCATTTTACATTTTATTCTTTTAGTTCTGTACTGCCTGTGTCACGAGCAACTGTTAGACTTCTCAGCTGTGCTCTCCAATCTTTCCATTGGCATCATAACTTAATGATGTACAATTAAACCTGAATCAGTTGTTAACATTTGCATTGCTACTTACAACTGCCTATTTTGTCCCTACTACAGATAATTTAAAGTTGAGTTTGTTTTTCTCTTAACAGACTACAGTCAATGCAGAAAGCAATCCTACATGCTCAGCTGTCAGTTAAAGATGTGTGTCAGTCCATCCAGAGCAAGGTTGAATCTGATATGAAATGCACGTCACAAGTGAGTGCTATTTTAGAAACAAATTCAATAATTATTGACACAGTCCTTTATTATGGATGTAAAAATGTTCATTTATCATATGAGCATATCTTCCCATTTTGAAATCACTCTTTAACTACATGTAGCTTCCTTATTGCCTGGGGTATCCAATCGATGGAAATCAATGATCGGAAAACCAATTGATCAATCGATATCAATCAATAAAATTAGATAACTGGTATTGATTGGCATCGGTCAATCAATAATCAATCGATAACCACACAAAAATCGTTCATCGATTGGCACTGATTGGCACAGGACCTTGAAACACATGTCACACGCGCTACCTGAGGAAGTGCAAAGAATACACCCCATTGTATGTGTACTAAAATTACCCACTTGCCGGTCATTGCCTTTCCATGTCATAATGTCTACGCAAGGCATCTGGGTAAAGGCTTTACTGAATATAAGGTGCATCGTCAAAGGCTATATCATCTTTCCAGTTTTAAAGTGAATGTTGGTGAAGTGTTCACTGCAAACAAGAAGAGGGGAGAACGTGGAAACGTGTTTTAAGTCGTGAACCATCGTGGACAACTCAGCCACCAATCAATACCAATTTATCTATCGATTGGTATTGATAATCAATAATCACACGAATCTTTGCCATCGTTTGGTCATCGTTCATCAATATCAATCAATTAATTGATATCGATTGGCATCGATTGATATCGATTGTCATTGATTATAGATTTTATCGATTGGATACCCCGGGTTATTGTCACGTGGCTAAGTTAGCCAAATTGTAATTTTCTCTCACCTTGTCTATGTCACAGTTATCAGAAGAGGAGATGTTGAAATTGAAGCTCAAACTTCTAAGAGAGGAGTGTTTGTCAAAGCAGAAACTTTTACTCAAAGGTGTTTTTTTGTTATTTTGTAACTTCACTTTATGTGTTTTGTGTTGATATTGATATATTGATATTGAAATAGCATTACAGTGTAAGTCTTATTTAAACCGTGATTAAAGTTGTTGTATTATTTCTTTTTGAACAACAGAAAGAGAAGAAGAGCATAGTATCTTGGTAAAACTCAGAGAACGAGGTGAGATCATTATTACTGTGGTATCTACAACCCTTTGTATGCACTGATAATGCGCATGAGTTTCGAGGCCAGTACACGTTAAGGGATACATGTATGTTGCAGGGACGTGAAGTGGCTTTGAGTGTACATACATGTATGAGGTGCATGTTACTCAAAGCAGATAATAGTTTATTTCTATGTTGTACTGTAGTGGGGAACAGTTCAAGAGCAGTGTGGAGAATGCAACAATGAAAAATGAGGTCATCTGGCACAAATACAAACCACCTGAATTTCATGCATCATGTTACCAGGACAAATCTTGTCTCCACAACACAGCGCTCCAAGTTCACTTTTTCATAAGTCGCCTTTTGGCGACCTTTAAATGTAAAATGGTCGCCATAAAAAAAATTCAGTCGCCAAAAAAAAAAACGTGAAGGGGGAGGACACTTCATGACATATTACACGAAGGGCTAATGCGCCGAACGTTACGTTTACGCCACTTTACCATGCTACAGTAAGTTGACGCTTCTGAACAACGAGAGGGAGAAAGAGAAAGACAGGTGATGCCGCCGATTGTACTCTTGATTAAATTCGTCCTATAATTGATAATTGTTCTAGTAAATTTCTCTTTTAATCTGTTGGTCGCCAATTGGCGGCTTTCGCCAGAATTTTAGTCGCCAGAAATTTTTTCCACTCGCCAAGGCGACCAAAATGATCGCAGCTTGGAACGCTGCGCTGACAGAGCTTCACAAAAATGGGCATGTCACTCGACGAAAATTGTCCCTGACTTATGTCCCTGTAAAAGTGAAGAATAGTTCCCTGTTGACTATCTGTCGCCCCAACTGCTGCTGCCACTGTTGGTTGACTGTCAGTTGACTGTCCATCGACTGTCAGTCAACTGTCAGCAACATGTACCCCAGGAGTTTGGCCCTAGCATGAATCAGTGTCTATATCTGCGAGTTGCCTGTGTAGTACTGAATTTGAATTTTAGACGTGCACCTTATTAAAATCAATCCATACTCTTCTTGTTTTTAATACCCATAGAAGCAAACCTTAGAAGAAACAGAACACAGCTCGACTCTAACAGAGCATCTTTGCGAGAACACAAGCAAGCACATTTGGAGAAAAGGTACAGGAATTAGATCAACCCTTTGGAGGCGTGTTGGCCTCATGATTAGTGCGCCCATCTCCAAATCACACAGTTTGGGTTCGAGCGCTGCGCGGGGACATTTTGTTGTGTTCTTGGGCAAGACTCTTTACTCTCTCCAGCCAGGTGTATAAATTGGTTCCTGCTAGGGGTAACCTTGCGATGGACTGGCATCCCATCCAGGGGGGGAGTAGAAGTACTCCTAGCAAGGCCGCTGCCTTAGAGGAGCCCAGCAGCCTGGGGCACCCAAGAAAATCCTTTGGGCACCTACATTTTTTGCAGCAGCTCCCAAAACATTACCTGCTGGGCTCCTAACTTCTCGGCTTTTGCCCTTCTGGGCTCCTTGAGATATTTGTTAGGCAACAGTCTTTCCTTGTGGCTTCATGCCTCGGAAACCAGTATAAGCTCTGGCCTGATGGACACTACATGTAGGCTTGTATGCAGACCTTTCCATTCCTAACAGTGATCAATTTTTGAAATCTTGTTGCAGTAACAATATAATTGGAAAGCATACTATATTAGTGATGAGAATATCTTAACTATTTTTTCTCTTTGCCTTTCAGAGAATCTTTCGTAAAGTTGACCGCTCAGCTGAATTTTAGACGGAGGCAGCTCATCTCTGAACTAATGAATATTTACCCTATAGTTGAGGTGAGAGACAGAAAATAGCGTGTAGGTTTTTCAGTTTCTCATTATCCAGCTTGGTGTAAAAAGAAAAAGGAAAGTTTGATTGACAGTTTGCACACTTTCCTTTCATTGCCTTACACTTTTCAATTTGTTTCTAATTCCAAGTAACTTTCAGTGGGTCAAAGTCGCTTGTTGTAACTTGTCGACGAACATTTAAAACATACTAAACCAGAATCTCGTATGATTCACAGTTTCCTATTAGTCCTTTAATAATTGTAATTAACTATTAGACTACGAGCCTGAGTTTTCTACGAGCGAACAGTCCACATGGCGTATCCGAGTATCGCTCATGTAAAACGAGAGCCAGTGGTCTAATTGTTTCAGTAAACAATCGAAAGGATTACAGCACAAAGGTTACAACTTTGGGTATTTTTAAGCGTAAAATTAAGAATAATTTTCAGTTTCAAGAGAAGCGCACGTATGATCGTTGTCTGTCAGGGAGTAGAAAACATGATAGATTCGCGGATTTCCAATAGAACACAGTGGAGTGGTTACTAATTATCAATTAGATTATGAGTTCGAGATTTCTACGAGAGGCCGAATCGATTATCACCTCATAGAAATTGAGAGCGAATAATCGAATTGTTTTTAATTAGTAGAATCCTGAATGAAATTTCCTTTAAATAACGGTTTCCAATTCTCGACGTATTATTAAACTTCGCACCTTTAGAAAGACCGCTCGGATTGAGTATTGTTGTTGTGTGGGCACACGCATAATTTTTTCAATAATGTTTTCAAGAAACCGTAAATGCCCCTCTTTTAGCCTTCTTAGATAATTCTTAGATCCATCTGTATCAAAATGTTTCTCCAAAACTTTGGAAAAACGAATGAAACGTTGCCATTTCGAAGACGACCACCATCATCGCCCCAATAAAAGTTCTGAAATTAAAGCGCAAGTCAAATCCATCTATTACTCCTGAGATCAAGGAACGGATAAGGACAAGGAATAAGCTTCACAAGAGGGCTCGTAAGAGCGGAAGCCACAGAGACTGGAAAGCGTTTGCGGACTTGATACAGGAGATTAAACGGCCTATTTGGCAAGCTGAAAGAGAATACTTCACACAACAATTTATTACCAATAAAGGTAATACTGGCTCGCTGTGTAAAACCATACGTCGGGCTCTCCCCAAAACATCTAGCCAGCGACCGCAATATACAAGGGATACCGACGTCCTGGCGAATGAGTTCAATCGGTTTTTATCTCGGTTGAACAAGAAGCAGCCAGGGAGTCTAGAGAGCTGGCTAACTATTACGGCCTGCAGTACATCAATCGTACGTCGCAGGTCACTCCGATCTCACAACAGGCCCAAGGAGGAGAGGAAGGATGCTTCGTTTTTCAATCAATCACACCCGACGATGTGCGAAAAGTGATCTTAGACATGCCTACCAATAAGGCCCCAGGCTTTGATGAAGTTCGGACTACCTTGCGCACATTCTTCCAACGCTGACTGACCTAATAATTCACTCCTTCTCGAGTTCCGTTTTTCCGCGAGCGTGGAAAAAGGGTGAAGTGGTCCCACACCAAAAAGAGGGCAACCATGAGGTGGCGAATAACAACCGCCCAATATCGCTATTGCCAGTCTGTAAGGTAGCAGAGAGGATTGCTATGCGTCAGGTTAACGACTACCTGGAATTGCCCAACCGATTAACGAGAAATCGAACTCTGCACTCAACGGAAACGTTAAGCCTGTTAATAACGGACGACGTCTTTACAGCGATGGATAGCAGGCAAATAACAGCAATGGTTTTAATAGACTTGAGTACATTTTTGACAGTCCCTGCCATTCTACTCTACTCACCAAACTCCAGTTGCTTGGCACCTCAGAGAATGCACTCGTCTGGTTCAAGGGTTCCCTGGCAGACAGACAGCAGTGCACTCGAATTGGAACATCATTGTCGGATCCCCTAACGATAACTCATGAGGTACCTCAGGGGTCCATTTTAGGCCCGATGCTGTTTACACTCTATATGAATGATCTTCCTACAGTAACCAAGTTCAGTGACATCGAATTCTATCTAGACAACACTAAGATTTACC
>CM042755.1:17215394-17220959 GCA_022496165.2 Catalaphyllia jardinei
TGTCTATTTTATTTTCGCAGTGTAAAGTTTCACTATGTCAAAGAAACACACATAATGTTAGTAGCCTTTTGGCGAACCTTGGTGAAAATTGTTGTAGCATCCCAGCACTAAAGACAACGAAACAAATCTTTGTCAAGATTTGTTGACAATCTGAAAACACCGACTAGGACTTGAAAGTGCACGGGCTGCACTATGCAAATGAGCTACTCTTACGCGTCAGACTTGCCTTTCAAAAACATTTGCAAACTCGCCAAACAAGCAGAAACAATAAAAAACTATCAAAAACAGGTTTTGGTTATGATGAAGCATTGTTTGGGAAACTCACAAATTAACTCGATACCGGAGTAAAGAGTTTCTTACAGAACTTTTCTCTACAGAACAAACACAAAAGTTTACGCGTATAACTAGCCAGCGAGCTGATTTTATTTTTTCACAGCGCGAATTTAAAGAACTTCTCGACCCTGAAAAACACACCTTCTCCCTTAAGTCAGAGCATAAAAGTACATAGAAGAGCCCTGGTTCTTCTTCTCTGCCTTGTTCCCTGCAATCGCTGTGAAACATCGTCAAGAGAATCTCGCAACTCTCATCATTTCATCACGCAACGTGACAACATCCACGCGAGAGCCCACGACACGTGCGTGGATCAGCGCGGATATATGACGTCAGGATGGCGCAATTTGTTCTAAAAATATAAAAATTGTCCCATATCATGGGTCCGCGCGGATCCCAAGACTTAACGGTCTCCGTCCCTGATTATGGCTCCTGATAAAAACTCAGAACTCAAAACTCCTGTTACGTGGTCGCCCGATTTACATTTGTAAGAAACCTTACGCAAAACTCGGCAACGAGAACGACGCCAAACAAAAAGCTTGATGAATAAAAGGAGTCTCGGTCTATTTCGTGGCCGTCGTTTACAAATCAACATTGTTGTTATTTGTTTTTTGGTTGTTTCTTTTTTGTTTTATTGTCGAGAAAGTGAACCCCTACACTTTCTAGAATTTTTTTGTATTTCTTTATAGAACTGAACGCATTTGCAACAAATTCAGCAGACACTGAATAGATTTGTAGATAATTACGAATTCAGAAGTGAAATAGTAACACGTTGTCTAATTGGCCTCGTCGTCGGTGTCGCCATCAGGTATTGCGTAAGATCCCTGTAACATCCCGTATCATCATAAAGTGTGGATTAAGGTTTACCCCAATCGTATGAACTTTATTAATCATTATGTTGTCCTATTCTTCTAGTGATTCACATAAATCTGCACCTCTTACAATAATAAGGAAGTCTCCATTAAAACGCGAGAAAAAGCGACTTTCCACTTCTGGATCTGGCGGCTCTTCCGAATCCTCTCCTTCCAATCCTAAACTAGATGACGTGCTTCTCAAGACGATGAATGCTTCGACATCTGACGCGAAATCTGCTGCACCGACCCCTTTGACTGCCGTGCAACTTGATCAAATGCAGAATGTAGAAAATCCGGGTAACAAGGGAGACAATTTGAATTCGCCAAGTCAACGTAGTTTAGGTGACTTGCCGGAAGAGACTGTTGCAGTGGATCGAACAGACAGACCTGTTTCAGCTCCGCCTGTAGACAACGCCCAGTTGTACATTCCTTCGCAAGGAACAAGCCACAAGTTTCTGGAACAACAACGAATTAAAAAAGCTATTAAACACGTGGACGATGTTAACGTGAATGCTAAAGTCCCTAGAACACTATCTGTCAAGTCGCGCAAGAACACTAGTTCAGAGAGGCACAAGTTACTGAGACGAAATAAAAGTGTTGACGGAAGTCTTGCAGGGAAAGGAGCTCGACCCAAAGTTGCGGAAAGTTCTCTCAATGACTGGATTAAAGTTGACGTGAAAAGTGATCGCCCTAGTCCTCAAAAACCTTCAAGTTTAAACCAAGGTAAGTCAAAATCATTTCGGAGGTTAGTGACAAAAACAGTTGTTATTTATAGTACGACGTGTTTAACCATGAACGCTAAAAATATTATGGTTTGTTCTGACCTTTGCAAAGATTCAGAGTAGAGATGAGAACTGCAGAAATAAATTGCAAATCATAGCACGCACGAATCTGAAAGCTGGCCGAGCTCATTGTCTTCTCGGGCATGGCACCACTCTCACAGTACCTCTCTCCATTGAGGAGTACAATGGACACCGGCGAATTTTTCCCACCGCTTGGCTCCGAGACTTGGGGCAATAAAGCAAAGAAATTTTAAAAGTTTTTCCATTCTTTAACCTCGATTCGATTTCTTCTATTTTGGTTTGTTCCCCTGAAACTCTGAGCCGAGTTAGAAATTTAATATATCGAAATTGGTTACTGCAAGTTCAGTGGAAGCTGTTCGTTCAGCTGACTTGAGTCGTTTGTAGTGGGTGTCACTAACAAAAAATAAATAAATAATAACCTTAAAATTATACTGAATAGTAACAATAATTTGTATAGCGCCCTTTCGGCAAGGATTAAAGGCCCTGCTTACATCTGTGAAACATAAAATAAACAAATTTAACTTACATATTACAAGTTAAAAGCTCGGTACAGCTTGAGCTGATATCCATTGGCAGAGGATTCCACAGATCCGAAGCTGCGACTGAAAAGGACCGTGTGCCATAGGAGTTCAAGTTAAAACGAGTTTTAACTAAAAGATGCGACAGATGGCAGTGTTTATAGCACAGATGCTAGTGGGGCTGAGCAAATTTTTTGTTTTCTTTTTTTTTTTAAGGAGAATCTCGCCGGGAAATGACTAGCCCATTTCCCAGGTAACGTTTGCCTCTGTTTCAAATCGAGTCCTCATGCAATACTGACTTTGATTTGCATGAAAAAGAACCCGTAGGGCGAACACATTCTTATGTATGAATGGTTTTGCATGTAGACTCGTTTTTATACAGAGGCAAAAGGCAACTCGGAATGGCCTATTGATCGCTGAAAAGTCGGGTTCCCCCAATGGTCCTAATGTCTTGGTTTTCCTATATTTCCTACGACGTCATTGTCTCCACATTGTTTGTGTCATCCAACATGGCCGCCAGGCCTTTTTCATTTAAATCTCTCGCGATTGGTTTGAAAACCATCAATAAATTGCAAAGGACTGGGCTGTACGGTATTTTGTTAACGTTACTATTCCGCTCCGTTGACGCATTTTGTTTTCTCATTTCAGATGTTGCATCTACCACAAATGGCGAAAGCTCTTTGGTGAATAGAGACAGTAATGAAAAAACTGCTCCCTCAGCAAGTCCTGTTGTGCCGGACGAACCACTGATTGGTAATGAGGGAGAGGTTCGCTCAAAAACTCTCTTTGATGTCGAGGGAACAATTGACTTCGATTTCTGTGAAAATGGCGACATAGATTTAAGATGAATTCATGTACCAAATGATACAAAATAGATGTATAAAGCAAAATTATTCGAAGATTTTATCTGATGAAATTGGCTTTAGAATTCTATATTGCATTCAGAAAGTGAATCTGTTCACTCCTCGATTGTTGATAATATAATCTTTTTTGATATAACAATTATTCAATTCTGCGTCAGTTACATTCTTACGATTTTTGAATTCTTAAAATGTTCTTATTTTCTCAGTAGGTAAATTCTAAGGAGGCATTGAACGAATGCGAGTTTAAAAAATGGAAGTTTAAAAAAAGGAATGTATCATTATAATTGACTTGTCTTAGGTTCAAGTTCGTAGGATTTCTTATTGATATTTTCCTTCTGGAGTATGGAGTTTTAACACGTACCGTGTTAAGTTTAAAATTTAATTTAAAAATACGTGAAAAGCAGTATGAGCAGATCTACTGATCGGGTTTTCTTTTTGTTATTTTTTTCCCTTCCCTTTCCATTTCTAACAGAGTAAAATCACTTCTTTTTAAAGGCAAGAGACTTGCGTCAGGTTTCTTTAGATTCTGTTTTGTTGTCTACGACTTCCGACCTAGTCTCCTTCGTAGCCGTTATTAGGGTCGTCACGCGGGAGAAGCGGTGCGTGACGATCCAAATAAAGGTTGCGAAGGAGGCAACTTCCGACCTAACTTATTCTCAGTAACCTCGTATCCAGGGTCCTCTCTCTACTTCGAAAGAGTACGGCTATCGCGCCTGAAATTTAAATAAACCAATCAAGATTAAGTAGGCGGGAAAAGCTTCACTGCCCTGACCACAGTGCATGGTACCCAGGAAAGGTATTGAATTCGGGCAACAAAGTCGGATTTCTCATTGGGTACGGCAAAAAATATTCACGAAAAGGGATTTCTAGTTTCAAAAACCAGATCAGATTGTAAAAGGTGAAAAATATGAAACGTTGAGTGTCTCCAAAAATAGGTCGTCGTTACCACAGTCCGTCAAATGCAAGGTCATTTTGGAATGCGCGCATGAAAGTTGGCCCATTAGTTTATGTGTTTGTGATCACAGAGATGATCTTTCGCGAATTCACTTTGGTTCCTTGTCAAGAGGTCAAAGAAATTGGGTGTCATGAGGCTTATCCAGTCTTGTAAACCTCGGACGGCGGTTTGAGAATCGAGGCTTCTGGGAACGGGATTAGATACATATCAAGGAAAGGCGTAGAGGCAATTTCTACTACGCCAGGACGAGGCTGAATTTATCGTTGTTGGCTTATTTGCAGGGAGCGTGAATAATTTTGCGACTCCTGGTCGATTGTAGTCAATGAGAAACCGAGAAAGACAGCAAGCTGGTTCCTTTATTATGATGAGGGCCACGACGTTTTTCTTCTTTTAATCGAGAAATGCGTGTTTCCTGCATTTGCTACAAAATTTGATACTACGACAATATTACTGCATCAGTATATGACTATTTTACATATATATATGCATACACTTGTGGAAATTACAAGACGTACGAAGCAACCTAACTTGAGTCGTCTTAACTCGTACATGTCCAATACTCCCGATCCGTAACGGGTCGCCAAAAGGGGTGACGGTTCGCGACGACCCGCAAACAAGACAAAATAAACAGGCGAAACAAGTGTAACAATATTCCACGTCCTAAAATAATGGCGCCGCAAATATTTGTATAAGTGAGGAAGACCACACTCGATCGTCAACATGTCGCGAACTGACAGACAGTGACCGGTCGTCGCGATCCGTCACCAACCGTCACCAGTTTGGCGATCCGTTATGGTCGGGTGTATTGGAGAAGGTTTGTGCGGTCATTATATAATCTGTGGAAAAGAACCTGATCAAAACCTTGTTTCTTTTAATTTACTAGGGTAACCAATCTTACACTGATCTAAATACAGAAAAACAGTCTACTTTCTTAAATGCTCAAAAGTCGGATACAGAATGAAATTCAAAATTCTCTTCACTGAGAATGAGCTTTTTCGCTTTTCCATACACAAGTATTTACAAAAAGATAACGTTTGCTCTTTGGTAGGTAACGATCGAACGTAAATTGCCTACATTGCAAGAAGAAAAGAAATTTTGAGACTGACCGAGAAGTAAAGAAGCGAGAAATACTTTTTATTTTACATTTTAGCCTTAAAAACGTTTAGGTTTATTCATGCATACAGGTGTAATAGAGAATAGATAGACAGGCATAAGTCTCTTTGTATTTATAAAGCGATTCAA
>CM042755.1:17244046-17281546 GCA_022496165.2 Catalaphyllia jardinei
TTTTCTCGATTTACTAGATAAAAATAATATAGAAATTTATTCTATATTATTTTTATCTAGTAAATCGAGAAAAATTTTATTGTAATACTCTTTGCCTTTATCAACCCATAACTTTTTTGGCTTATGCTTTTGTAAAATGGTTTCGAAAGCCTTAGATACTTCTAAACCAGTTTTATTTTTTAAAGGTACAATCCAACCATATTTACTAAAAAGGTCTAAGACCATAAGAAGATATTTAAAACCTTTATTCCATTTACTAATCTTTTGCATATCAACTAAATCAGAACACCAAATTTGGTCAACATTATGAACAATAACTCTTCTCTTATTAAAATTACGTCTTATAGGTTTATGTAACTCATCAGCCAATTTTTCTTGCCACCTTAAATTTTGGGCGTTTTTTTTTTATCATGAGCGCCTAAACCTAACTTTCTTTTTTTATCAATCATATTTCTAGCTAACCAATGACCCCATTGTCTCTCTTTCCAAGGAATTGCATCAAGAGCTTTAACCATTTTACTATCAGCTTTATGTTTACAAGCTTTATCATCACCACATACTGTATAGTCAACATCATGTTGCATTGCAATAGCATCTGCTGTGCCAGTTGGCTTATCATATATCTCTAATATTTGACCTGTATTTTTATCAAATTTAACTTGTTTATTTAAATCATTATATGGGCCAGTATACTTATGCCCCGGAAGAGTCCAACCACCTTTTGGTTTTGGAAGTTTACCAATAGCTTTATGAATATCTACACCTTTTCCCTCTATTTTATCAGCAGCTGCATCTGCTGCTTCATCAACATATTGTTTTAATTTATCTTTAGCTTTTTTAGATCTAATAAAGTCAGCTGTTTTTTTTCTTCCACTTTTAACCATTAATTTAGCATCATCAACAATGCCCTCACCCTTTATCTTTTTTGATACATCATCAGTTATTGAATCAATAGCATCATTCAAATACTGTTGACCTATTTGTTTGAATTTATCTTTAACTGTGTCAGATTCAATTGTATTAGCTAGTCCTCTCCTTCCTAAGTTAAATAATCCTTTAGCACCAGATGCTAAACCTTTTGTAAACAACTCACCAAAACCAGATCCATACATTTGTCTTAAACCATTTACTTCATTATTAGATAGGAACTTAACCTTATTAATACCACATTCATCACATTTTACTTTTACTGCATGTCTATTATTATTAGATATAAAATATTGTTCTGACTGAGGTACATTACCAGTATGTTTTCTCTGTTTAACACAATATATTTCCATTTCCCTATAATATTAAATATAAAAATCTTTTAAATTATAAAATTGCCCCTACAAGTGGAATACTGTTAAAAGGGCTGTTTGGACCTAATAATAGTCCTTTACCTTTTTTTGGTCTACCTCTTCTCCTTTTTACTCCAGTTGCTGGTTTAGCTACTTTAGGTACTCTAGGTTTAGAAGGAGTAGCACTTCCTTTAACAAATCTAAACTTAGTAATACCACACTCAGCGCACTTACACTTCATAGCATTTCTACCATTACTAGTAACGACTCTAACCTCACTACCAGGAACACACTCAGTTTGTTTTTTCTGTTTTACACAATAAGATTTCATATATAATAATTAAATTATAATTTTATTTAAGTACCAAAACTTATATTAAAAAATTTTTAAATCCTATTTATATATGGATGTTAATGAATTAATAAATGATATTCGTTCACTAGAGATCTTATATGTAGAGGTAAAAAGTGCTTATAAAAGATACAAAAACCTTTTTAGATCATTATGTAATAGAAAAGAGAAAAAGAATGCAAAAGAACATAAAGAATCAGTAGAAAAAGATTTAAGTAAAGCAAGAGATAGATTAATAACTAGAGCTAGAGAATTACAAAAGGAACATAAAGAAGGAGAGGTTAAAATAAAAGATAGAGAAAGAAAACTAGAAGAGAAGTATGTAAAATTTGCAAAAACTATGAAAAGAGACGGAAGTATTGCTCTATAAATTTTTCATTATAATTTGTATCTTTTTTGAAAACACTTAGCAGATCCCAATAATCTGTGCCTTTATGCATTTCATATAAGAAGTATAGGCAAAAGTAACCACAAGTTGTGGTATATAAGTTTTGAATCTGCATGTTTTGATGTAAAAGAGTTAAATTTTTCATCTTAGCATGATTTACAATTTCTTGAAAAGGTGGCATACCAAAACTATCAAAATAATTAATAACACCATCTCTGACATAAGTTGCAACCCAATGAGATCCACTCATATAATGTGGTTCTAAATTATAGATAAATATAGCTAATTTATGATTATGGGGTATTGTAACATCTCTACTTAATACATCTTTAATAGGAATACCTAAATATTTACACCATTCTAAAAGATCATAATTACTTAATGGGACATTTTTTTTAAACTTTAATTTTGAACCTAGTAATAATAGGCTGCTTCTTTTGCCAAGTTCTTTTTTTTTTTACCACCTCCTTCTGAAGGTGGTTTACCAACTCTTGGTCCTCCCTCACCCCAAGTACCATAAAATGGAGGTGGTCTCATTGGATATTCAGCTCTTGCTACACTCATTGGCATAATTGCTCCTCCTTTTAATGCACTTATAAGCATTGGTATTCCAATACTTGCTAAAATAGTACCTATACCATTACCCACTTGCTTTTTATTAATTTTAAACATTAAATCCATATTATTATTATAAGCATCAGCTAAATCTCTAATCTGTGGTTTAGTAAGCAATTCACTCATAATTGCAAGTTTATGTAGCTCACCATTTGGTACTCTAAATATTTGACCACCAGTTATTTTTTTTACAATCTGTCTAACACCTTCACTTACACCACCAGCAAGAGCTGATAAACCAGCAGTTTTAGCAAGCATAGGTCCATAATTTCTCAATACAGGTAATATACTACTTGCAATACCATATCCAACTTGTTTTCTAATATTAGTCTTTGGAATTTTAACAAGAGCACCAGTTCCATTTTTTCTAGCTTTTTCTACTCTATAAGCCATATTATTTGAAACAAGTAGAGTATGACTACCAGTTAAATCTTTATTTTTTAATCTAATACCTATTTCTTCACTATTTTTATAAGCTCTTTTAAGTTTTTCAATTTGACCCTTTGAAAGATTAACGTTAATTTGGACTAATTTTTTTGACATTATATTAATTATGAATTAAATTTTTTTTAACTCATAAATAATATTTTTTGTTTTTGTTTTTTCTAATCGCTAAAATCAAAACAATTCTCTGGATGTAATGAAATAATTTTTTCAGTATTATCTCTGCTCTCTCTTTCCTCATCATCACTATCATCCATAAGACAACATTGACTAAATCTATTTTCTTCTGGTTTATATCTAACTTGCATTAATTTTGGTTTAAGAGTTAATCCAAATGTACCTCTACATAATGAAAACCATCCAGCGATAAACTTAACATGAGTTCTTGATATCACATCTTCATAATTATCTTTTTTATTACCATCCCAATCAAAAAAAGTAGTCTGAAGTTTATCTTTTTTTTTTATATAGTAGTGAAAATTCCATCTTAGATGGATAATCTAGATATTCTCTCTCTTTTGTCTCTTCATCTACTTTATAAGGCTTTTTACAAATTCTTTTCCATAATCCACCTTGACCATGTTCATCATAACCCTCGATATTAGTTTTAGGAATATTTTTTGCTAATCCCCATTTCTTTTTATAAAAAGTGTCAATAAAAAACTGATCTAATTCTTTTGCTTTTTCTAGATAATTCCCCTCTAAATTTATTTGAATACTTGTTCCAAGATAATTACCATCTTTATCAACATTTTCTTGCGCACCAAATGGTGAATTACCTTCATATTGAATATACATGGTATATCCATCATATAAAATTGGTATTTGAGTACCATTATAATTATTTTTCTTTGGAGTTCCAAAAGTAATCTTATTTGTATCAATATCTAAAAATTTAACTACAAAACCACTGTTGTTTTCTCTTTCGTTTACTTTCATTCTATATGATTAATAAATATTTTTTTTTAAATTATTTTTTTCTTAAATATTTTTTCGTGAGGGTGTTTATACAATAACTAATTGATCTCCCACTTTATCAACAACAACATCTTTTTCATAAAGAACAATAGCATGAACCCTAAACCTATCACCATCATTAGTGTTAATCATATATTTAAGTATAAGTTGTTTAGGATCTCTACTTACACTATCAGCTTGATAACTTAGATCAAAAAAGATAAGAGGATAAAGAGATCCAAAATTAGCGATATTTAATTGTGTTCCAGTATTATAATCATTCTTTTTCCATGAATAACCCATTAATGCATTAAATATTCTATTTTTACTCTCATGGTCAAAGTCCCTTTCAGGATAAAATACTCCATCACCATATTCAAGTCTACAACTAGTTAGAGTACTATTGGCATCACCCGCATTTAGTTTAAATGTATCATATATATAAGGATTTGCTCCAATTAAATTATTCTTATTTCTCTGTAAATAGACAAATACATATCTTACTTTATCAATAGATGCTGATATTCTAAAATCTCCACTTGTATTTGTTTGATCTGATCTCTGATACATTTCTCTTAAGTAATTCCATTTACTTGGTTTTTGAAAATCAGATATAAATTTAGTCATTAGAGCATCTTTTGGTTGTAATCTTGGAACCCATAGGTAAAATCGGTCAATTACTAATCTAACATTTGCATGATTGGCACCTGCACCAAACAATGCTTCAGCATCAGAGTTTAAATCTATTTCAAATTCAAGTTGCATTGGAGGTAACATCCTTCCCTCTAATTCTTCAAAGAAAGAGTATCTGTTTAGTGGGATATTTACATTAACTCTTTTGTTATCTGATGTTAATGCTCTTCTTGCTAAAAAACCTCTATTTTCAGCATCTACTGCTGTTGCACTACTATCTAGATACCAAAAACTATTTTTAGCAACACTTCTAGCATAATCATCTGAATATTCTAATAGATTTTTTGCAAAAGTAACAAGATGGAGATTATCAGTATCATAGATAATTTTACCAGCACTCTTAATAACAAGATGTCTAATAAGTGAATGTGAACCACATAAAAGTGTTGTTGTTATAGCAGCATTATCACCTCCATCTGCTTTTAGATCAAGATGAAATTGAACTTCAAAATAAGCATTAAACCAATCATAAAAAGAGCTTCTATCATTTATTACAAATTTATAACCATTTTTTTGTTGCTCTGTAGTATTAGCTGGAGCTCTTATATTGCTTTCAAGAAGAAATCTGACTTCTTCATTTCTCTGAACGTTTTCTGATGATCGAAATGACATATATATATTTTATAAAATAATTTTTTTTTAATTATCAATCATTTAATAGATTATTAATTAAAGTGTTAACTTCCTGTTGTGTCATTTTAGCTTTAGCTCTGCTCGGTTTTTTCCTCTTTGTTGCTGGGTGTGGTCCTGGAGCTATAGTGTATGGTTTTGTCTCTTTAGATAACATCTTTCTTATAACATCACCAGATTTTTCTTCTATTGCTTGTGCTGCTGCTTCTTCTGCCCCTTTCTCTTTCTTCTTTTTTCCTATTGCTTTTGCAAATGTAGAGGCAACTTTACTACCAATAGCACTTCCAAGTTCACTAACACCAGCAGTAATTGGTTTCATAATATTATCAACTATAAGACCATTTCCTCTATGAAAGTAAACATATCTTCCTAAAGATGGATGATACATCTTTCTAAATTCTCGTGATTTTGGCATTGAATTGTTTATCATATAATATTAATTACTTATTTTTTTTAATATTAATGAAAATGCAGTATCTGAATTATTAAAATAGATTGGCCTTCTTAATCCATCAGTTACATAGATACGTATACTTGAAATTATTGTTGTATTTATTGGACTAAAAACAATACGTTTTGGTTCAAGTGTAAATGCATACGATTGACTTAAAGTTCCTGTACCAAAACTATAAATAATATCTGATTCTCCACCATCAACTAATGAAGTGCTTGTTAAATCACAATGTATATTTAAAATATCAGTGTCCTCTGTAAGATTTGGTACTCTCTTTCCAATATTCTGTTCATCTTTTAAAATCTCTTTATCAAATCCTATAAGCTTATTAAAATTAGATTTAGTTAAATCAAGTTGATAACCAGTGTCTAAAGTTATAATTGTTCGAAAAGTTGGCTCATCAAAAGTTATTGTGATTGGATAGTTTGGATTATTTCCATCTCCATCTTCTACTGTCTTTGATTTAATATAATTGTCAAAATCATTATATGACCAAACTCCTTGGGGAAAATCAATATCAGTCCAACTATTACCATTATCTTTACTAAATGATATTTTTTGATTATTATATTCTGAATTAACATTTGTCCATGTAAAAAACATTGAGATAATTCTGTTTAAACCAATATAGTAGGTTGAGTTTGAGTCTAATATGATTGTTGGTGTAAATACTGTTGTAAAGTCACCTGGTCTATTTCCAGGTTCGTTTTTTGCAGAAAAGCTACTTAATGTTATTTCTCTTTCCATATATGATTAAACAGCAAAATATTTTTTAACTAATTTTTGGTATTGGTTTTTATTAATATGTTTAGCATGTAAAAGTGCATCTAAGATAGTTACACCCATGTTCCTCATATCTATACTTGTATTTCCTGCTTTCATTTCTGCAATAATTAGAGTTAATTTATTTAGCATTTCTTTTGCATTATGAAAGAAAAAAGCACCACCACCCTTTTTTATTTTACGAGTACCTAGACCAGAACCTTTATATGAATATATTTTATTTTCATAGTAATGTCTGTAAGATTTTAAATCTTTTTCTACTTTGCTAACATCCTTATAAATTTGATTTTTTTCATCTAATGTTATTCTTCCAGCTTTATAATCTTTTGTTGCCTTTGATTTTATAGGTGTAATCCTTCTTTGCGTACTTAGTGCATCTTCAGTTATTTTTCGAAGATAAGCTCTTCTTTTTGCATCAGTCATTTCTGGTTCGGCTAATCTCATATCTACATCATCATAATTAGGGAGATCTAATTGATCAAAAACCTTATTAACTTCTAATCTATACTCATCATCATCATCAACCATTGATTCTTCAGCTTCTGCTAATGGAGCTTCTTCTTTATCTTCTTGTGGGCCCTCAATTGATAAAGGTTCTTCTGTTTCATAAAAATCTGGTGGTGAATAGTCAGGAGGTGGCTCATTTGGAATTTGCCAAAGATTAGGATCTATTTGATATTGAGGTGGTTCTCCTGGTATCTTTGCTATTTGTTTTTCTGCTTGTGGCCCCACATAATCTTCTAGATTTAACAATCCATCTACATCCATATCTTCATAAGGATCTACATCTGGTGCATAATCAATACCACCATCTCTATTAACTCTAGGTACTTGAAATCGGACTCTCTTTTTAGGTTTAGTTTGTTCTGCTATTTGATCTAGTTTGTCTAGCTTATCTAACCTAAAAGTCTTTGCAATAGCCTGATCAGTTGTTTTACTCTTTATCTTCTCTTCTGTTATTTCATCAAATAGTTTTCTCTTCATTTGACCAGTATTAGTCCTTTTATCTGCTAATTCTTTCCATTTCCTTAGACTCATATATTAACATAATTTATAATTTTTATAAATTCATAGAATGTAATCTTATATTTAATTATATAATTAATTGAAAAAGAATATATTCATATAAATTATAGATGAAAATACCAAACTATGACTCTACATCCAAATCTAAAAGCAAATTCAAAAGGCTTAAACCTTTTATGCCATCTAACACTTTTAGAATGTTAATCTGTGGACCAAGTGGTTGTGGTAAAACTAACACTCTTATGCATATGCTCTACAACCTTCTATATTTTGATAAAATTTACTTATTCTCAAAAAATCTAGAACAACCAAAGTATCAAACACTAATGGATACATTTCAACCTATATCTGAAGAGGTAGGATATGATGTTATCCAAGCTAGCAATGATGAAATAACACCTCTATCAGAACTAGATGGTGATAATCAAAAAATAGTTATATTTGATGACTTTGTTTGTGAAAAGAATCAAAAACCTCTTGTAGAATATTTTATTGGTGGTCGTCATAAAGATTGCAGTGTAATCTATCTAAGCCAATCTTATTATCTGACTCCAAAAGATATACGCCTCAATTGTTCTCATTTTTGCATATTTGACTCTCCATCTTCTGCAGAGACTTCAAGAATGTGTAAAGAAGTTAATGTTAATAAAGGTAAATTTCTAAAAGCAACCTCTGAACCTTACAGTTTTGCTTACATAGACAAAATAAATAAGAATATTAAAAAAAATTTTAACGAAGACATTTAAAAATAAAAAAATATTGTTATATTATATATGGAATGTTCTCAAGACTCAGAATCTCAACACTCACAATCACAAGAATCGCAATTTACTCAATCACAATCTTCCTTCTCGGAGGACTCTTGCTCGCAATCATCTTCCTCATTTGATTATAAAGATTTTTTATTAAATGCAAGTTTAGAAAGTACTGATAGTGAAGATAGTAATTATTATCCTTCTCATTCTTCACAATCATCTTTTTCTTCATCACAATCACAATAATTAGATAACAACAACACAAACAATTAAAAAATAAAACAATCTATTACTATATAATGGGATATAGTAATGGATTATTAGAACAAAAAAATGTAAATAAAAATGGAGGAGTAGGAGAGAGAGGTCTTCCTGGAATTGGATTTAATCTTACTGATGATGGTAATTTTGATATTGATGGAAAGAGATTAACAAATGTAGAAGCACCTGTCCATGATAATGATGCATCTACTAAAAAATATACTGATGATAATCTAGACTCTAAATTAGATAAAGTTTTAACTGCTGATCTTGACTTAAAATCACATAAAATAGTAAATTTAGCTGACCCAATAAATGATAAAGATGCTGTTAATTATCAAAAATTAAAAGATCATACTGAAATTACTGAAAATAATTTTCATTTACAACCAAGTTTAAGGATATTTAAGTCTGGTGTTGAGTTAACTCTATCAAATAATTTCTATGAAACATCTCCATCTGGTACATCAAGTGACTTTGGTGGCCAAACCTTTTTAGAACTTGAAATGAAGTCAGATAAGTTAAGAGATGGTATATATACATCATTAATAAAGATAACTGGTGTAACTGATTATACTCATATATTCAATGTGCATGCCTCTGATGGGTTTAGACTTTATAGTTTTGCAAGCAGACAGAATGGTATTATAACAAAGTCATATATAAGATTCTCAAGCAATGGATCTGAGGGTAAAATAAGATTTCGTATTGTAGTATTTAAGAGAGACCCATCAATGAATTTTAAGTTTCAAACAAGAGTTATAAAAGGTTCACATGGCACAGGATTTGATGATAGAATATTTGAGATACCCGATACAGATGATAACTATGAGATCCTCTTCTTTGAAAATATCAATATGGATGGAAATAAAATAGAGAGTTTAGCTAATCCAGTCGACTCTGATGATGCAGCAACTAAAGGTTATGTTGACATTCAAAATGGAAAACAAAATATTGCCATTGCTGATAAAGCTTCAAAAAGCTATGTTGATAATGAGATAGCTAAAATCCCATCAGTAGGCACTTCAAATCTACTAAAGTTAGATGGTAGTAGGTCTATGAGAGGTGATCTACAAATGGATACACACCATATTCTTCAAATAAAAAACGTAGATGATCATAAAGATACTGACTCATTAACTGTTAAGAGAAAAGATTTATATAGCGCTGTAAATAAAGAATATCTAAATGAGAATTTTATTAAGTTAAAGAGCAATGCTGATGGTACTGAGGCTTTTGACCTGCGAGGAAAAAAAGTTCAGAACACAGAGCCATATTCTGATAATTTATTTAGTGATAATGATCTTGTTAGTAAAGTATATGTAGATAGAGAAATTGCTAAAATTCCTTCGGTAGATACTTCAGATTTATTAAAATTAGATGGTTCGAGAGCGATGAGTGGTAATTTAAATATGGGTAATAAATACATAGATAATCTCGCCACAATTATTGAGAGTGATGGTGACCCTGATAATAGGGCAGAAATATTAAAGAGGGCAGTTAACTTTGATTTTTTTGAAAAAGAGAGAGCATATCTTAGAGTATTAATTTCTAATAGAGTATTAACAAAAGGTGATAATATGACTGGCGACCTTAATTTCCAATACACTGCGCAGAGTGGTCCTAATGCTGGCCAGATAGTAAATAAAAAGGTAAAGGGAATAGCCGACCCAACAGATGAGAGAGATGCAGCAAATAAACGTTATGTTGATAATAGAGATTTTGTAAATAAAAATTATATTGATTCAGAAATAGCAAAAATGCCAACACCTGATGTTGATAAAGCTTATGTTGATGCTGCAATACAAAGCTCTGAAGAGAGCGCAATTGAATCAATTGACCAAGAAAATGTATTCAAAAAAGTAATGGATGATGACCTTTTCAAAGAGGATGATAGTGATATTCATAAAATTGGACCCATAAATAAAGACTATCATAAAGTAAATCAAAAAACATACCATTTTCAAATTGATTATGACTCAAGTCTAGGTTACTATAGCACAAGACTGAGTATTGATGTTGTATATCTACCAACTGGAAACTATACTATTGTTTATGAAATGTATATTAGTGTTGGTCTCTCTGTTGATGAAATTAATGCATCTAGTGGCACTCTCTCTGTCAGTAAAATTAATAGCAAAATAGTAAATAATAACACAAGAAGTGTGATACATTTTAATAAGGGTATTATCAATCCTAGTTTTGATGATTTAGATATTGATATTCGTCTTAAAGGTAGGTCAGACCCTAAAACAGATATTTATGTGGTAGTCTATGGTGTTAGAGGTTACCAGAATGATGTTTCGATTCATCTCTGGGACCGATTGTATTACTTCTATAATGATGTGGTCAATTTTGAAGCTCCTATCGATATGAATAATAAAACCATTAAAAACCTTCCAGAAGGAAATGAAGATAGTGATGCTATCAATTTTAAACAGTTAAATGATTTTAAAAATTCTTTCCAAACTTCAGTCGCAAATTTGCAGAGTTCTATAGGGACAGTCCATTCTGATCTACAAACACAATTAGACAAAAATGTTAATTTAATTAAATTTATATATAGAAATTTAATAAAAAATGATTCAAAATTATTATTAATAAAAGGGATTTATTTCCCTGATTCTATTGAAGGTAGAACTGAAAATAATTATTCATATCATTTGTCTGATATGAATAATTATTTTCACACGTTTTATTTAACCTTCATACATAAAGCTAGTACAAGTGGTAGTATGATAATAACTTTACATTGGGCTGCTGGTGGTAATTTTCCTATCTATATTTTTATTAGTAAAGATAGAGTAGTAGTTTCCAGAAATGCCTTAATTAATGAGCCAAGTCTAAAAAGTATTAATATTCCCGATAACACCAAAGGAAAACAATTCTTTTTTTGGTTATTTATTAGAAGTGATACTATGAAATTTATTTTCAGTGGTCTCTCTAAACAGATCACTGTAACTCATCCTCGATTTCAGAGTTCAAATCATGAATTTAGTATAATCTATGTGTCAGATTCTCCTTTCACTATAAAGAGAGGTTTAATAACCAAAAATATCTATAATTTGAATAGTGATGCTTATGGAGATATCAAAGAATATGAAAAGAGTGAAGGAACAATTATTTAAAAATATTTTAATGACTTTATATATAATATGGGTTTCACTAATGGAGAACGAAAACAAGAGGTAAAAGCAGTGAAAGGCAAAAAGGGAGATAGAGGTATTGGTTTCTCTTTGACA
This sequence comes from Catalaphyllia jardinei, assembly GCA_022496165.2. Lineage (NCBI taxonomy): Eukaryota > Metazoa > Cnidaria > Anthozoa > Scleractinia > Caryophylliidae > Catalaphyllia > Catalaphyllia jardinei. The sequence continues at coordinate 17,255,927 of CM042755.1, forward strand.
GCTGACCAGCATTACCATATTAATAAAAAAAGATTAACTAATGTATCCGCTCCAGTAGATAACAGTGACGCGACCACTAAAAAATTTGTCACGGATTTATTAAAAAATAAAGCTGGAACTACTTACGTAAACAATGAATTAGCTAAAAAAGCAAACGTGACAGATGTTCAGACAGCTTTTGAAGCATTAGAGAATAAAGTCAACACGCTAGAAGCTACGGTTGGCGAGCTACAGAAAGCACTAAAGCGCGACAGTAAGTTTAATCAGGATGGCGTGGGTGATAATAGGGGAATCCCCCACAGACATGAGTCATAGTTTATTTAATTGCATAGTTACGCAGCTCTTAATTTTCCGCATACCTGAACTCCTTAGAAACGAGCGATTTTGGTTAAAAGAAAATCAAAAATTTTTTTTCTGTCGCTTTATTTTTTCTGGGGGGCGTTCAGGAATGTATCGTTTTTTTCTGAGGGCGTTCAGGAATGTATCGTTTTTCTGGAGGGCGCTCAGGAATGCATTGTTCATAATCAATTCAACAGCTCTTCACATTTATAAATAATTTTCCTGTAATTATTTATAAATATGAGAAAAAAAATTTGCGATTTCAATCACATTTCACAAGACTTGAATAGCGATCAAATCGATGAATTGATGGGTTATTACAAAACAATTCATCTAAAATGGTTTTTATATAAGAGAGCTCATAGGTATTACAGAAATATTAAATATGCAGCAAGATTGTTTTCAGGTGCCATTGCCGGTGGCGGTATTGCATCAGCTATTGTCTCAGGATCTATTTTGACTATTATTTCTCTTGGTGGTTCTATGTTAATTGAATGTTTGCTTGACTATAAAAACGTTAACGAAAACATGAATAACTGCAAGTATGCTTATCAAAGCTATGCACATCTATTAGTCCGAATAAAGAGAGCATTGAGGCTTGGTTCATTTAACAATGAAGATTTGATTAATGATATCTGTAATCTTGATAATTTCTTTATTGATATGTGCCCCTCTGTTGAAAAGTATAAAAAATACTATTGGAAAAAATATACTGAAGAATAAATTATAATTATATTATATATGCCTGTTAATATGCTAGAATTTTATACTAATCATTTAAAAAGACAAATCTGTATATATAGAAATTTTCTTATTAATACTCTAAGAAATTTTTATATATTTAATGAAGTTGATTTTAATTCAAAAACAAATGAAGAGCTATCTATTATGTTAGATAAATTTAGAAATCCTGAGATATTTAAACAAGAGAGTCTATTAATAAAAAGAATTAGTAATTCTAATAATAAAATAATATCTTTTTATAAAAAATGATACCCTATTATATATTATATGGATAGACAATATATAAAAGATGGATATATAGATAGTGAAGCAGAAGCAGTGGTAGCGCGTGTTTATAATAAATTTCAAAATAGAAAAATACCAATGATTAAGCCTAAAGTTATTCCATTAAAAAAAAATAATATAATTAAGACAAAAGATGGTATTGTTGTTGAAAGACCAAAAGGTTATAATTACATAGATAAAAACTATACTCCAAATGATAAAATAAAATTACCTGTTATTCCTAAACATAAGCCTGTTTCAGATGAAAAACAAGAAGAAATTTATTCTGATTCTGATTCTGATTCTGATATAAAAATTAATATGAATTATTGTAATCAAGATGATTTTATACCTTGTAAATTTAAAAACTCAAAAGTTGCTAATAGTTTTTTAAAAAGATTAGAAGATGTTCAAAATGAACTTAAGCCTTTTTGTGGAGAGTTTCCTGAATATTATATTTTAAAACCAAATAATAAAGGTGAAGTTATTGGTTTGTTTAATAAAGAATATTTTGCACATTATTTTGTTTAAATAAAGCATCTCTTTGCTTTTTTTCTAAGTAAGAAGAGTATCAATTTTTTATTTGCTTTTGTGACTTCACCCACCTCCTCTGCTGTTTTTACCCCTTCTTTTTTTTCTTTTGAAAAGCGTTGTCCCAGCTCACCCATATACCTATACTACTCAAAACAGAAAAAGACTGAATCTATGTAAACAGAAGGATTGCGTTACACTCCTCCCCCAGCAGCGGCTCGATTTCCGCCGCTTTCTCGAGCCCGATCCACTTTTTCCCGAACAGCGGCTGGTAATCGAGCCCACCTATTGTAGTATCGCAACAAAACGAAGCCTTTATCCAAAGTAATTGCGCTCCACACTTCCAAAAACGACTCACTAGACATTATTCAATAATTAGCGAGATTCTAAACATAAAGAGCAACATGTTGAAATAGTCAACGTTAGAGAATAGCCTCCCAGCTTGATGCAATACAGTAATAACTGTTGTGCATGCAAGTAAAATAACAATATTTTTTTTAAAATGGAAACACAAATCACGGTATTTTGTTTCTATATATCTTGGTAATTGTTTGTGCTTATCTCAATAGCAATGCAGTAATATTCAAAAGGATTGCAGATATATCTCTTCTTATAGATTTTCTGCATTGAGTACAAAACATACTTAAGTTGGCAAGCATCAAACATGATTTCTCTTATTCATAATTATTTCGAGTTTTGATTTTAATTTGTGTACGTCTCTAAATTCCAGAAGCAAAAACAAACTCTACATCACCAGCCAGCATGCGAGTATTTGACATGATTGGACAACATCTCTTTCTCGCAAAAAGTGGATCTCCTCAGTCTTTTGGAGATAATTTGTCAATCCATCGCTGTAATATTTTAGAGTAGCTTATATTTACTCGATCATACATGTACGTTGACTTGCATACCATCTGTGAAGAAATTTTCACTCTCGTCGAACAGACGAAATGAAGTGTGAATGACAACAAAATTAAAAGATGAGCCAATTGAAATTTCGTGCTTGAAGTATTTTAAAATGCAAATTAAATGATGGGTTTCTTGTCTTGACTTCCTGTCACAGCCAGAATTTCAAAGTGTATGTACAAAATAAAACAATACAGAAACAATGAAGCCCGAAAGACGGTGCCTACTGAATACAAGGGTTTTTGCGCCAGGTTAGGACCAGGCGGAGATCGCAGATCTTAGCAAAGGCTATTAAATTCCACAAAGAAAAATGGGGGTAGCCAAGCCGTTTTTTCGAGATAATTAGCCTTGAATCTCAACAAAAATGCTGACATCATATTTTTCTGAAAAACGGAAGGAATTAAGGGGTGCTTTCCATTATGCTAAACTTACCGGTCAGAGATCAGTGGGAATACCTGAGGAAAATGGAACGACATTTTCCGATTAAACCGGGCCAAACAATAGAAATGGCTCTTGTCATTTTAAATTCTTTTACCGAATTCCCTAATAAGGGCAAAAAACCGGTTTGTCAAAAATGGAACGGCCAATTTCGGTCGGAATATTCCGACAGAAATATGTGGACGACCTCCAGAGGTGATCCCGAAAATTCCGGGCAGAAGAAACCGAAATGGACCTTTCCATTTAAAATCCGACCGACATTTCCGGAATCTTTGGCATAATAGAAAGCACCCAAGGATTTTTATTCACAGATTTGTTTAGAATTCGCCTTTATATGCAGAAAAGGAAACACGTTTATAAAGATCTAAAAAGTGCATGGTAAATGGTAAAAAAAAAACATTTTTGGTATGTCGAATAAAAGAATCCTTACAACAGCGCTTTGGGTGTCTCTGACAACCTTCCGTTGGTTTAGCTAACATACAGCCTGAATACCTCTTGCCACCACCAGGAACTAACTTCCACTTCATAACATGTCACCTCCCGTGTAAGTGAAACATCTGCGTACCTCGCATTTGTTTTGCGCGCGCACTACGCCATCTGCAGGTATATATCTACAGTTGGATTTTAGTATAATTTTCGACAGATAGAACTTTTCAGCTAGAACTTTTTCTTGGGTTGCACCGTCACGCAATTAAAAAAAAAAACAAGTTTTAGGTCTGTACGATTTCCCGTTTTTCAAATACTTGTCGAATTATTTTGCGCAAAATTATAGAGCCCAGTATTGAGCCGCCATATTGGTGTACCTCCAAGGAACACCAAGATGGGGGCCGGAAAATAGTGTAAACATCTGGAACTTACTTTGGCTTTCTAGGCCACTGATTATCTGAACTGATCAAGTAAAAATTTCAATAAGCACTTTTCCTAATATTTAAACTTCTAAAAAGGCTACAAATCCCGAGATAAGTATATATTTTTTAACAAACACCTTCATAACTTTATGTCACGCATCCTCATAACTCTGAAATTTAACATGTGCCTGCTTTTAGACGAAGCATGTTCTTGAGCTGAAAAGTTGTTCACAGATACAAATTTACCTCCTCTCGCGCCTGATAAAGATAAAGTAACTTTGATGGCTCTTTAGTTCTGGATTTTAGAAAATGATGACGTCACGTGCAACCCCAAACATTCTGGTATTACTGGTTTTATCACAGTCTCATTAAACTTGATTTGGTCACTATAGGAAACCTTTCCTTTAATTTTAGTCGTGACCTTGGTAGTGAAGTTAATTACGTGAATGCCAACCTTAGCGTGCGCGTGACGGTAAATCTGGCCTTGCGTGATGTGCATAACGTCTAAACTGCGTATTGAACACGATCGTCTTCCCGGGCTTCTTATATCAATTCTTTAACCTCGCCGACCTTGCCGTTGTAACAGAGAGAAAATGGCCAAAGTCGTAATTAACTCTCCCAGCTTTCATCTACGTGTGAGCAAAATTCAATAGGTCAAAAAGCGTGACATTTACAAAAGCAAAAATGGCCGACTTCAAGCTTCGAGGTGTTCGCTAACCTCGTACCTATCTTCCTCGACAAATCCCGCCAGCCCAAAATAAAAAAAAATTACTTGGATCATTACATTACATTTTTTACATTTCGTGTAAGCCACACTTTTTTCCTTCGTCGTGTTTTCAAGGCAGCTGGGATTACCCTGGCAGGCGGGTTAACTTTTTCCCTTGAAAACACCCCAGGTAGGGTTAACCTGCCTACCTTTGTTAACATTCTAACTATTTCCAGACACTTTCAATGTATCCGCACATTAAGTTGTCCCGGGTTGTAGGGTTTCCCTACCTGTGGGATTTTGCTTGTAAACCCGGGCTATCTTTTATCCTCCAGCTAGGGTTAACCGGCATGCTGGGGTAACCCTCCCCCGTTGTAAATAGGACCTTAATTACTATTCCACTCCAGTACTTCCATTTGCGAAGAGCATCCATTCATCATGAAACGAAACACCTCGCACCTTATCGCAATGGTTTGAAGGTTACTCACAATCTTCTTACGATCTACAGGGACGATAGATCCTGTTCGTATAGCTCGTATAGCGGAGTGGCCTGGCATGATTATTTACATGTAGATATATATATTTTTTGTCTGCTCTACATATCATAGTTATAAGACGCTCATCTACATACAGCACTTAAAACTGATTCATTTTCTCCTTACAGGAGGAGAGCAGATGACAAAATCTGTGACGCAAGTGTGGTATTCGCTGCGACTCAGTGAAGAAAACTTCACGCTTGTGATGCGCACCCTTCAAGAACTGATCCAAGCATCCAGCCTTGAAGAATTGACAAGAGGCACAATGACGATGGAGCAAGACCATCTTCGCACACTGGTGCAAGTGTGGCGTACATGGCTTCACCTTAGTTCTCGAGAAGGAGACTTGATTACAGAGGAGCGACGAAGAACAGTTGAGAGTCATCCGGGTTCAAAGGAAGGAATTAAATTGTACTTGAACCAAATTCCAAAGGAACATAAAGAATCTGCCTCTGACTGGTTTGAGAACGGCATTCTGTTACCCAGGGCATCGCGAAAAGAGCTTACCCGTGAGAATGTTACTCTGACGGGCTTTCCTGCCGCTTTTTTGTATCAAATGAATGGTCCTTACCCATTCAGTTACATAGTGGATCCCTCTGTAATTCCATTTATATCGTGGGACTACAAAGACGTTAAAAAACATTTTCACTGCGCCTCCCTTCTCAAAATGTACAGTCAGTATGTGAGTCACTTGCTTGAGACGTGCGCTGCGACACTGTCCAGAACACAGGTAAAGTTTCACTTCCTGTTGTGCAACTGTATGGAGATAGGTCCATTCCTTCCTTCAGACCGGACGTATGACCGCGTCACCACTTCAAACATAGCTGATTACCTGCAACTTACCAACATTTTAGACATGTGTAAACCATTGCTGAACACAGCCAACACTTCAGCTGTTATCATCACAGAATTTCAAAACTGGTTTGAGCTTACATACTTAAATGAAAGATTGTTAAGCCATTTCAAACAACTTCCTGAAAGTTTTCTCCGAAAAGTCCTAGAAGACACCCAAAATCCCGCCATTGCCTTTTCCCGCGGGAGAGTAGCATATATGGATTACTACGACCTCAGCGAGCAATTCATCGAGTTTCTTCGCGCTGCTCTGCTTGTTGGTGATCAGAAGATAAAGGATAAAATGAATCGACGGCGCATATGGAGCTCAGTGGCTGACTATAATGGCTTAGTTGCGCGCAACTTCCTTTGCAGCCAAAATCGTTTTTTTCCCTTCAAGTGGAAGCTAAACTGCCGCAGAGTCACCATGATGAGTGGATTCGGCCGAGTCGTGGAATGGATTGTCAATCCACAGTACTGCTCCTAATCTTTCGAAACTTCAAGGAGAAAAGTGAAATTTCTATTAGCTTGTCTTAGAACTTCAAACTTGTTTACTTTTGTTACCCAGGCGTTTTCATCATCATCATCATCATCATCATGGTCATTATCGACATTATCATCAAATAGGTTGACGCCGATATGCCTCAAAAGACAGGGAACAATTATTGGAAGCATAAGATGCCCTCAGCACGAATAGAACCCAAAAAGATGATTATATCTCCAACATTTTTTATTTCTTTTTCTCCTGTTAAACATGTAAGAGGTAACCTCTCTGACGATTGAAACGATGTTTGAACTGACCCAAAGATATGTGATTCCATTTATATCATGGGACTACAAAAGCGTTAAACAACAACTTGTTTGCGCCTCCCTTCTCTCAGCCAGGATTTTGGGTCACTTGCTCGAGAAGTGCGCTGCGACATTGACCACAGGACAGGTGAAATTTTACTTTCTGTTGCGGCAGCTGTAAGATGACTCCATTGCTTTCTTCAGACCGTAAGTTTGATCGCTGTTATCACCAAAGAATTTTAAAACTGGTCTAATCATAATTCTCTAAGTAGAATACATCCAGTTTCAACGCACAGGGAGGTCAGTGGCTGTTTATAATGGCTTAACTGCATGTGATTTCCTTCGCTGCCAAAATCAAGTATTTTCGGCGTAGTGGATGCAGAATTAATGCGACTGGGTTTAAGAGAGCCGTGGGATGGATGGTCGAACCACAAGAACGTTCTTAAAACAAGAGTAACCACCCATTAGTTTTTTTTTCCTTTAATGAAATCTACTAGTTTTTCTGATAACAATAATCTCGTGCGATAAATCCCCGTGTTTGTACAGGCGTTTAAAATTGTAATTTTTGCGCCTGCGACCGGAACACTATGAACACTGATGGAAAATCTGTTCTTTAACATCTTTAACCCTTTTCTTACCGGAGTTTTCGTTTCTGGTAATTGGTTACCTTGCAACATTTCATATATGTTCATGTGATCATTTCCAATTTGTAGAGTATTTCCCGTTAATGTTTTTTTAGATGAATAGCTTTGCGAAAATGCAGGACTTGAGTGGTTTTCTGAACGCGCTTTCGTAATAAGTTTTGACTTTTTTAGCTCCACGAGGAAAAAGACAATTTATCATGACCCTGACATTTCAAATACCCTCCTTTTGCCGCTCTTGGAATCGCAGGGAGATGAGGATAGGGGAGACAGTAGTGGTGGATCAGACTTTCAGTAATCTTTGATACATTTGTCAATATTTTAGTTGGATTTAAGTCGACAAGCTCTGCTACTTTATCTGAAATTTTTCCAATCACAATTTGATACTAAACACACTTTTGACAGGCGTGTTTTACCAAATGAGGAATTTTCTTGTTTTTAATAGCAAAGCCTATCCATGATACAGTTATTTCACATTTCATAGCGTTTTTTTCCATGATTGATTACTTTTGAGTGATTTTTGGTGGCTAGGCTGGCGTTTTGGGAATGCAGATTAGTAACGTCATGATATGTAAAAACGCAACAATATGTACCAAATTAGTCCTATAGAAATTTGTTGCCACTGACTCTTGTTGTTTCGGAACAGACGTTTCGGCTAATACTTAAGACTTCATCAGTGATATCACTGATGAAGGCTAAAGCATTAGCCGAAACGGCAACAAATTTCTATAGAACTTATGACATCTCACATTTTCCATGTACCAAATTAACAATATTAAAGTGCCAGTATCGTAAATTATGATATATACATAAACAGATAGCTTTATATTCCACAGGGCTCATTTTTCTTTCTTCTGACGAAGGGGAAGGGGGAACATTTTTTAGCTTTTCTTATTTGATAAAACTAGTGCCTTTTGGCGCTGGACATATTCAAACAACAGACGAACAAAAAGTATAAAGAGAAAGCTGATTGAAATGTTTAAAAATGACATGAAGCGTCACGCTAACCTTGAAAAAGCTAAGGGCCTCCCTACAAAGAGAATTGCCTCCCTTGTAACACAAGTCACTCGAAATTGTAGATGCATTTCCAAAGAGAGCTATCTGGAAACTGTTCACATAACAAATCAATCACAAGATCGGCAAAACGTTGATCCTGCGAGGATAACTGACGTTCAAGGGGAGCTGGGTGACACTGGAAAAAGCGTTTCCTCCGCCCCCCCCCCCCCCCCCCCGTCCTCCATCAGAAAAAAACTTCGCCTACTAGGGATATTATTACAAACAGTTACGACTTATAAATTGTGAACAATATTAAGAAGGGCAGTTCTTCTATGTGCTAATAAGAAAGGATAACTCTATAATTTCGATAAACGATGACCTTAAGAGGATTGGCGGGTAACTTTTCAACCTGTCAAAGTGTTAGTCTACGTGTATAGGACCTCAGCTGTTATTTGAAGAACCCTGCCCAGCAATCAACCATTAGTGCTTGCTGCTAATTGAGGATTAGATCGAGCACAGGCAAGCTTGAAAACTAACGCTTTGCGAAACAAGTTTACTCTAGGATCTTACCGCTCCGCTCATAGCAATCTGAAAATGTTAATTCTCTTCTCAATAACATACACTTTTGATGTTACTTCTAAGAATTTAGTGTCACATCAAGAAAATTTATCTTACTTGATTTCTAACATCTGTATGCTGACAATGTACTGTTATTAAATAGGGAAATTAGTTATTCATCTGTGCTGCTGACTACTTGCTAACCTACTGATCACTTACCTGTACTACTACTCCTATTTTATTAAACAGTCTTGATATATTAAACAATGTACCCCAATTTTAAAAACTGCGCTCATTGCAAAAATATTTGAAGGATAATAAATACAATAGCCTTCATTTGGGGCGAAAATATGCTCGAATATTTGTCCTTGGACATTATCTGTTCCTCGAAGCTCACAGTTTTCAGCTATGCTCTCGGAAAACTGTTCTCTTCTCGGACCAGATAATGTTCGCGGACAAATATCCTAGCATATTTTCGCGCCAAATATAAACCATAAAAAAAGCGTGTTTTATTGTTTTTCACCACGTGACCTCTAGTCAACATTGCTAAAGATGGCGAAAAACATTTTCTTTAAAGAAGTTTGTGATGGGGTTCTCTGCAAAACAGCAGAACGTTTTGGAGACGAAGCATATAGCCCTTTAATATTGAACTGCGTCCGATTGTCGATCTGAGTGCTTAATTCTACTCGCGGCGTATAAAATCTATATCTTAAAGCAAATTAAGAAGCGTAAGCCGTGTATTACACTAGTACTGTGAGAAAACACTCCGACATTTGAGAACACTCGAGAAACGTAGAAAACACTGGCCTATGACTCGTGTTTTCTGCAATTCCCTCGTGTTCTCAAATACCCGTCGTGTTTTATCAGAGTGTAATACACGGCTTACGCTTCTTAATTTGATAACACAAGACAATGCTTGAAAACAGTACTAAACACCTTGAAGTTCGTTAAAAATGCTCGGGTACCGGCGCGTCGTCGTTAATTTTCAAGTCTCTTCTCGTTGTTTCAAAATGTGGTCAACTGACAGAGTCTTTCCAGCTTGATATATTACATGAAATCTCCAATCATTGTCTGCGTAACAGAACATGAAATTAACCAAACAGTGTTTCTGGAACAGATTTACTCGCTGAACTAAACGAGTTCCTCCTTCATCTAAACAGACTAAAATAAATAACCTCAACTCTTCGACCTTCCCGAGACAAACAAGGTGTTGGCAATCATCTTGTTCGAGGTAACATAGCGGTAGCTGTTACGTGCATTGTAAGACTTTTGGCGTTTAAGGTTTTTTTCACTTTTAACTTCTTCATTTATTTCTTTTCTTTTCTTTTCTTTTCTGTGGCTTGTTCGTGTACTAAGGGCCGAGTCTCACTCTTCAAAAGTAAGAGAAACTACGCAGAAACAAAAGCAATGCACTTTCAATCTCAAAAAATCATGTCAGACATGATTATTTCACGGGAACAGACCTCAATTAAAAATAGTGCCACCTTGAAAAAAATTATGCTCTGCATAAAGGCGATACTCAAAAACACTTCAATTTGGTCGCACGCTAGCTTTCATAGGTAGTTTTAGTAAGAACTACCTTACGTTGCACATATAAGTCGGTGACCTTTTTCTTTTCATTTCTGACACAACTAACTCATTATGTGACTACAGTAAATATGAAAAAAATCTATCGAATGCAAAAATTTTCCGCGGAGGTCCTTACTGGCTGAGAGGCCAAGAAAATAAACTTGGCATGTTGCTTATGACCTTCAGACCTCGCTTATAATTATGCCCTCTCTCCCATCCCAGTAGGGCAAGGCGATACGCGAGGGTTTAAATTGTCTCGTTTGATGCACCATTGACACCAGAGTTATCAAACGAACAAAATCGAACGCGTACGAGGCTCAGTACTGGAGTTAAGTCGAGCTACATCTATACGATTGCATTCCTTGTCGACTGTGCTAAACATCCCAACATAGCCAGTTTTCGTCAATACAGTGAGGCCAGTATGTATAGAGCATTAAGGTGTTCATGACTTTCTGTGCTCTCCACTCCAACCCTGAAGGAAGGTAAGTCGCGCGGAAGGGACGAGTTACACTTGATAAAACATGTCACCGATAGACTGCTAGCAGATTAGTTCAAGCAGGGAATTTCATTCGGGATTTTTACGGGTTTATATAGGCCACACAATCACTACGATTTCCGCGTAACATTTGAGAAATAAAGATACCAAAAAACCTCACTGTTTTGCACTTCGCTAACATATGTTTTTATATAAAGCAATTTTCGTTTATTTAAGATAACGTGGGCTTTTAAGTTTTTGTTTTGTTGCGTGATTTGACAGATCACGCGAGATTCCTGTCATTGCAGGCAAATCGTGATTAGCCAATTAGATTAGATCACGTTCGTGACTAAGGTTAAAGTAAGCACTAGTTGGGAATCGAAGATCAGATCTAAAGAACAGCTTTATCGGAAAAGTGTGTTTTACGCCTTTGAGCAAAACTGGAAAAAGTCGTTGGTCTTAAGCGGGATAACGCCGTACAGAATTGTAAGTATATCGATATTATATTCTAAAGTTTTCTTGTTTCTGTTTTTGTCTTATTCGATCTTTAAGTCGTTTTTAAGAGGCCCACACGTGTATTTTTCGCTTTCAGTTGACTAGCTAGCGTGTGCAAGGAAAACTTGCTGAATAAACTAGTTCAAAACATTGGTAGATCCTGGACTCTATTTTTCCTGGTGTATCTTCAAAATCAGTAGTGCCCTAACCCGTGGTGCGAAACACTCACAGTGTGGCAATGTTTTGAATCCAGTTAAGGAGAACGTAACAAGACTTGAGTCAGTCTCAAGCTGTTCCCTCCCCCCCTCTGAGCCCCCAAGAGAAAGTACTAGAACGGGGGTGGGGGGGAGGGGGGAGTTACTTAGCAAACTTTAATACGGGAAGACTCCGCTCCGTGGTCCAACCACTTACCCTTTTATATACCATTTTCGCAGAAAAGGTACACCTTTCACCTACTTTAGGGAGTCTTGTTCTCGTTTTAGGAAGTCTTGTTCTCATCTCATGAATAAAGTGATTCAGCCACAAAGGGCGTCTATTCGAAATATTGTAAGTAAAGGCCCTCTTAAATACTTAAATGACCGATTTCCCTACCCTTTTATATACCTCAACTTGTGAAATCCCTACCCTTTTATATACCTGGTGTGAAAAAGGTACCCCATTCGGGCGGCGCCTCCCCGTATAGGCCATTATAGGGAGCCCCCCACCCCCGGGACTATAACTTGAATTTTAAGCAAGATGGCTAGCTGTGGTTAGATATACCATTTGACACCGAGATTATACAGCAATTTTATCGTTGTAAAAAAAAAAACAACAACAAACATAGCAACAAACTTACTGTTGCACAGTAGCACTGTGATTGCGTTGAGGTCGTAAGATACCTTGTTGAAAGATCAAGTGCCTTCCACTCTCCTCCAGAAACTGAAGAGGGGCTTTAAAACTGTGTTCCTACCATAAATTATCCGTTATCAAAACCACTTCAGTTTCACAGCCTGTGGTGTGCGAAGGACAAACTAACGGAAGAAATCCCTGTCTGCACTTGACCTTTGCAAGGCAGTTTATTACCTATAGTCCTCACAAAGTTGAATAGATTTGTGCTAATAAACCGAAGGGGGAAATGTTCTTCTAATTGCAGATCTCTTTTTCTTCGGAATTTGACTTTCAGTTTCCGGTCATAGAAAAAATAGAAAGATTGACGTGCTTTAAAGACAAGTCAGGCAAATTTTAAAAGAATTGATTTTGCTCGGTGTGTTTAACAAATCGAATGTGGTTTAGCGTGGTCTATACTCGGCTGAGTGAGTCCACAACATTTTGACCACTGTGATGACGCGTTTCGTTGTCGATAGGAGTATAGACCACGCTAAACCACATTCGATTCGTTTTTTACCACAATATCAAAGATAACGAAATATATGCTTGTCTTGGCAATTGAAAACAGCGACTCGGACTTGAAGTGCACGCGCTGCATTATGCTTGTAAGCGTCAGACTTTCCTTTCGAAAACGTTTGCAAACTCGCTTAATATGCAGAAACAAAACGAAAAAAAGGTTTGGGAACAGAGTAATGACGCATACTCGTTGTCGATAAGAGTACAGACCACGATAAACCACATTTCGATTTGTTTTTACCACAATATCAACGTCAAAGAAAATCTTTTTTCATAGCGCGAGCTAAAAACGGCATTGCGTGACACATTGACGGGAGCAACGTGGTATGGACTCCTATTTACTACGGCAAATTAGCCAATCAGATTGCGAGATTTGCAGCAGTTGTGGTAAAATATTCTTTTTCTTTCCCATTCTAAACACACGAGAGACCATTTGCGAGTAATTCTGCTTTGTGATTTTATGAATATCCCAACTATACATTAGTCTCCACTGATCGGGCAAACAATGCAAGACTTAATCATTGACAAAAGGAGAGTTATATTTGAAAAGTGAAAACTACAAGACATGCGGGTGTTTCCCGGCCGAAGTTCCAAGAGGACAGATGTTGATATCACGCATGCGTTTGAAGGTATGCCGGATGATCTTGATCTTATTAGCCGGATACGGAAGGAAAACACCTGGCTGGAAACGTAAATTGTCCTCTTGGGCAAGGGAGATGCGGGACGCTTTTAAAGTTAATGGCGGGAAGAGAGATGAAAGTTTCTTCTGAAATCCCCATTCTCTTAGGAGTACATCAATCAGTTCATGACGAACGAATTACGCCTCGAGAGGCCACACAAAATTGATCAGATTTATTTGCTCGTTGTCATCAGTGCCGCCCTCACCCAGCAAGGTAACACTGGTGTAAACTGCCTATAGTGACGCGCCATCGACACCCGAATAATCAAAAGAGTATCGACGAAGAGGCTCGACAAATAACTTTGATTGAAGATCACTTTAATTAAGAAACTATTTTCGAATGATACATTTTAAGCGGCGAAAACAGTAAAGTTTGGAGATTGCTTAACCCTAAGTTGACAGCCGCTCATAGAAAACGAATTGTTTCGGTAGACGCTCTTAAGGATAACAGCACAAACTCGGCAATTTTAAGTCTTTTGGAGTCTACAGAGCAGCGTGGGCTCGTTGTCTATCTGCGTATAAAAAAAAAACGATGAGAGAACCAATCAGTTTCGTAGATTTCCAATAGAAAACTAAAAATTATTAGAAAGTTACCATGGTAACAGTCGAAAATAGTTCCTTAAAAGTGTTCTTCAGCCAAAGTACTTCCGATTTTTTTGAGCCTGGCCAGCGGTTCTTCATATTCCCAGTTAGGGCTTCAAAAAGACCCATACTGACTGATCTTCATACAGACGTTCCAAGCTCTCAGAAACGACAAGTAAAACAAGTAAGGTCTTCTAGCTGCTCTCTACAACGAGGAGGTTGCCCGGTCTTGTTGGTTATGAATAAAAAATAAAATAGTTTATAACAATTTCCAGGTTCATCTGTAATTAAATCTGTTCACTTATAACATCGCGAGTATTTGCTATTAAGGGTAGATCAGATAGACGCTGGTTTGAACACCGCTAATAGCAAACAAGGGTGCATAGTTAGTACTATAAGGGTCACATTTTGAAACCTAAAGTTAAGAATCGTCTCGCCTAAAGGCTTGTAGAACACAATGAGTATCCATGTTTTTACACTACTCAGTCTAAAACTGTTTAGTTGTTTATATTGTCACACGGAGCACTGCGTGACGCCTAAGAGAACTGTGTTGTGTGACGGTCAAAGTAACTGAGCCTAACCTACGACCTAAGAAATGATTACAACGGGCCAGACATATAGACAAGGTGTGCGCATAAGCCAGTACCATCACTGGAGACCATCGTTACAAGTTAAAAATTATTTACAGCTACCTACAAATACACTGCATACATCATTCTGGTAAATATATAATATATATCTTTTTTACTAACTGCAGTTTAAATACATTAATGTCCCCCATTCGTCCCAGGCTCCGGGGCGGTGGCTGCCTCCTCGGCCTCCAGAACGAGTCTGCTCAGTTCCCCTGCACTATAACCCAGCAGGTTTTTCAGGTCGCACACAAACTTGTAAACAAATCTGAGATGAACGAAATAGTTATCAGTTAGTATTGATCGCAGTAAGGGATGCTTTTCTTAATACAGTGTCGGAAACTAGATTCACAGATTATTACCCATTCAGGCGGGTAACTCTCCAAAAGCAATTGCTTAGATAAGTTTTCATTCGCGCACAGGACATATCAGTCACAAAACATACTGTTCTGTTCATCGAGTTTCAGACACGAACTGCCAATTCTCAATTACGCTATAAAATTTGGGGCATTTGTCTTCTCGGGTTCCCGAACCATTTCCCGAGAATCACGCACCGTTTTTTTGCAGTTTACCTTCCCGAACTTCGCTCGTTTCGTCCGAAAGTCAGTTTGCCCGATGCTAGATCGCCAGGACTGTGAGTCGGTTCGCCTGGACTGTCAGCTTCTCACAATGATGTCTTTTTCGCTCGTTCAGTTAAAGAAACAATTTAATACATCTTTTGAACTTTAAGTTTGGGCGAACAGACTTATAGTTCGAAAGAACTAACATCAGGCGAAACGAACGGTTACCCTCTTCCTTCTTCTCTTTGCTCTCTTAGGAAATTGCGGGGAGATATTTTCACACTTTGGCAAAAGAAACCTGGAGGAACAACAACATCACATCGAATTTGATCGATCGTACAGAGTAAACAATTTCTTGACTGAGTACGTGGCAGACTCAGTGACGGTTGAAATTTCTACTAAAGCATCTTAAACCCAATTACAAGAACAATGAAAGCAGCAGTAACACTAATTGATTTACACAAGTGCACGTCCTACATAAATTGTCACCTAGAGCTAGTATCCCTGTTTGCCTTTCTAATCTAAGCAGCACTTACTGGGCAACATTAAGCGTCAAGTTTAGAAGTCTGTCATTCCAAACAAGGGCAGGCGCTTCAAAGCGAGTCTAAGTGCGAAACCATTCTTAGGAAAATGACGTTGATTTGCATGAAAATGGAACTGCATGCAGAGCTCATTTTCATGTCAAAGGTTTCACACTTGGACTCGTTTTGAAACAGAGGCAGAAGAGAACTCGGAAATGGCCTAATGACCAATCACAAACCTCTTTCCGTGAACTTTGTGAATCATGTCTCCATCATAGTAATACCGCAGTGCTCGGCTGAGCTTTTCGTAGTTCATGGCTGGTTTGTTTTTTCGTCTTCCCCACTGCGCGGCTACTTGCTCCGGGTCGTTCAGTTTGAACTCGCCATTCTCTCCCACCCACATGATAAGGTGCCGACTGCCTCTGTCGGTTAGCAGCTCCAGCAAGAATTGCCACAACTGAATCTGGCCGTTGTTACCTGACAGACAAAACATTGAAATAATTACAACAGTACCGTTTGTTAATAACTTGTTAATAAGAAGTTATTCTACCCACTAAAATCATATAAACATTGCCTTTCACGTTAGTCTCAACTAGGGAACTAATTATAAGGCAGGGCCGGGTTGTTCGAAGGCCGGTTAAAGTTAACGCAGGATTAAGCGTTAACTGCAGCATTATTTTTTCTTGTTTATAAATGTTTTTCACCTATAACGTTTGGTGTAGTTTGAGATTACTACAGCTTAAACTGCAGGGCAAACAATTTAAACAGAACACTTCACCAAAAAGTTACAAAATTGAAATAAAAATTCTCGCTAACCCTGGGTTAGCTTAATCAGGCTTTAAACAACCCCGCCCCGGTCTGAAACAGGGTATGGCTTCAAGGGTCAGGTCTCACACAGGGCAGAGAAAAATGGCTACGAAGAAAAATCGCAAAGAAGCGCATCGCTGAACAAGAAATCGCGCACAATAGTTTTCACAACTGGTCAACTGAATACCTGATCTGTTTCCTGGACAAGCCTTTCCATCAATACTTTTTGTTTTATCTTCATCGTCACCGCTAACAGCATCTAAAACAAGCAAGTTAATTGCAGTGCATTTGAGAAGTCTGTTGTGTAAAGAAAATCTCTTTGGTAAAGTGGGTCTTAGAGATGATGAGATTTAAAATATACTAGCCCGGCAACGGAGAGATGCACTCTCCAAATCAAAATAAAGGAAAGAAGAAGAGACTTGGCAAGGTTGTGAATAGAAGATTGCCATTTTCTTTAATATGTTTGGCTGGATCACGTTCTACTTGACAATACAATCACGGACTCAGTCTTGCACTTGTGGCACTTAAACACACACGCAAGACGTCAATACAACTTCACCTGCCTAACTTCTCTCCCCAGCCAACAAACAATGTTGAAAACTAGTATCTGCAATTTCTCCTGAGTTTCAACATTCTATTGGATGGGAAGGGGGTTACAGCAACACGTTTATTTAAGTATAGTGCTCAGTGCTTTTTCAAACTTCATTTGTAAACAACAGATTATCCGTTCCATTACATTTACATCAGTGTCCCAAGGACTTGTCTATCACCTCACAGAAAATCTCGAACTCATAATTTAATTATTCATTATAAATTTTTTAACAACAGTAAGGTTTTCTTACCGGCAGATGGTGATTTGACTTCTCCAGGGCTGTTCTGCGGAGATGCTTGAAGAATTAATGCAGGGGTATCAGATGGAATGCCTGCTAAGCCTGTCAAAGTATAACATACATAATAATAACCCACACTATAAAAAATTAAACCCTTAAAAACCCAATCCAATTCATAATCTACGTTGAATCCTCGTGCGTACAACTATACATTGATTGCATCACTTTTGAGTACACTAGACAGATTTCAGCCCCCTCCCCCCCCCCCCCGCTCCCAACGACTTCCTTAAAAAAAATAAATAAATAAATAAATAAGATAGATACAAACGCCAAACACCCGTCTTTTACATCAAGAAGTTATATAACTTAAAAATGAATTAGAAAACAGTCCTAAGAAAGCACGCGCGCTGATTGGTTAAAAATCCTGTTTGTATAACTCGATGGAGACACAGAACTAGCGCGCGCTGTTGACGTAGTGATGGCGCGAGCAAAGAGAATTTACATTTTGGAAATCAAAGTTAACAAGTTGATTTCCTTTTTCTCGTCGTGGTGTTTTCTAAAAGAAATAGAAAACATGTACTCCGTGTTTGTATCGAGTTATACAAACACTCGTGAAAGTTTGGGAGAACTCGAAAAAGCTGTGGAAACACTCGCCTGCGGCTCGTGTTCCCACAGCATTTCTCGTTCTCCCAAACTTCCACTCGTGTTTGTATAACTCGATACAAACACGGTACATGTTTTCTATTTTTTAATTATGGTATGAGGGTCAGCATCCACTTTATTCTCGAGGGTTGATTAACAACCAATAAAATCACGGCAAAACTGAACAATAAGTTTTAGTGCCCAAAGACAAAACCACTGTCTCTTGAATTTCACTTGAATCTGCTCGGGATGGCGAACCATCAGATATCAATAATAGTCCCTTACTAGACAACATGCGCCCTCACCCAGGCAATCTCACCAGAAGAACATCTTTTTGTCAAATGTGCATGTACTGTAAATAACCTATCTGCAAGGTTACCTTTTAAAGAGAACGATGTCTGTGCTGGATTGATTTCTATCATTGCAGATTCGTGTTTAGTGGCAGAATTTTCCAAGCCTAAAGGATAGAATCAGAAAGAAGAAAGTAGCTTGTACACTGCTGTTACTGCAACATGTGACAATTACTAATATGCTAACAGAAACTAATGGTATAACATCATTAAATGGGCTCTTTTCACGCTCCGGTCTAGCCTCCCACGCAGGCACTCTTAGGCTTGTCACGCATTCCTCGCCACGAGGAACGCGTGATAAGGCTAAGAACGTCTACGTAGGAGGCTAGATCCGGTCTCATGGTATGCAATTAATTACAGGTATGCTGGGACGCAAGTTACAGAGTGGGACTTCCAAAACAACGGAGCTTGTACCAGTCCAGCACGATTTTTAAAAAAATGGGGTCCCTTAACCCCTGAAATTACTCCTGTGATCTAAAGTGATCTTTTTGAAGCCTGAAATGGCTATTCTTTGCAGCTTAAAACTGGAGCCTAAAAGGGCTAATTTATTCAAGAAGCTAATATTTCTATCCTGTATTATTATTTATACAGTGTGTTTTTGGCCAGAATTCATGAAGTCCTGTACCTTTAATTTAGCATGTCATGACAGCAAAATACTTACCATTCTTTATGACTGAAATTTGTTGTCCTTGCATATTGTCTAAAACAGAAGAACGCACTGCTGTAAATACGTGTGTAGTGCATGCACATTATATTTATTGTTTAAGTACCGGAGACATTGATATTGAATTCTGTGCCATAATCGTGGCATACACGTAAAACAGTTCACTAATGGATTACACTGCATACAGGTCTGACAACTATTTTTACAATGTGCATTAGCTGCATGAGTTATACAAGACTTTTGGGCGTTGAAAGGATGATCACCAGAGATGAAGAGACATTCTGCCGAGTTTGAACGTTTGGAATCGAAAACTAAAAATACATCTACCGAGCTACAAGACTGAACTTGTCTTGCAGAGCTGGTATATGTATACTTTTCTACTGAATTATTTACTGTACATGTACAACTACAATAAAAAAACTCCGGCTGCTCACTTTCAGAATTAGCACAGCTGATAACAGGCACCTGTTGTGATGCTGTGGAGGGTGACTGAACAGGCTTAGCATTCCCTGAAAATAAAGTCACATTCACTGACTATTTAAGTCTGAAATAGAAAACACTTTAATTCTTGTTTCTACCAAGTTTTAGTATAATTAAATTTACTAGTGTTTTAACACGAATGCCATTCTCTGACTGGCTACTGTTTTAACTAAGTATGTATCTATTCTGTTGTCACAAATTGTGAGCAGCATAGCAGTGTGCAGTTGTGAACAAAATGATGGCCGCTTCTTTGTGTTTTCAAGGTGTATCTGAAGAAGACTTATTAAGATAAAGTTTTGAATGGCTAGCAGATTTCACTTTAAAAAGTTAGATGTATGTATGGTGAATGCTTTATTTACTAGTTTGATAATAAAGAGATGGACTGAAACAGTTATCATTCCACTTCTCTTTGCATGTGCACTGTTCCACATACATGTATTTAACAAAATAAGCTTTCACCAAAGAAAAGTTCAAACTGACAGTAGCTATTTTTATAAGAATCTTAGAATTTACTGTGGGGACAAGGTTAGAAATAACTATAAAACTATGTGCTAATAATTAGACAGTGCAAATTGGTATTTCATTACATGTACCCATATGGCATTTGACACTACATGTAGCACGTAATCACAACTTAATCAAAAGCCATGCAGGAACTAAACAAACACGAAAACTGAATCATTGGTCTGGGTGAATGGTTTCATGTTAGTGCCATACATGTACATGTACTGAGATACTAATTTGCACTAGTTATGAGATAACCATACTAGACGACTCAGCATATGAATTTCATTGGCTAACTACCATCCATATCCAACAAGCACTTGTGGAATAGTTACTAATTATCATTTGATGCATTACTTCTTCCTTCCCATTGCCCATGAGCCCACTGTCTACAAATAATGGTCTGCTCATGCGTAGTACAGTCTAAATGTGTTGTGCTGCAAATAATATTCTGCTCATGCATAATTATTGGAACCATGCTCTCGAGAGAAAAATAACAGATTGCTCCCCTGAACTGCAAGGAAGTGATTAAAATACAAAAACAAACTTGGTGATTGAATGATAGATCGATAATTATTATTAAACTTGGTTATTGCAAAATATCATAATTTGTCAGTGTCTTGCAGATGATTTATTACCCTCAGCCTTGGACTTCAGTGAATAAATGATCAGCTCGTCACTGACAATCACAATATTTTGCTCAACCTTGTCCAATAATATTGTTAATTCATACTGATCAATATGCACTGCCCATCCAGTATGCAGTGGATGTGCACAACTTAAAGTTTACAATATGTGTACCTTTTCCTGGGGTAGAGCCAGAAGATCTTCTCCGTTTCTTTGGAGGTTCTTCAGCAACCACTGTTGGAAACACAGCTTGAATTTCAACACTGTTCATTTTCACTTGTGGTTCCACAACAGGAAGAGGAAGTAAGTCAACTGCACAGAAACAACAAAATGGTTAACAACGCTTCAAAATCCCTTCACCATTTATGATGTGACATTGTAGCAATACAATTTGTAAAATAGCCGCTCCATGTAGACCACCTTGGTGCATCCTACACATTGCTTAAAATTAAAGTTCTGCACTTGTACATGTAGGGAACACACTGAAAACTGCACATGTAAGGACTAGCCTGTCAAAAGGTTTTCAGTGTATTTCAATTGATCCCATGCACTGCATCATTATTGTAATAATAATAATAACAACAACAACAACAAAAATAATAATAATAATAATAATAATAATAATATAATAATAATAATAAACCAACTTTATTTAACTCTTCTCCAATTAAAAATTACATACAAATTTAATATAACTGTAGTTAAAAAAGATTTGTTGGTGGTCTGGAAAACTGTTTATAAACTTAAAAAAATGAAAATTTCTATGTACAGCTGTACATGTAAACCCAATAATATAGTAACACGGTATCTATAGCTGTTGAGTCTAGGGAAGTCCTGCTTGACCCCTCTCTATTTCCAGATCACTGTCCTTAATATCCAAGTTCCTCCTCCTCGGGGTTCTCAATCCCCTTAGGAATAGGAGCGCACTCCGCAAAATTGCAAAGGACACTTTCACCCTGATAATAATAATAATAATAATAATAATAATAAAATCATACTAATAATAATGATAATGATAATGATAATAATAATAACAACAGCAACAATATATAACAACAATAATTTTATTTATAAACAACATTACAACTTCATTAATTTGAATAAGCGTGCACTCCGCAAAATTGCAAAGGACACCCTGACTCATGAATAATAATAATAATAATAATAATAATAACAACGACAATAAAACAATAATTTTATTTATAAACATTACAACTTTGTTAATTTGAAAAAACGCCATATAAGCAACCAATACTAGTAGAATAACTTCTAATTGACTTACTTCAAGATCAAATTTTTTTCTTCTGTTGTGACAGACTTAACCATAAAACTAAAAAAAAACAGTGCTATTATAGTACATAATTCTAAGAAATTGAGCTCCTTGCATGAAAATTTGAATAGATCCTCTAGAATCAACATTGATATGGCAAAAGTAAGATACAGCTGTTATAAGATCTAAGATATTAAGTTCAAAGATTGGAAATCTACTAAGAAAAAAAAGTAAGAAATAAAACATTGTCCGAGGTCAATTTACTAAGTTCATATCTTCCCCTGCAGTGAATTGATGTGAAGTATATATGAAATAATTCATATTTGTACTGTGGATATAGATGAAAGGGAAGATATGCACGAGAAGATATGAACTCGATAAATTGACCTCGCTCCCAAAAAAGAAGATGATCACTCTTCACTGCGATGATCACTCTTCACTTTCATCTACAACCGCAGTACAAATATGAATTATTTCATGTATGCTTCCCATCAATTCACTGCACGGGAAAATATGAACTCAATAAATTGACCTCACTCCCAATGTATGGCTTCATAGCTCAGTTGGTAGAGCATCGCACCGGTATCGCGGAGGTCATGGGTTCGAATTCCGTTGAAGCCCTGATTTTTTCAGGCTTCTTCTTTCCAGTTGCTTAAATTGGAAAATTTACTGTGATGATCACTCTTCACATTCATCAACAACCGCAGTACAAATATGAATTATTTCATATATACTTCACAATAATAATAATAATAATAACAATAATAGTAATAATAATAATAATAATAATAATGATAATAATAATACGATAATAACTTTAAGTGTCAAATGTATTAGGACTATAATGCTAATTGAGCACATTGTAAATGAATAACTACATGATTGTACATATTGCAAATACAACATAACTTACATTGTATTATAAAAATCCCAACTGGTGAGAGGCTGACCAGTTGGCTATTTACACAACGCCGTCAAGGAGTTGAACTCACTGGGCTACTCAGGAAGAACATATCCAGACAGCAGTAGGGTGGAGTATTTGAACCAGGGACCCCTCCCTCTTTTTAATTGAGCAAACACAAGATGACTTTGAATGAAACTTGACTATCAGTTTATCATGCATCCTTTGAGCACTTTTTCCACATACCTACTACTCTGACCTCTCAGGAAACAGGGATGGCTTTATGCCAAAACCACCTTGACAACTTTAATTATAATAATTTAAGGGAAACTATTTCACTGAAGCCATTATCCTTCAAAATACATGTACAGTACTCACCTTCAGAAGCAGTTTGAATACTGGTTATTTCTATTCTGAGATTCTTCTCTGAGGAAAGAAACAAGCAAACTAGGTGAGTGAACAACAAACTATGAGCCACTCAACTTGGAAAATGGATCCCTTCTGAACAGTGACAATTTTGATGACACCGACTTGAGGTTTTAATCCGAAGGGTAAGTTAAAGTTAAAGCCCACTGGCATTGTTAAGAAATACATGTAGTGCAAAACTCAATGGTAAGAGAGTACACGAAGAGATGTAACACTGTTGAAAACATTCACTTTCACAAAGTCATTGGCCCATGAGACCGAGTTATGTTTGTCCGAGAGATCGAGGCAATTGTAAGGAAAGCTATGCGAGTCTAGGCGGGTGAGTCAATCATATTTGCAGTTTGTCACTTCTTCAAAAACCTACATATATAGCCCAGCGCTCCAAGCTCACTTTTTTAAAAAAGTTGCCTTTAGGTGACCTCTAACTGTGAAATGGTCCTCATAAAAAAATTTAGTCACCAAAAAAAAACCCTGAAGGGGAGGACACTTCACGACATATCACACGAGGATCAAGTGTGCCAAACAGCACGTTTCCAACACTTCACTTTGCTACTTTAAGTTTATGCATTCATGTCAAGTTTCTAAATGACGAGAGGGAAAAAGAGAAACACAGGCGATGCCGACCCTTGTACTATTGATTAAAATTAATTTGTCCTATTATTGAAAATTTTTCATAGTTTCTCTCTGCAGCTTTCTCTCTGCAGCTTTCTCTCTGTTGGTCGCCAATTGGCAATTCGCCAGAATCTTAGAGGCCAAATATTCTTTCCACTCACCATGGCGACCAAAATGATCGCAGCTTGGAGCGCTGTAGTGCAAATTTTTCATACGGAATGTTCACTCCGTCATCAGTCAACGCTTCAGCTGTATTTGATTTGTTACTCTTGCCTTGCTTTTTTGCAAGTCATTTGCTTTGAGCTTCCAGACATTTCCTTGCCTGGCAAAACTCCTTGTCATCGATGACACACTTACAGCATAAATGCCTCCTTTAAAACTTTTTTCGCTCTGGTTTTTGTTTAGGTCTTTTTTGTTCTGCTGTTTCTGGAAGTACATGTACCTTTAATGGGTTTATCTGAAGCAATAAACCTTGTTGAACTTCCTGTAACCCCTATCTGTGATTTACAGCTAAATTACGAGAAAAACGCTGCAGTAAACTTGTGGAAACTCTACAAACTTTTGTGAATGAAGATTGAAGAGGTGCCAACAACAACGTGAGTGCATTGCAAACTGACTGATTCATATTGACAGCTGGCTTCAGACTGGATGGAATGCTTTTCCCTCTTGTGGGGAAGTTGTTTCATGATTGTGATTGGAAGAGCAAATTTCTGTACGAGTTTTTCATGCTGGCCATAGACTCTATCCCAAAATCTCGGTAAGTATGAAATAAATAGATGATTTCTTACATTTGCTAGTGATCAACACAAAGTCTTTAAATTTGAGACAAATTAAAATTTTGCAACTTACCATTTAAAACTGCAAGCATAGTAAGTATCTGGTCCAGGTCTCCATTGCCAAGAGCTTGATCTTTTAAAATGCTTTGTACAGTAGTAAGCTACAGTACACAAAAGAAAATTCAAGAAAAGTTACACACTCACAGTGTACCTGTACATGACCATGGTGTAATCCAAGCACATCATATGCAGTGTGCAGTGTACAGTACATGTACTGTACCCGTGCATGAAGCCATCAAGGTCAAGTAGTCAAACAAGTCAGACCTATGTACCGTACATTAGAAAACAGTCCCAAGAAAGCATGAACGCTGATTGGTTACAAATCCTGTTTGTATAACTCGATGGAGACACAGAACTAGCGTGCGCTGTTGACGTACCGATGGCATGAGCAAAGACAATTTACATTTTGATAATCAAAGTTAACAAGTTGTTTTCCTTTTTCTCGTCATGGTGTTTTCTAAAAGAAATAGAAAACATGCACTCTGTGTTTGTATCGAGTTATACAAACACTCGTGAAAGTTTATGAGAACTCGAAAAAAGCTGTGGAAACACTCGCCTGTGGCTCGTGTTCCCACAGCATTTCTCGTTCTCCCAAACTTCCACTCATGTTTGTATAACTCGATACAAACATGGTACATGTTTTCTATTTCT
>CM042755.1:17286546-17306017 GCA_022496165.2 Catalaphyllia jardinei
CAAGACGCCTACCACTTTCCTGTTTACGTCGAGGACGCGAAGGATACACCACTTCCTTTGTTGCTCGAGGTGGCTTCAAAACCGCTGCAAAAGCACAACAAACCATCACAGACGAAGCAAGTCATTGCCTCATTGTGCCTTTGTTCGCTGGATTGGTGTTCCAGAGTAAAAAACTGAACAGAAAACGGCGAAGAAGGCGATTTCCGCTCGACAAAGTGAGACGCGTTGCCTCGCGATCTTACCTGAATCATGGAGTCTTCCGCCGGAAACACTTCTGCTGCCTCAAATTCTCCTCGAAATCGACCCTTCTCTTCGAACCAGACTGCACAGAATGAACTGCTCATATGACCAACGCGTGATTTCATATACAACAACAAACTAGTCGGTCACTTTTCTGAAGATTTTCTTCCCACGTAAAAGTTTGAAGAGCAACGTGCTACACCTGGCGCTAAACTGGATGTGACGTCACACCAACTTCCTCTTTCACATCAGCCTCGTTCCCAAAGAGAATTCTGGGAGCGAGGCTTTTACTGACTGCCTCCCAGTACTCTGCAGCCATCTGTTGTTTTTTTAATAACTGCACTGATACCTTGATGTTGCCTGATAAAAACCCAGGCCTGTGCAATATTAATTTCTAGTCGTGGAGGGGGAATCAGGAGGCTCGATTACCATCTGCAGTGGGAAATTTTTGTGTGCAGTCATGCGAGCCCGAGTGAAGCGATTTTATTTTTTTTCATATATATATATATGGATTTATGAAAACGGTGTCAATAATTTGCGCCAAATCACCCAAATGCTTGCTCGTTCAAAGCCAGGGAAGATCATATTTCACCATGACTTTATAACTCTTAAATCCGAGCTGCGTAAAAAAGAAAAACTAGGGAAAGGAGAGCAATAAAAGAAGATGAACAAGTGGAGGGAAGAAGATTGACTCTCCTTTTAATCTTGAAAAGAGTCTCTGGCGAGAAAAAAAGAAACCTTGTTAGGGCGAGAATTCTTCGAAGCTGTTTTCATTCATCCAGACATACACTTTTTTCTAATTTTATTTCATGCACTCCTGTATTTATTTTTTCAAATGAACCCTAGAGTGAGAAATGGGTGTCTTTTAAAGCTTTTTGAAGCGAGATGGGGAGTGTATACTAAACAAAGTTTTCTTATGGGATGCTCTGCCGCGTGAACCATTTCCATTTTTGCCAGAAAAGCTCAGGATATTTTCATATCCATTCCTGAACCAGCCCTGGAGGTAACTCCCGGAGAAATCATCCAACCAAATACCCGACGCAAAATATTCTGCAATCCTTAACTTCAATTGCAAACATACTTGTAAGAGAGATTTTGGGTCGCTTCTTTTCTGTACTTCAAGTGGTGCAAACTCCACTGGAGCAAAGTGGCCACTACAGTCTTTCATGGGGGAAGCCCATTCAACCCCACTCCCCCTCTCTCCGCCCAACCACCCCTCTTAGCAAGGCCTGTTTAATAAATCAAATATTTTTTCAGAGGCCTATTCAATGGGCATTATGATTTTTTTTACTGTCTGATAACTCTAAGAGCATAGCATCACCAAGTTAGATTAAAGACACTTAATTGGATCAAAAAAGTCAACAGAAATGATTTACTTTACATATAGGTTTTTATTTAACAGCCTTAACTTGACCTTAAATTTACAACTGCATTTTTACTGACATGTGCAAGCTACCTGGTAGCAATAAGTTGAGGGGAAAACTGGTAAAAATACAACTTAAATTAAAAATCCTTTTAGCATGCATAACTGTATAACATGTTTATGTTTATAAGAACTTACATTTTTAGAGTAAATATATACAACTTACTTCTACAAGATCACTTAGAATAAACTGGAAAGACTTCCTTTTACAATTTTATCGATTTCTTTTACAAAAAGATTTCTCATAAGCAGGAGCAACACTTATCACTTCCAACGTGAGAAACTTGTTAACTATAACCTACTGTAAATTTTTTGACTTTTTTTGTTTCCAACATTGGAAACAACTACATTAATAACTTCAAAATTCTTAAAACCTTGAAACTGAGGTTTTAACAACCTTCTTGGACCTCCAAGAACTATGACATCTTACAGGAACCTATTAATTTTTTTTTTTTTTTTTTTTGGGGGGGGGCTATTTTCTTTTTTTGGATTTGACATGGAGAATCTGAGCATACACAGTACGCATAATATGAAAATTGTGACAAGCAAATTATATGACCCTATAAATATCTGTTTAACAAGATGCAACTTCAAAGACTGTTATACAATTTGCTGTTCAAAATTTTTGTAGGGGAGAAAATCGATACGATTCATAAAATAGGCTAACTGCCTATTTAACGCTTGATACAAGCTACAAGAACTATTACCGAAGTAACACATTTGGGTTATCAACAACAAAAAAGGGAACACTAGAACAGAAGACTAAAGTCGAGAGATCCCGCAAGTTTACTGTCTTCAACTGAAGAGGAAACAAGCAGATCTTCGACTTCAGTCGACATCACTGGTTCTCCACAGACCGACTCCTCCACAAAATCTTCGCACTTGTTTACCATGGGATCGTAGCCCAGGATCTTGGGGATATTGCACATGAACTGGTACACATATCTTTTGCCATGGACCTTTTCGATAACACTCTTGCCATAATAGTAGCGAAGGCCACGGCTCAGCTTTTCGTAGTTCATAGTAGGCTTGTTCTTTTTCTTGCCCCACATTTTTGCTACGGTTGCAGGCTGAAGGATTTTAAACTCATAATCTTCCTCCTGGGTCCACTTGATCAGGTTTGTGCATTCAACATTGATGAGAAGCTCAAGAAGGAACTGCCAGAGCTGGATTGGACCATCACCTACAGGTACAAGGATAAATATATTAAATAAATAAATAAATAAATAAAAAAATGAATAAACTAGCAAACAAAGAAATAAATTAGAAATAGACACAAAGCAAGGGCTTGACTTCCATTTGAAAACAAAACAGTACAATGTATACACTGTAAGATTTATTTACCTCGATATTTGACTGGTGGTTTGGGTCCACGCTTTCTTCTTCCCTTAGGTGGAGTGACAGGCAGTGCTGATTCTGAGGGAAATAATTAAGACTATTAAAATCTAAGATTAAACACCAATAGCAGCAGTTTATTCCACAGATTTGCCAGACAGTTGAGCTAGATTCAAGCCACAACATGGTTCTTACCTTCTTTCACATCTGCTTGGGGTGGTTTTTCAGCATCTTCTTGTACTGGATGTGGGGAACCTAAATTGCTCAAGATTTCTGTAAAGAAAAAGGAAAATAAGGAATTGAGTATGCATGAAACAAGTTTCAAGTCAGGAAGCCACATTTTAAGAGAATCACGACAAAATTATGTTCCTCGGTTTCCGTGACTCACCTTCAAGGTCACTCATATCTTCCACAATACCCTCGTCAGTGCTGTATGCATTTGAACCAGCTTCACTGATGGATGGGCTGTGGGGTGGACTGGCAGACAGATAGCTATACTCCGAATTACAGGAACTAGGAGATCTTGCCTCTATCTTGATCTGCCCTGGGATGAAGGTGGGTTGACATTGTTCCCTTGGAACATCATTGGCTACCTCATCCTGGAACTTGTCAAAAACTGACAGGTCGGGCGGCTGATCAATATCTGCAGGAATAAGGCACGCAAATAATTTAGATGCATAATATTTCGCAATCTTAGGTTTCTTTTTTTTTTGCCTGAGGAGTGAATATTAAATCCTACCTCCCACACAAAACCCATTCAAGTGAACAATAGAGTGGCTGACAGGTGTCAATTATTAAGTCACAAGACGGACTTCGAAACCAAATCTGCATAATGAAGCGGTTTCACTTTACCACGGTGGGGTGTCTAAAACAATGCTCAGAACTAAACCGGAAAAATAAACAAGAAATTAGGCGCTTACCGTTTTCCAAATCGAGATTGAAAACAGCGTAGTCTGGAAGGTTTGGTGCACCATTGAAAATGTTATCAAATTCGTCCTCTTCGTTCGTCAAGTCTTCCAGGTAAGACATGTGAGAAATGCCTTTAACAGCTGAAAAAAAAAACGAAACGAGATAAGTTTTCTAAGAATACGTGGCATTTTTTCCGCTTTCGATAATGATCGTCAACAACTCCGGGTGTGCTGAAATTGAAAGTTTGTGCGTTTGTACAAAATCACGAGGGCTTTATGTCCTTTACCTTGAGCAGTCGATGTGGGAACAAGCTCGTCCGCTCGGTGAGTAGGCATGAATCGTTCAAAACCAGGAGCTGGTGTGGCTTCTGGTACGCTTGGCTGATTGGCGTGCAAGATGTTCCACTGGTTCATCGGCGTCAAGTTATTCAGTTGGAACGTTCTGAGATACTGGAATACCTGAAAGAAACCAAAACAAAACGATGACATTAAAGTTGGCTTCCCTGACTGAGACGTTTCCCGCGAACGTGGGTGGGTGTGATGTGAAATGTCGGGGCACGCGATCGCAACGACACCTACAGGCTGTAGGCATGAAGTCCAAGGTCTTATTTTCGATTAAAAGCGACCAACATTTCATACATTTCGATGTACACAGTAGGAGCTGTACTAAAGTGCGAAAGCGAATGCATTAAGACACCTTAGGTGACAAAAATCTTACCGCGCTGAAGCTAAAAACATTAGATCAACACTTACCTCCAACTGATCGAGTAGCGTGCTTCCAACCATGTTTGCCATCTTTTATCAATCGTTTCTACAAAGAAATAACCCAACATCATAATTAATAAACGTTTTCCGACGATCTGAACATTTAAAACCGACCAAAAGCTTTGAAAACGACAAAGTACGTGCTACCCGAAGCACGTTTTCGAAAGAGGAAGTTGGAAGATTCTTTGGAACCAATGGCCCCATAAATACGGCAAAACCAAAACGAATTCGCCTAATTTTTCTCTCCAAGAAACTCAACATACCTTGCAGTTCGAAGTAATGAAAATGCAACCGTGAAAAGCGTTCTCAGTTAAAATTTTGCTCGTATTTAGGAGCACAACGCAACTAGAGCTTCCTTGCTTCCACAACAACACGATGTAAACTGGATGAGTTTGGCTTGTGCGAGGGCGTTTTGAATTTTTCAGGCGTTTTGACAGGGACTTTCCCTTGCTAAAAATAATTTCAATTCTGGCTGTTGATTGGTTAGTTCTTCAAACACGTAATGGAGTTCAGAGATCATTGACGTAAGAATGGGTGCGGGGGAAATAGCATTGTCTTTTTGACCAATCAGGAGCAGTCTCTAGGAGATAATTTCGGCTCAGGGCACGTAAATGCAAAGTTCACTGTCAGACAATTCTCGGTATAATGACCCAATACGCATGCTTTCGCTTTCCAGCAATGATTGACAGTTCTAAGATTGATGATGAAGCCCTTTGTAACCTTTTCTCAGAAAACAGAACGGGCAAAACTTTTATGCACGAAAATCATGTAAGTCATGCCACATAAACCTCTCTAAAATTGCAATGTTAAAGTTATCTCATGGAAAAGGGCCATGACTAATTTTATGTTGCTCAGTACGAAAACTGTAGAGCCCTGTCACACTATAGCGGTTATTTTTAAGTTTTAGCATTGTAAATATTGTCCTCCGAACTAAGAAAAAATTCTGCTGTTGTGTCCCGGCTCAAACAACGTCAAAGCCGACGATGAAATTGACCAAAAACAACGAACTATTCCAGTGTACTCTCCAACTTTTTCGCGGTAATATTTGTTAGTGTTCTCAGAATGGACAAAAATAGCCCGGTGCTTCATAGAAAGTCGAAACCGAAAACGTATTCAAATATTAATGAGGGGCAAGCAACTTCCTTTCCAGGAACGCTGCGTACGTGATGTGAATGACAAACAACCTTGTATTTATAAACACTGACACTCAATACTTTGGTATGTCTCTCGTACTCGGCATCAGACGTCGACCACCTGTCTGTGCATCGTGCCGCCAATTTACAATAAGCCCTCCGGTCAAATTATGCGTATACTTCCCCCCCCCCCCCCCCCCCCCCTTCCTCCATTTCAACGTTGCCAAAAATGGCGCGTTTTGGGTTTGAGAAGAACTCATTATTGAATCGGGAGAGGGTTGGTTTTGTTCCTTATTTTATTCAAAGCAAGTTTGTAGGATGGAAGGAAATCTGTTGCCTTCCGTATGTCTCAAACACAAATACTGATCAAAGTATGCAACCAAAAGCGTGCTGTGTGAGGGAAAAAAATTGCGCTGGGGAGCGAGTGCAGCGTATTTCGGGGGAGGGGGGGATGTCTTCAAAAAAATGTTCTTGTCTTATTTGCGGGAGGTGGGGGAGGAAGAGTAGCATTCTAGGCTGCTTGTAGGTTTTTATGTCTGGAGAATTAGACAGCCTTGAATAAAACCCAGAAAAAAAATTCAGAACTTCGAATACATTATCTTGGTCCAGAGTATACCTGTGAAACTGAAACGAAAAATGATCATAAACAGCTTGCCAAGACACATCGTGACCCTGTATTGGCCACCCCTCTCGTCCCTAAACAAATCCACGCAGTCACATGAGCCGGAGGACTGTACTGATGCACGCATGGAAATGTTTTCCTTGAGCTGGGGCTTGACAGATGATATCGACACCTAATAGAATCATGAAAGCACGTCAACAACAGTAATTTTATATCTGAATCGACTGTCAAACTAACTACAAGCAGTACTTGCGTCATCAACATATGGCGTTTTGCCATAATTTTTTTGGTCGCTATTTTTAACATTTATTTGTTTTCCTCAAAACTGATGCAACTAAGTCATTTTCAGCAGGAAAACACATTCAAATCTGTGCGATACACGTCTAGCCCAGTTGGATATCCCCTCATGCATCTTAGCTGCTCTCCCGGCACTCTTTATATATTCCGGTTCGTATCGAGTGAAAAGAGCGGTTCCGAACGGAAAAGTGCGAAGTCATCAAGATTCAGTTGTACACAGCTGCTCAAGAAGGCTAATAAGATAACTGGAATACCACTGAAAAATTGTGACATGGATCTTTGCAATAATCCTTTTCAAAATAAAAAAACCTTATGTTTATTCGTGCTATCCAAATTCGAGTTACAGCCTATCTGGGAATTTGAAAACGCAAAAGTTTACAACAAACGCAAACCCTCTGAGTTCGAGAAAGTACATTTGAAATTGTTGTCCAAGATGATCCGTACTGCGGTTAACTTTTTTAAGGGAGACCTTTGATTTCAGGCTGTCAAAGTTCCTTGCGACTGGAAGCCTTAGTGGACTGTGCAATAAACCCGGAAGAGAACGACGAATATCATTGCTTCAAAGCCATTATTAACCTCCTTCTCACCGGTAAAGTCTTCTTGATGTTTTCTCTTTTCCATGTTTCGAACTTTTTCAGGTTGTTTTTCACGCTTTTAATTTAGTTCGGAAATTTGCCGTCATGAAAAAGTGGCATGCGACGCCATCTTTGCTTTGAGTTGACTTTTGAGACACAACGTCGAATATGCAAATTTAGGGCGGCAAAGAGAACAAACGTTTCACGAGGAAAACATTACCTGAGCACGTGCGTCAGTGGAACTTTGGTACATAGCCGTCTTATGCAAAAACAAAAGTTTGTCACGTACTTTAGAGTCTTTAGAGATCGAGAACGCGAACCACAATGGCAGATTTTTCGTATCTTTCTTCATTGCATGCTCCAAAAAACGAAAACATAAATCTTTTTTTTTTTTTTTACAAAGCGTCGTTCTCGCCGTTGCCTTACGCGTCGTCATTGCTAAAACTCCCTATTAACAAACTCAATGGAGCCCAAGCCATACAAGGCACATTCTCGTCCCCATTGCCCTTTTAGCTCCTCTTAGCTGACGGGGCCTCAGGACAGCACGAGAAACGATTCTAGCCCCAAGGTCCCACCAGCTAAGAGAAGCGAAAAGGGTTATGGGGACGAGAATGAACACCAGGGAGTAGGAAAGAAGCCAGGTGGTGTGCGGCCTATGATCGCTAAGCATGCTGGTCGTAATGGGAAAACAGCTTATTCGTATGAACACCGTCGTCGAGTGCACATCAAATTACTGTGATGATTTCAACATGAAAACCCTTAGAAGTCGATATTGTATGCTTTGTTCATCGTATAAACTCTACAAATTGGCAAATATTCAACCATTTCTTCAAGAATTTTAGGAAAGATAGAAAAATATTGTTTTCATGATCGCCAGCGTGAAGGCAGTGAGCTCGAGATGTAAACAACAGCAACTGAGTCAGTGAAGGGCTATTCGCCACTGTTCTTTATTTGCTATATATACATATACATATATTTTTGCGGGACCAGAATCTCTAAACGATGTCTGAGTCCATCTGTGACGATTCATTTGGGTATTGAACTACACTAGCAAGGTTTTATTTCTTGGTCATTGCTGTCATTTAATGCGGCAACAGTGCATTTAAACTGTTTTTACCTTACTATTGAGGTGTCTTCATGAAAGAAGAGAAGTAATTTTGTCAAAATGTTTGAAAGAGAGAAGCCGATTACCAAACTTTCCTTAACCTTGCTCAGTGTAGCGAATAAATTTGATATTCTTGATTGTGGTGTGGAATACCTTTGCTTGTCCTCATCTTCTATCAATACAATTTGGACTTGTTTCAGAGTAAACCCTTGTGCAGCATATTTTTTTCAATGTTTCTTTACTTCTTCTGAGTTAAATTAAGTACTCATAGCATGCTCATACAGACACCACATTGTAGGAAAGTCTGGGAATAAATTAAATGAAGAACCTTAGCATCCTGCTTGTCGGGGAGGTGTTGGCTTATAGGCTAGAATGATGGATTTTGGATCAAAAAGTTGAGGTTTGAGCAGCGGGGGAAGTAATTGCATTGTGTCTTTCCTTTTTGCAGCACTCACAGCAAACACACACCATTCTCTAATAACATTTCTCAACCAGCAATTATACACGGGGGAGCAATTATACATCAGGCAACGTAAGTTAAATTTTATTAATTAGGCAGTGATTATGCCCAAAATGTCAAATGTCTGTTTATAGTGGTCATGCACTTAGCTACACCAAGCTAGTTCACAGGTATGCCACTTAAACTGAAGGAAACAAATATTTCAAATGAACGTAACAGGCTTAAAAATCCCAACCCAGTCTCAGTAGTGGTGTGGGCTAGTTCAGTACGGATTTGACAGGTATTGTTATGGAAAG
Source organism: Catalaphyllia jardinei (assembly GCA_022496165.2). Taxonomy (NCBI): domain Eukaryota; kingdom Metazoa; phylum Cnidaria; class Anthozoa; order Scleractinia; family Caryophylliidae; genus Catalaphyllia; species Catalaphyllia jardinei. The sequence continues at coordinate 17,295,706 of CM042755.1, forward strand.
GAGTTCTATTGTTTTCTTGAGTTTGACGTATCCATGGTAACCAGAAGCCCCGCCCCCCTTTGACGGTGGAGGAATGACGTCATTAACCTCGTTTCCGTGTTGGCCGAGTAAAAAGCCTGGGTTCTAACATAAACAAAGACTTAAGAGAGAGGGATTGGAAAGCTCCGTAGCCAATCGCCTTATCAGGGTCATAAACAAAGAAATCACATAATTTTAAAGTAAAGCAACTTTAATATCAAATGTTTTCCTAAAATTACAGGATCCCTAGTGGATTACGCTTAACTATTTACAAAAGTGTTTACAAATGGCACAACAGTTCAACCATTTCCACATCCTCCTTTGTTATTCTCTCATAACCATAGGGATATGTTTTGAAGGTGCTTTGATCTATCACTCTTTTTTCGTACACAAGCTGGTACTTTTTCGTCTGAGCTACTGTGGCCAGTGAGTACTCTTTAGAGTTTCGGACGATGTGATAAGGTTTGTAAATATCAGTTTGTCGCGTTTTCTCAAGAGGGCGTTGAATTTCGTCCAAAACATTTTGCCTCAACACTTGATAATTTAATTGCTTGATACCTTTAATGAGATTCCTCTCACTTTGCATTCTTCTTTTCCTTTCTTCGTGAGGTAGCCATAGTTTTTCGGTCCACCGGACGCAAATTCGGTGACGAAATCGCCTTCCCCTAGCTCGTCCTTGAAATCACCGAGAAAGTCGTCAAGGGGAGGATTGTTTTCATGAGGTAAACTGGAAAAAATAACACTGTCGGTGTCTGTGTACAGTACTCGTTCTTGTAGCATGTCCAGAGCTGCATACAAACGAAGTCGAGCCCAACATGTCGTGAAACAGGCGATGAAAATGTTGAGGTTTGGTGAGACAGGTTCGTCATTCGATTTCAGTTTATAGTGAATTTCAACGATGTCTTCAGACAATACACTCACGTAGCAAACGGCATTTGCATTACTCTCATGGAAAGCACTGAACTTGAGGGGGTCCCCGAACTCTTTGATTTGAGTTTTGTTAGTGCGCTGGCCAAACTTCCCCCACATAGAGTTTAACATCATCTTTGCAAGGCTGCGTTTGCCTGGATTCTTTTCAATTTTGTAGCGGCTCAGTTCGATGCCCTCTCTCGCTTTGTAGGATCTCAGATGTTCTTGCTGTTTCACAGGGTCACTGCCCACATGAGCTGGCCAGCCGCTTGCCTCCTCTTTAATCTTTAACCACGTGTTCACATAGTCTTTAAAGAGACCTTTCCTCGTTTCAGAAAAATACCAAACCTCGTGAATATAAGTTATTTTATAGCCCTTTTCAACGGCTTTGTTCAGTTCAGGAGTACACCATGTACCTGTAATTTGTCTTTCACTGTCGCTGTGACTGCAAACCCAGGAGCGTTGTAGCATTGGTTTTTCCATCTCTTCCTGTACACAGGCTCTACATAACGGGAATGTCAGTTTTCCATTTTCACGCAGCGGAAGTACTGGATGAAACAGTTTTTCCGGAGGCAATATTGTGACTTTGGCGATTCCGAAGTAATTTTGAATGTTTGTATCTTCCGGCTGAAATATAATTTCAGGGTGGCCGACAGGATACTCAGCATTCTTATTGATGAAGGGGTAGAGGGAAGTAAAATCATAATAATTAATCTTCTATCCTGAGGCGACGTTAGCCAGATGATAAAGTTTGACAGCATTTGTTCGTCCACCGCAGAAAGCATCACGGGGATTTAGCGGCTCCACTAAATCGAGGCTGGCTACAAAGTTCCTGACGTCTTCCCGTTGTTCTTTCATTTTCCGCCAATCACATTCCCACATTTCTATGACGTTGTAGCCTTTGTCACGCAAGAATTGAAGTTTTTCCTGTGTGCAGAGATAGACGTCGCCAGTGCAGCGGTGCTCCAATCTAAGATGTGTTTCGGATCTGTTAGGATAGCATTTGCGACAGCCATGCCAAAAGCAACCTTGAAATTCATAGACCGTGTTTGAAGTTGCGTCGAAGCCGTCCACAGTGTAACGGCTGTGGGGAATGCGATATTCTCCATCATTTCCAACATGTTGAATTCTCCCACTGATCTGACTTTGCTGCCACAGTAGATACTCCATGGCAACTTTCGACTGATTTGTTTTAAGTCGCCAACCGTAGAGAGGCTCGGAAGCAATTGTGTTTGCTTCCATTCGGTTTTGCCGCAGGTCTCGATTGCAGGCCGAAGCTATAGTAATATGACTGAAGGGGTCAAACTTTGTCTCCTTTTCAAAAAGTCGTTTGAAAGTAAGACATCCTTGCTTCAGTAATTTCACGTCAGACTCGCAATATTCCACCAATTCTTTCTGGAAATCGAACACTGCATTCTCAGCTCTTTCTTTATCGTGCCATTTCTCGAAGTCTTTACGACTGCTAACAGACATTGATTGAGGCATGTAAAATTCTTTGTCGGGAATTGGTCCTACGTAGGTTTGATTTTCAGGCGTGTTAAACAGGTGAGGAAAATAGCCCTTCTTTAACTCTGTCAATCCAAATGTCTTTGGAAAAGCAGAAAGTGGCATTTGGAAAAATGATAGAGAGTCAATAAAGTTGATATTGTCAAAGGTTAATTGGAGAAGTTTAGCTCCATTTCTGATTTGATTGAGGACTCTGTGTTGGCGGTGATATTCCTCTACCACGAAATAGGAGTCGTAGCCAGAAAAGTTATGGGCCAGAACAGTTACATTTCGTGTGTCCTCTTCAGTTAATGAATCCAGCCATTCCAGGAAATCACGGATGCAGTTTTCGCCTTTAAAGTGGAGCGGACAATTATCTTCCTCAGTTTCTGCTATTAGAAGATTAGGGATGTGTTTGCCGGTGTCTTGCATAGCCTCGATATCGAAGAAAACCAGAATGGGAGGCTTATCATCATCATCATCATCATCATCATCATCATCATCATCAACGTTATCCTCTGCCTCGTCTTCGGCTCGTCGCTTGCGTGTTCTCTTTCTCTCGGTTCGTCGCTTGCGTTTTCTCTTTTTCTTTTTTTCTTTTCTTTCGTCTGCTAGCTCTTCCGGTGTTTTAGGTATCTGGATAAAGCATTGGTGGTTTGCAATTTCTATGTATTCATGACAGGAGGGACATTCTAAGTAACCGCATTCATGTTCTTGTTGCTTCGTTAGACCCACTAGCAATTTTTTACAGTTACGACATTTCCGGCGTTGACTGCAAGCACTGATGTTTTTGGAGTCAGCGGTTTTTCCTTTGTAGACTTTCGTCAGATGATTTTGAAAACAATTATTACCATAAAACAGCCGCTTACAGGATCCGCACGGTTTAGCTGGCGGCTGATTACGGCACCTGGCCTCGGTAAAGTCCTCACATTCCGTTTGTAAGCAGGAAGAACAATGATCAGGGTTGTTTTCACAAGCGTGCTGACCTTCGTTGTTGTAGGGTTTGAGAGACCTAGCGCAGAAATAACTGTTACCAAAGAACCCAAGTAATGTGGTGCTGAGATTATAGTGTTCATTATCATACAACAGTACCAATTGTTTTTCCTGAGGCTTTCCAAAATAAGTCACGCTATAACCCCGGGTAGCATCCACGAGTAAGAGCTGGTAATTGCTCAAAGAGGGTGTCAATGCAAATCTAGTGAGTTCCTCGTAACCGCATTTTCCGATTTCTACGTTGGCTTCTACATGTAGCTTGATTGCTTCATCATTCTGGATAGAGAAACCTCTTCTGAAGCTGTTCCATTTAGGGTGATGATCTACTCTAGCTTTAGCTGTCACAATGGCTCTGGCGCAGCATAGTTCATCTTTGTTATCAATAGTAATGACAGAACCTTTCAAACGTTTGAAAGTTTCCGGATTAGAATGTCCAGGTTTCAGTTTTCGTTTCTGACCGCTATCGCGAGGAGACGCACGGACGTGTGTAAAAGATAATTGAAATGAATCATTCATTTCAAAGTTCTCGTTTGAGTTTAACACCTTTGACATTTGCTGCAGCAGGCTGTCGACGCGATCGCTGCCATTTAACCATTCTCCTGCCGGTAACCCTCGATAAGCATAGCTGTTGACTAAGCGATTGCTGGCTAAATTGAAGTAGACACGATCAGCGGTCGGTATCCGGTCTCGGAGAATCAAATTTTGGATTGTTCTATGTAATCCATCAGCAATTACTGCTGCCAAGTTTTGTTGAGGTATAAATTGTCCGACCTGACGAATGCTGGAGGTGTAGTGACGTTCTCTAACGCCCATTTTTTTGCTGTGACTATCCACGTACGGATTAAGAACAAATTCGAAGCGTCCAGGTTCTGTGGTCGCAAGACTCCCCCCGAGTTGCTCTTGATTAGCGAGTTGACGTTCTGTAGCCTCGGCGACATTTGACAAAATCGCATCATCCAAAGAGTCGTCAAGAATCTAAGAGAAAAACATACAATGAAATAAATAACCCGCTTCATCACACATAAAGTTCACAAAATATATTTTTGTTACAACATATTAAATTTACCTGTTGGGAAGAATTGTTTTCTATTCCATTCTCAGTAGAATTAACGGCCTCCAGCAATTGATCATCGCTTATATCCTCAAAGTGGTTTGACATGGTGCATAAGTCTTGACATGACGCACGTAATCTAATCCGGGGACACAGAAGTTTAGTCAACACTCAGCCATCTGCAAATGATTTCTTTCTAGCGAGTCCCAACTTTATTGGTATCATTAACCGATCATATTACAGGAAATGACAGCACATTTGCAACCTCCAATCATATTACAGAAAAATGAAATCATATTTTCAGCAGCCAATCAAGTGACATGTGACATAACTGGTTTATCACAATTACGAAAGTCAAATGTCAACGTGATGTATTTCGATTTCATTACTGTTTTATGTTGTAAATGAATAACAATTACACAATTAACTCACATGAAAACAAATACCTTCATTTGTCTTTTAGTGTCCTTTCAATTCGCTTTAAAAGATAATAGCCTATTCAGTTAAGATAACAGAGTTAAAACATTTCATGTTTAAGACAATAACCCTTTGTTACATGTCTTAACTGAGTATTTAACACGTATACAAATTACGCCATCCTGCGGTCAAATGGAACAAATTAATTCATTGTATCGTGATCTTAACTTTATTAGCGGTGGCGATTCCGTTGTAACTTATAGGTTTATAAAATACAATCGCGCGAACACTATAGATTTGCTTATTCTAAATCTATCCAGTAGTACTTCTGTTATACGGGTAGAATGTCTATAAGAATTAAAAACCGACGAACTTTTTTCAAAAGCGGTGCCGCTTCAATTTTCAGGTCGGATTGAATCGCGCAGCGATATAATAACACAAAGGTTCATTATCGCTTCAACGTTCTTTTGAAAATCAGAAGAGTAAATTTCTATTCAATGTTCGAACCCTCCTTCAAATTTCGGGACAGATACAAAAGCTTACAGCTAGCTATTTAAAACCGAACGAATTTGTTTTGAAAAACCGCGAACGCCTACAAATTCCAGGACTGATAAAAGAATTACAGTTATCTATTCAAAACCGACGAACTTTTTTCAAAAGCGGTGCCGCTTCAATTTTCAGGTCGGATTGAATCACGCAGTGATATAATAACACAAAGGTTCATTATCGCTTCAACGTTCTTTTGAAAATCAGAAGAGTAAATTTCTATTCAATGTTCGAACCCTCCTTCAAATTTCGGGACAAATACAAAAGCTTACAGCTAGCTATTTAAAACCGAACGAATTTGTTTTGAAAAACCGTGACCGCCTTAAATTCCTGGTCTGATTAAAATCATGTAAGTAAATGTATGAAGGTATTTTTCCGCTCAATTTCCATGACCTAGTTCAGAATAACGGCACGGATTTGTATTCACCCCCGACATATACTCCCATTTCGCGTTATATTTATTACCTCTTGAGAATCGCTGTCTTGGTTCGCGTTCTCAATAGAACGGACAGCCGCCACGATGTCGTTCCCCCATCAATTAAAGCCATTGTTGGTTGTGAAGTTACTTTTAAACTGAATTTTATGACGCTAACGTTTTGCTAATCGATAATCGATTTTGGGAATGTTAAATGCACGTCTCCACGTGCTCGAGCAAAATACACTGGTTCATTGACTTTCATTAATTTGGTGGCTCCTAAAAGAGCCGTTTGTGTTCAGTAGGAGCCGTTACTTACTAGTAAGGTTTCATTCCACTCTTTCTGCGCCTCAGGAATGTATAGTAGGCGCTAGAAAATGGATACGCTGAAATTATTCTAAATTTCTGACCGTAAGCTTCCTTCCAGGAAAAGTAAATGCAAATCTCGTCCGTGGGATAACCCCACGGTTGAACAAGTTGTATGAGGTGCCAAAGGGCTGTGGACAAACAGCACAAAGTGAGATGCAACACTGTAGATAACATATTCTAATGCACACATTGGTGGGATACCCTGACATTACTGTTGTTTTGACGTTAAGTGGTTTTTACGATGATGATAATTATGATGACAATGACAATGACGATAACGATAACAGCGACAGTGGTGTTGGCAACAACAATAAAGATACCTTAACATAAGCAATGCAATTAAGTTTCCCACATCTAGATGGTTAGTTCCTACAAGGATCATTTTCAATAGTACTTTTCTCTCACTGCACCTCAATAGTTACATATACATGCAACATTCAATTACCAGCTTATTTACCTTCTTTTGTTTTTTGTGAGTGAACTTTGAAACATGCATTGGAGGAACGGAATGTCTCTTTTCAAAGTCGCTTGTAATCACACTTTGTTTCATCAGCAGAAAGAAACAAAACCAAAATTGCGATGTTAATGTTTAGATGATCCTTGAGACAGTAGTATTCAAGTATTACAAGTACATTGAATTAAGCTCTTTGACCTGACGCAACAAATCTTCCAACATTCCTTATTTTTGATCTCTACAGTCTGTTTTACCTATATATATGGTACAAAATGCCGCCAAAGGAAAGGAGGATATAAGGAGTGTCAATGCAGAGCACAGTTGTTCCCATACAGAACTCCTGATTGTTGGAAACAGTAACAAACTGGTTTATTTAACTTCTCGTATTACAGCACTCAGCAGCACTAAGCTTCATTACATTTTGCATTGCTCCCTTACAGACAAAACTCTTATTAACTGGGTCTGGTCTCTTTCCTCTTGTTGCTCCTTATTTTTTTTTTACTAAAATTAACTGTAAATAGTTACTAGAGGTCAACTCGAAAACCTTACGGTTCCTTTGACCTCTAGGCTCCAATTAATTAAATAAATTTCCTATTTATTCTCTTTAAGTAACCTGTGATGTATATGACGATCCTCTGTAACTTGTCTTAAGTGTGAGTTAATAAATATTGTTGTTGTTGTTGTTGTTGTTGTTGTAACTTTTTAGTACTTTCAAGAACAGAATTTGTCACCAAATTTTTAATATCACTGCCACTGTCACTAAACTCTTCAAAATGAGTTTGTTTTTCTTCCATCCATTTTATTAAAGAATGTGAACTTGAAACTCTCCAGTTGGTTTTGCTTTTCAATGGAAATAATTGGAGGACAAATATCCATGGAGACAGAGGGTTATTGCTGCATGATATCCATCCTGTGATTTTACACCACATGATGTAAAGAATACAGTAAAATCACACAAAAATTCATCCCTGGGGTAGAACAGAGAATAAAGTCCAGGAAAACTACATGTAAAGAGGTACCTTTAGTGTATGCATGATTTCTTTATTTGATCTACAGTTGTATTATTGCATGCCATGTGGTGTTCTTTGGCAGCTGCATCAACTCTCGACTACAGAATTTTATCTTAATTTTGTATTTGCAATAAATATGTACAAAATCTCTCAGAAATTAAACAGTTTTAGCTCTTGAATAGTTGGGAAATGTCTATAGAATCCTTAAAGGTAGCTCGCTTCTGTGCTATAAATGTAATATAAACATACATGTACTTCCGTTCAGTGATTCATGCTCCATTACTCATTACCCAAAAGTTGCTCATACTTTTTTAATGGAGTACTTAAAGGACTGAGCTACAGGAATAAAATGTCGTAATTTTTCACCTGTTTATTATTGTACACAATATCATCAAAGCTCCTACTAGTTGTGACTGGTTTGAAGCTGGTTTTGTCAAACTTGAAATACAAATCATCTGTATTGATGTCCACTTGCAACTCAGATGAGAGTACTGAAGGACTAAGACAAACATAAGTCTTACTCTACAAAAATTAGCTTAATGTAGTTACTGGGTCAGTTAAGTAATTGCTTTGCTGCATGTGTTCCTGAGAATTTCAGAAGGAGGCAGGTAAAGGGAATCAGTTGAATTAGCTCATGCACTTGAAGTCAAAAGCAGAACCATTTACAATGAACAATAAAATTTGAAGTTTCTTTTGCTGCTGTTTTTTGGGTTGCATCTAACACTTCCCCCACTAACAGCTGCTTAAATGTGAACTTAATTCCTTTGCACGGTTTATTAATTGACTGCTTCAATGCTCATGTATTCATATTTAAGTTGAGCCACAATTTACCAGTCCAAAGGTGTGTCTTAATTATCATTATGCCAAGCATCAGAGATGTCACCATTTGAATTTGATACACACCAGACATCAAGGCCCTATGTGCCACGAAGGCATGAAGACAATAGGTGAGGTGACACACCAGACATCAAAATAAAACTAAAGTTTCTCCAAATACAGAACACTTCGTTGAAAAACTTAATATGCTGAAAAATAATAATATAAGCACCAGTACGCATCCAAGACAGGAATTAACATGACCTTACGATGTTTGGCCAAACAGCAATTGCCACTTTTTTGCCAGTTGGTGTCAATCTATATGCAGTCAAAACAAAACAAATACAGTTCAGTCTTAAGCAGCAGTTACAGTGACAAAGCATTACACGATGGTCCAAATACTGACAGCAAAGGAGACTTACAAATCTACTGAAATTTTCTTTTATCTGACGAATTTCCCACTGATGTACATCAGGCATTCAGAATCAGTCAATAAGAATGCTTTACGATAAAGTTTCTACATTTTAAGCTTTTCTTCGATCAACTACAACGTCATGATTTAAGTCTTTTATCGATCAATCTGGTGCTAAACCACACTGAGAGAAGATCAGTCCTAAGTCTGTAGACGTACTCGGCTTCAACCTATCTGTCATGTCATATTCATCCAGAGTGAGTGATATGATATTCTCCCAGCATGTCTAGATATGAAGCTTGGTTACCTCGCAGTTGGAAAAGGATTAAATAAAACACCCGGGCGGAGTATAGGGTTTGGACACCTGGATGTTGTTACACAAGGTAAATGTGTTAATGAACCGCTGTACATGTCCAGCAACCTTTATTTAATTTACAAACTAAATAAACTTACTCCTTTAATTTGCTTTTGAATTCAGTTGGAAGACTGAGAAATTCCTCTGCTTTACCAGGGTCGTCTTCTTCTTGTGAACTCATCCAAATACATGTATTTCTCTCACTACTGACATCTTCATCATAACTTCTTCTTTCCCGTCCGCTGCAATGTCATCGTAAGGTTTTGAAACCAAGCCTACTATCTCAGGTCTCGTGATATCTGCAGGTTCTTCTTGACAGCTTCCCTCTGTTTCGGAAAATGCTGCCGCTAAACGTTTACTTCGCCTCATGTTGTGTTCTAATGTTGCTGACGTCCTTTCTCTCTTTTTCGCACTGGACTTCTCACTGATTTTCTTCGATTCATCAGGAGCCAGCGGAAAACCCTACTGCGTAGGCGCATCAGGTGTCTCGGTTCCAGTTCTATTCGCGCGCCACATCAAATCCAGTCCTCTTCAACAAATTGTAACACTATCCAAATCTGGTCATGATGCTCTCGATATCTGTCATCCGTAGGTAACAGATATCCGGCGATATACGTAGCTTCGTACGTGGGAAGAAAAAGTGAAATGAGAAAATGTCGACAGAGAGATTTAAAAATGTTACGCTGTTTTGTTATCAATTTGTTGAATAATAAAACAATTATCCTGCTCAATCTCGCAGAATATCGTCTGAATATTGTCAGACGATATTCCGCGCGATTTCGCAGGATAATTGTTAAATAACCGTTATTATTAAAAACCTGGATCATTGGATAATGCAAATCGAGAGTTTTCATTGGCTGAGCCATCATGGTATATGAGCCATTAGGCAATAGACTGCAAGGCTGATACTACGTGAAAAACGTTGCGAGACACCAACATGACCGGAACCGATGAAGCAAGATCGCAACAGTGGACAGCTGTTTCGGCCTTCTTGGGCCTCGTCAGCACTGTGTAGCGAAGATATGTAACGCCAGCCAAAGAGCCAACGCACATAAATTGCAA
>CM042755.1:17336017-17351017 GCA_022496165.2 Catalaphyllia jardinei
AAACCCGAGTAGCTGAATACACTCACAAGTGTTCGATCATCTTAACCTGTTCAGGTCTCGATCAATAGGATTCAAACAGCAATAGATAATGCCTATTCAAGAGTTAGATTCTCATCATTTACAATTCTATCTGGTGAAATTTAGTAGTGCTAACTGGCTTTTAAAAATTTAACTGACTTAATGCAAACGACTTTTGACAAAAATCTGGTAACATTTGCGAGACGAGTTTCATTTAGCTTGCTTTTACAGTAATAACGCTTGTATGTCTGTTACCCTTTTCGCAGATACTGAACTTTCTGTTGGATAAAGCTGAACATCAAGAAACGCCTCATCAACAGCTTAACTCACAGGGAAGTTTACTACAGACGCAAACTGCTGCCGTTATGGAAAACCAACCGATGTGGCGTTGTCAAACGAGTACTATCCAGCAGCAAAGTTCTCCCAATAATTCTCAAACACAGTCAGGTAAATATATAGCACGGTGCGATTATTGCGACATTTGTTATCGATGAGTAAAACACACATAGATTTGACGTAATGTTTATTCAAATTAAGGCCTGGTGAAATCTTGACTGAGATGAATTTTAATTTCCCCCGGTCAAGTTACAACGGATTCTCGGAAAGCCTTCGATCTTTTTGACATAATGAGCTATACTGACAAGCTGTTAAGAGGTTTCCTGAAAGTGCAAGAGTATTGTTTTTGGTTATAGCTGAGTAACGAGAAAGCAGAAGCAACTGCTGTTATAAATAAATCAATCGGTTTCGCTGTTTCGATTTTAGTTTGCATGACACGACGTCACGATGTCACGGAGTGCCTAAATGAAGTTGAACAGTCAGCGAATGACGTCACAAATAGACTGTCTGTCGGTCTCTGTGAACCAGGTAGGATTTGTTTTGTTTCGTTTCATTTCGTTCTTGTATTTTTTTAAATCAAAATGTCGATAGTGACCCACTCATTGTCGCAGGACCTCAAAATTCTCTATGTGCAATACCTCGCTTGGTACAATATGTATAAAACGCCGTCTCAGTTAAATGTTTTTATTTAAATCGTGTTTATCTCGCGTAATGCCCAGTGACTAAATCAATTTAGATCGGCAACCAGCCGAAAATCGAGCCTGTAAATCAGTGCATGGTTTATTTTCTTCTGAACAGTCTTGGGGCTGTCACGTGGCCCATGTTGAGCCCTCTCTCCCTTGAGCAAATTCAGGAGAGACAGGGCCATAACTTAATCGAGCCGTGTTGCAACCAAACGCGCAAAATGGTATTTGTTACACACGAGGGGACAAGTTGTTTTTGCAGTGAAAGTGGCAACAAGTTCCGGGGACAAGTCTCTTGGTGTAAATGGCGTATTTTGGGCACCCATCTATAAGTCAAGGAGATTAAAATTTGGTCCCTGTGACTGTTTACGTGACTATCAATACATATTTTCCGTTTTTTTACTATTATTTACTAGGAAATCTGAATAATACAAGGTGCGCTGTACCTCAAACATCGTCAGAGGGGAGGGAGCTGGACTCACCAGGTGCAGGTATGTGATAAGTGAAATAAATGAGGAAAATGAGTTTATTCAACGATGGAGTCTTACTAAATCTCATTGAGGATTGTTTAAACAGGGTCTGGAAGGGTATTTTCGGGATCCGGGATTTGACCAAAATACGCTGTGGGAATCGGGAAAACGATAAATATCTTGACGGGACTGCGGGATCAGGACCCCCCCTTCCAGACCCTGTTTAAAAATACGTTAGGCTAAACTCTCTTGCTACTAATTAATTCAGTTTAGATTTTAAAAAAAATGGTCTCTTTACAATTAGTTCTTTACGCTTGCACCTGATTGGCTAAGAAAGCACAATGTTTTTTCAGAACCAAACACTGATCCTAAGACAAAATGAATATAAAAAATCTTAAAATGTTTGAAAATAAATGCCATAATCTCTCAGTTTGTGATTCTTAATTTATTATTATTTTTTAATTTTTTACAGGAGTCTCCAGGCGAGAACGAAAGTTACCAAATTACAAACGAAATGGAACTTGGTGTAAAAAACAAACTTATCGCACTCCAGAAACAGGCAAGTAAAACAGACATTCTTTTCATGTTCGGGTATCGTGGAGGAGAATTTCCCTAATTGTTCAAGTTAAGCAATCCGGGTTAGACGCCAGGCGAGAGAATTTTTCATTCCCTGCGTCCCGACCGGAATTCCCTTCAACACAGTAATATATTCCCACGATATTTTATTAGCTAATCCTGATTCTGGTCATATTTTCTTAAGTTCCCTGCGTACCTGAATGAAAAAGATTCTTTTCAGTCCAGGTCCAGACTCTCTCACAGGAAACCTAAGCACTTCACTACTCGTGAATTCGAAACTGATTTGGCCATGCTTTGAAAGTGAAATTTGGAATTCCCGGTTCCCGCTTCTTTAAATTGCCAAATCCCGTTCCGTTCACACAATTACAATTACAATCCCGAATCTCGCTACTTTGTCCCTTCAAAATCCCGAATCTCGCTACTTTGTCCCTTCAAAATCCCGAATCTCGGCTTTCAATTGTGCCAAATCCGGCATCATCCAGGAAAGAAACAAAAACCTGGGTGGGTACTTTCAGGGCGGGGCCATTGTGCTGTCCTTTGAGCCAAAATACCTGAACACATCATCATGTCTCCCTCTATACAAGCGTATGAATTTTTACGGTTTACTGCTGAGACACATTGGTAAAGAGCAGTGAGAAACCTACAAAGAACTAGTATTTACGTAGGGAAAGTAGAAGTAATGTTTCTCTAAGGGTTAATTTGGGACTGCTCAAGGCGTTAATTGTTGATGTTTTATTGTTATAATCTCCTTCAGGAGCTTCTAATCAGGTCAAACACGATAAACGTCCAAGAGTAAAAAGGAGTCATGGGCCCAAACCAAAGATTATGTATGATGGTACGTTAAAATGAAATTGGAAATGATAGATGTTTTCAACTATATTTTTCACTGTGAGATATTTTTGTGAAAATCTCAGAGAGTCAGAGACACAGTCAGAATTTACTCATGCGATAGACAATCGTATTATAATTTGGAACAGAGATATCAGTACGCGTTTTCTGAAGAGAATTCCAAGGCTGTACATTACTTGCAAAAAAAAAAAGACGTCAAAGTTTTGGACGTTTTATTTGGGACGTTTGAGTCTCGATATTTTTAATTCTAAGCCATTTTGGAAAGAAATTTGGACAACGATTTCGGACACTTCGCTGAAACTCAGCTAAGGTGAATTTTACACCATATAGACACGAATTAGACTAAAAACACATCTGTAAAAACGATACTTTCACTGCAGTCTCAAAGTTTTACGATTAACCGTGCTGACGAGAAAATAGGGAGCTTAAGCAACGACGACGACGACGCCGAGGACGACGCCTGCTAAAAAATGAAATATATTAATATTTTACAAGCGAAATTCGCGATTGTCTAGATCTGCTCGGTACGCCAATGGCTCTAAAAACATGCTTAAGCTAAATATTCAACTACGCCGTTGAATTCCAGATGGAAACACAATATGTTAGCCGTCGTCCTCCACGTTCCGTAGACGACGCAGAACTTGGTCGTTTCACGTTGTTGTTTTGCAGAGGACGGCAAAGAAATGTTCAAAGATTTGTAACGCACGTGCACAGCTATTGTTTTGTTCATTAGACCTTTTGTTCGGTGACGTTTTCGTTGCCGTCGTCGTAGTCACGGCGTGGTTTGCTTAAGCTCCCTAATAACACGAATTCTATCAAGCCGTTACGTTCTTCATGCCCACGCCTTATTCCAAAATGGCCCTCATTTTAGTATTTTTATGTTTACTTGCAAATTAGCCCTTGTTGCCTCGTTTAAAGGAAACTATTCTTTTCAATTTCGAGGCAACAAGCGCTAATTTGCAAGTGAAAAAAAACCCCACTAAAATGGCGGCCATTTTGGAATAAGGTGTATTGTCTCAACTATAATTCGCTCCATTAAGCCCATGAAGGAAATTAAGATCTCTGGAGTAACTTCCAAGTTTTTACTGTTTTCCAAATGCTTAGGAAGCTTAAAAATTTCGGACAGCTATATATTTTTGGATGCTTAAAATAGTTCGAAAATAAAAATAGTCCGAAATAAAAATTGTCCAAAATCTTTTGCAAGTAATGTTTTCTTTTAAATTAACCACTCTCAAATATATTTTGATTTCATGTCCTTTTAATTTATCCAGTAGCTTGATTTTAAATTGTTTTTGAATTCCAACTTGCAGGAAATGGTCCAATGCAACTTTGGCAGTTCATTCTTTCGCTGCTCGTTTCATCGTCTTCTGAACGTGTAGTTGAATGGACCAGAGAACGAAAGTACGAGTTTCGAATCTTGGAGCCGGATAAACTAGCGGAGCTGTGGGGTGCGCTGAAGAAAAAACCTGCCATGAATTTCCTAAAGCTTGCCCGTGGTCTTCGATATTATTATGGGAAGGCAGTGTTGGAGAAAGTGCGTGGAAAACATTATACGTACGAATTCGTCATGGACATTGCTGCAATCCTCGGCTACGATCCAGTGTGCGAGAATGCAGAGGGTGCGGGTAGCAGTGTAAACCCCGCTAACGCGGTATTTCCACGTTCTGAAGATCTACCATCAAATGGGTTTCATGTGCTGGATTCTTCACGACAGCGGGAAGAGTTTAGGGAAAATGGGGAGGGATTATTGAGTAAAGGGGCGGGGTCGTCAGGTATAAAGTTGTTCGATTTCAGCGTGCTTGTTGAATCGAACGAAACGAGTAGCTTCTATGAAGCGTTATAAGTACGTCTTGTATCAAGCGTGTCAGAGTTACGTAAAGCCAGTCGTAGAGACTTCTCAGGGGCTGTACGTCAAACCTGAAGAAACAATTATTAACTTAAAATTAAGCTGACATTTACTCACCTCATTACCCTCTCAATCAGGGATTTCAAACCTTTTCGCAGATGTAGCCAAACAAATTCTAAACGCACTCTTTCAGACAGTGGTAATGATGAGATCGTTCACTATATGAGACTGGAGAGTTCAGAAAGTTGTGTCCATAATTTTCTTAATACTTTGATATATATTTCTGTCTCATTGCAATCAGTGATTCGAATTATTTTCTTCGCCGTACAGTCATTAAGAAGTCTCTCTATGTTACTTTACATGTATCATGTATAACTACGTGTAGTTAAAAGTTAAATGAAACATAATTCAGACATCAGACAAAACAAACGGGTGAGAGATTTAGGTACTTTCCATGTGTTTGTGAATTTTGTTGCATTTGGCATTTCATACTTGTCTATTATTTTTAATATGTTATTGAAAAAGACGACAAGGCCCATGACTTTTGCACTTTGTCGAGGTTGCTTTAAGAAGAAATATTTTCTCAGAGAAAATTCGATAACAGTTGTACCTTTGCATGTATATACTTCGTGCACAAGTCTGCGATTCGATACTTTAATCAGTGGGAACTTTGTCGCGTGACTTACGTTTAGATTTGGTATCCAGATTCTACACGTGTTTGTAATATTTAAATCCATAAACGGTATTTCGTCCATTAAGTAATGTACAGCCATTAAATATTACCTAAAGGAGAAGTCACTAAAGAGAACGGGGGGCGGCAGTCAAAGTTTGTAGTCTCTTCTCTGCGCAAGACCAACTGCGTCATAAAAATAGAAATGTTTACGTCGTCAGTGCAGTAAATCAAAGGAAATGTCAACAAATAAATAAATAAGCAAATAAATATGAGAATATTAAAGGCAAGATTTGATTCCTATGAAAAGATAAATAGATGAATAAATAAATTAATAAACTAATAAGTAAGTAGTAAAAAGCAAGGACGTGCAATTGTTACTGCTGGGTTTGCAGAACTTACAGAACAAAACAACCATCTCCTTATGCCCGCGAAAAGGAGTTCGAGATCAAACTTCCTTTACAAAAAGATCCATTTTTCGGTTGGAAACAATTTATAACTCTTAATTCGTTTTAAGTCAACACTGCGTGACATTTTCCCTGTGTGTTTTGTTATCATTTTCCATCCACGGTTATCTTAGAGATATGTTTGTTATTATCCTTGCTTCCCTATAATATCTACCACTTACGTTGGGCTAAGGTCACCTAATCGGTGACTGTGACAGATGCCAGCCTGTTTTGTCATTTTATCTCACGGTCAATATGAATTCACACCGTGAATACCGTATCCACTCTGGTATCCCCTAAAAAAATTCCATAAATTAAATTTACTTTTGCAAGTCATGCCGTGACAGAAATACTGAGGGTAATAATTAACCCTTGATGACTGGTCCCGAGGGGAACAGTGAATTTTGTTTCCCGAGAATCGAGGGAAACATAATTCACTGTTCCCCAAGGGACCAGTCATTAAGTGATTCGTTATATAGCAAAACAAAACAAAAGCAAACCTCTAATCACGTGCAAAACAAAACAAAAGCAAACCTCTGATCACGTGCAACAGCGGTCAACATTTCTCCGTTTGACGTCATAGTTTTCGCAATGGTGACCACTCATGGCATTTGGCGGGAAACAGTTTCATGTGACCATGAACTAGCCAATGAATGGGTGCGCTGTAGCGGGAAAAACGCCAGCTATGTAACAATAGAACTTGAATTACGTCCAAGGAGTCTCAATATAACTCCAACAAGTTCTGGAAATAAACAAGCCGTGACAATGACGTATGGCCTGACGTCATTTCAAATAGCGGTCGAGTAAGATATAAACACAAGCGAATCTCTCGCTGATAAGGAATATTTTGCCAGCTACGAGGATGAAATCGAAGTTTCTCATGGACGTATCTGATGCCCAGTTAGCTCGGGTAGGTTTGTTCAGTTATCTATTTATTTGTCAGCAATGGCAAGTCTGAAACTACTAGCTACTTGCGATCTGTACTTTCAATGTATTGTGCTAAAGAGAGTTTATGAAACAAAACAACGCTTCCGCAAGATTCTCAGGAATTATATTTTCGATTGATGATGGAAGAGCGTCACTTGCTTTACATTAGTTGATCAATTTCCTACGCTCCACTCGTCCAGCTTACTGTTAATCACACATGCGAACTCGTGTACTCGCCAAGCAACCGTACCTCTGTCTCCTACGGTAACTACGCACGTGCCAGACGATTTTGCTAATATCTGAAATCTATAAACCTTTCTGAATGGTTTTCCTTCCTATTGAAGGTTGGCCCATCACCATCATGTCCCCAGCTGGAACGAGCTACAAATAAAGGAAATGAATCCTGGCCGATCAGATCAGCTCCACAAAAGGATTCTCACCGAATCCCTCCTATTGATTCCCAAATAGGTAAGAATCAGTTTTGTAAACAGGGCTGCATTTATGGTTTACTTTGACCTTGGTAACAGTTAACGTGTTTTCATGATCACCATCGTCGACTGTGTGAACGTTTTAGTCTTAGCGGTAACGACGCCCTGAACAACGAACAGAAACTAACAGCCGAAGCTAAAAGCCCAAATGAATGTTTTTCTCTTAGCTTTTAATTGCACTATTTCAGTCTGGACGCGGACGGAAGGAAATTAATAGCATCATATTGGTATTTTATCGATATTTTAATATGAAATATGAAATATGAAATACGCGATAGTGATGAATATTTGCCAAAATTTTCTGCAGCGTTAGCCTGTTATAAGTAAGTGGTTTCAATTATCGGCAAAATAAACAGGAAAAGGCTCTTCCACGTTTTCCTTTTTGTTGCAAAATACAAAACATCAACAGACGTCATGGCTGTATCGTTAACGTCATTCCACAACCAATCACAATGTGAGAATGAATTGCAGCTGTCACTAAAGACATCGTCGTTGTTAGGACCAGAAGATTACAGTTGAAATTCAGGCTAATTGTGGTAGCTTTACACAGTGACTGAGACACTAATTCGGACTCGCTCTTTTTCGATTCCAGCTTATACTGGCATAGACAGCTTGTACAAGGTCGAAACTCCAAAAAGTCATGCGGTTAACAGCTGTCTAAATCCGTCGAATTTTGATGAAGGTAAGGTACTACATGTATATTTCACTGACAGCCCGGCATTTATTCGTTTATTTGAGACATTTACCCCCAGAATTAGAAGGGAAAATATTTATATATTCCTGGTAACCCCTGTATATAAACGTCACAACCTTTTCTTCAAGTCTTTATAAATGTATAGGAAACTTGTCGATACTGTCGATAACAACATTGCAAAATTAGTACTGCACCGTAACCAAGTATCTTATAGCTAAAGCACCTGATGGATCGTTCATTTATTTATTTATTTATTTATTTGAGAGGGAAATTTACCCCCAGAAAGCAAAAACATTCCTGATAATTTCTATAGATAGACGTGACGACAATTAATAATGTTAAGGAAATTTGTCGATACTGCAGATAATTAAAACAACATTGCAAAATTAGTGCTGCACCGTAACCAAGTGTCATACAACTATAGCGTCTTATGGATCGTTCTTTTCTTGTAAAATAAAATCAGCAAACGAGTAAAACAAACAACGCAAGGATCATATAATATTTCAGACGCTGGTATAATTATTTATTTATTTTTATTGTTATTTTGCTTTCGGGGGAGGAGGAGGTTGTGTCTTCAGCTTACAAACCGTTTGAAAAATTTTCCTATTTCTGGAACGATATTTTGACTCGTCAGCTGTGCTTGATAGTTTTTCGCTGGTTCGCCCAGCCCACGCATGAAATATTTAAATTTCCTAAAAGAAAACTAGAAAGCTTATAATAACCAACAGGGGCTATCTCAGGACAAATTATGATTTTATCTAACATTTATTTGTGAACAGCTTGGTGACTTTAATGAGATAAGATGCCAATGTTTACCAAATTTTATGTTGTCAAGGCAACAAAATGTTGAGATACATTATTTTTTCAGTGTGGATATTTTGTAATGGAGAGCTTCGACTTTCTTGCATGGGATGAGTTTGCAAATTTAGAACACAACCAACCCAAACAAAGTAAAACAGATCTGGTTACTTTTGGTTGCATTTTAGTCCGTTTTCACTGGGGTCTATCAATGAGCAAATAAAGTCAACAGACTATTTTTGTAAGAAAACGGAACTGGTATCAGTTTGATGTTTATACATTTATTGCTTTTATTTTTAATTTAATTTTTTTCGCGTGTAGTTATGTAGGTAGTCACATTATAATTAGAGAATTAGTGGAAAACTAAGGTTCCAGATTACCTTTTGAATGTAAATTGGCGAAATGAAGAAACGTTTTCTAATAAAAAATAGGTATTGCTATTGTGTTTTCCAAAGCATAACCATAAATCCATAACACGAAATATTAACGTTGAAGTTTTTGTTACCTTTTTGTTTTTCAGAGGTTATAGATAATCAGGCTGTACCTTCAAGGGGAAAACGAAACCGTAGACCCAAACCTAGGATAATGTATGATGGTAAGTTATTGCCCACAAAAAGTAATGAATGAAAATACTGCATCAGCTGAGTGCACTATACACTGGAAGTCTTCGATCTTTACTCTCAAGAGAATATGGGTTTCGTGGTTTTCAGTTTACAACTGAGAGATGGGACTCCGGGCAATATTTTGGCAGCACTCATTTTTGACGGCGTGAAACAAAAGTTACCCCTCTACTTCAGTGCAGGCTGCCATCATTTTTAAATTGGAGAAATCATGAGGACAGAGAGTGGTTACGGAGTAACTGAGAATCCAGTCAATGTTATATTATTACAGTTAGTAAAATACGAGTTGTGCCCATGCACAAATTGCATGCGATAGGGGATTACAATTGCCGAGCCAGTTTGCGCAGATTTGTACATTTTAATTTTGCTGTAGAAGTTTCAAAGGTAGTGCTAAGCGAAAAAAAATGAACTGGAGTTTCAAATCTA
Organism: Catalaphyllia jardinei; assembly: GCA_022496165.2. Classification (NCBI taxonomy): domain Eukaryota; kingdom Metazoa; phylum Cnidaria; class Anthozoa; order Scleractinia; family Caryophylliidae; genus Catalaphyllia; species Catalaphyllia jardinei. The sequence continues at coordinate 17,345,865 of CM042755.1, forward strand.
TTTGGTGACCCAAACCTAATGATAATATTTCCTTTTCCTTCTATTAGCTTACAATCTTTCTTTTTTTATTAAAAACCAGTAAAATTTAGCTCAGGCTCAATGTTCTTATTTTTTCGGCCATTTCAGCCTCACAATGTTCTTATCTTGTGCTTCAAATTCTGTGTTCTCTAATGGCTCTAAATGTTGTTATACCATACTGTACAGTACTTCACTATAGCGATGTATATATCTGGAAGACTGTGTAGTAAAGACCCTGAATTTTGAAAAGAAGCGTTAGATTTACACTGTCGCCGCAGTTTAATGTTTGTTTGTTGAAAACAATTTCAGCATCAGATTGTTCTTAAACTGTTCTTATTTTTCGAGCGATTTCAGCCTCAATGTTCTTATTAAGTTTGTTCTTATTAAAAAAAATTATTACAAATCGTATTTTTGTTGTTGTTTTTTTCCAGCGGAGCGAACTAATTAGATGAACACCCCCAGGTTCGCTATATATTACTTCGTTTAGTTGTTTTCTGAATTGAATTGACACTTTATTTTAAATTTTCATCTCGCAGGTAATGGGCCAATGCAGCTTTGGCAGTTCATTCTTTCGCTGCTCGTTTCATCGCCTTCCGAGCGTCTAGTTGAATGGACCAGAGAACGAAAATACGAATTTCGAATCTTGGAGCCGGATAAACTGGGAAAGCTGTGGGGTGCGCTTAAGAAAAAACCTGCCATGAATTTCCAAAAGCTTGCCCGCGGTCTTCGATATTATTACGGAAAGTCAATGATGGAGAAGTCTCGTGGAAAACAATACACATACGAGTTCGTCATGGATATAACAGCAATCCTTGGCTATGATCCAGTGGGCCAGATTACAGAAAGTTGGAACAGGAACACAAACATCTTTAAACCTGAAACTGCACAGTCTACAGTTTTTCGTTCAGTTGAGGAAGACGTGGCGGGATCCGTGGGGCGGATGGAAGAACCAAGGGGTACAACAGAGGGGTGTAGGGGTACTAGAAAGGGATATTGTGACACAGGGGAGGGTTTTCTAGCAGCATTTAAAGCCACAGAGGAGGTATTGTGGGGTACACAGAGAGAATTCAGGGGGACAGAGAGAGGGAATGGGTTTGGGGAAGCAGGGGAGGTTTTCAGGGGAATTGAGGAAGGGAAGGTTTTAAATGGTTCAGGGGAGGTATTTGGAGAAATAAAAGAGGGATTGGAGAGCATGAAAGAGGAATTTCGATACGCGAGGGGGAGAATTTTGAGCGCAGGGGAGGGTTTTTGTGACCCCGGGGCGGGATTTTTGGGGATAAAGTTGTTCGATTTCAGCGTGCTTGTTGAATCGAACGATACGAGTAGCTTCTATGAAGCGTTATAAGTACGTCTTGTATCAAGCATATAATATAGTTAAAATTATTTTGAGAGTTTTTGTTCAATGACCACTTCAAAATTAATATTTAGAGTTAGGTTTTGACTGTTGACCAGTCATAATTTCAAGTTCGATCAGTAAGGGTGCTTTGACAGTTCCAGTTTCGCAACTTGAATTTCATGTGCTCTTCAACGGGGCTATGCATCGTCTCGCCATTTTCAATTATTTTTAGCTTGATGATGTAGTACAGTCATTGAAAAAAACTCTCTGGCATATATTTGTACGTACGTTACGTAATTCGCTGTCTCCAGTTAAAGTTGTTACACTATGGTCTTCTATTTAACAAATTGACCTTACTTTTTCATGCGTCTGTCCTGCTGTTGATCATGAATTTCGTCATAACATTGTCAAAGTAGCTGTGGATCCACGAGGCGATAGCCGAGTGAGTCATCGCCTCGTGGATCCGCAGACTACTTTGACAATGTTATAACGAGATTCATGGTCTATAACATGACAGACGCATGAAAACCTGACGTCAATTTGTTTTTCATATTTACCATAACAATCTCAAATTGCTCGCTCTCGCTCGTTGCCGCATTGCATAAATTATAAATTTATGTGTCTGTCCGCTTATTGACGATAAAAATTAGCCAATGAGCCCGGGAGAATTTGTGTTGTTATCGTAAAAAGTGTTTTTGATTGGTAGCTCGATCTGAGAGGAAACAGCCACAAAAGTAAATATCTGTTTTACGGGCTGAATGTTTGAACCTTATAGCCGTCATTGGTTGAGTCAAAAACTGCAAGGTCGAGGAGAGACCAAACTTACTGTTACAAGTCTTCCTCTGTATGGTTTGAACATGAGTTTTTTTTAGAAGTAAGTAACTTTATTTTACCAGGGTAGCCTAGTCAGCACTCAGGCTGGTACCCATAGGGGCTAGGAAATAGTGATATCAATAAAGACATGTAAAATTTAAAAGGTGCTCAAGTTAAGTACAATTTAAAAATGTCTAAGATTTGATAATTAAATAAAGAACTTTTCAGAATTCCAAGAGATTATTATCTTGACAAATATAATAAGAAATCTGTAACTTTCTAAGAAAGAAATATTAGCTCGTAGGTCTGGTTATTTGAAACTTCGTTTTTTGTGTTGGTGGAAATAATATCAGAACGACTAGCAACATCTCTGAATGTGGCATTCGATTGACTTCCGACTTTAGAATGCAAGTATATTTAAAGAAATTCTCAAACTAATTTTAAAATAATGTATATAAGTTTGAATTTCGATGTTGAATGTTTGACTTTCTGTTATGGAAAGTTAAGCACATAATGTATGGTAAGTTTAAAAGTGATAAGTTGGCAACTTGATTACGACTGAATGTTATGTTCTGAAAGTTTGTAATGTTCTGTTAGTGTCTGTTCTGTAAATATGAAAAAAGTACGAAATTTGTGAATGTATGCCCATTGTGGCCACATTTTGCAATATATTTACAATCTTTGTGTATATATAGCAACAATGATGCCGTGTAACTAATAATTAAATAAATTACGGGATTTATGGGTTTCTTTCTCGTTTTGTACACGGCAAGATGACGCACGTTAACTTTTTAAAACCTTTTATGTCATGTAAGGGAAAATTGGGTATCCCCTTAATTACCTAATTGGTTTATACATGAATTAGAATATTTTTTTACAAACATGAGAGGCCTTCAGGCGAATGTAGTGGTGCTCGGCACAACTGTTCAGAGCACTCTTTTCTGGTGGTCTACGTCCCCGCCCAGTAACTTCAGGAATGTTGAAGCAATGGTAATGGGTTTATGAAGTTGTGAATCTAAACGGGATTAAAACTATACTGTAGAGAGAGTATTGATCACCAGGAGAACATGATGTATCATGGTCTCTTGAAAATTGTAGGATTGCTACTAATTCAGTTTTATCTTTCTCTCATCAAGATTATGGTTTCACTTCTCTCTTGTTAACACTTTAAATTGCGTCCTTGGGGATCGTTTCCTATAAATGTTGTTTGGCAATTCACTCAGTCTTGCACTGTAGAAATGATTAACTCAGAGCTCAGAGGGGGGATTGGGGGGGGGGGGCTAGCAGGAAGGGGGAAAGCGTTTTGTAAAGTTTGGTAAACGTTTTGCTTGTTTCACGTTCAAGCGTCTAAGGAAAAGTTCCAGTTACCATAGATCTAGGTTCTGGACATTTTGAGGGAGCAGAGATAAGTGTTGCACTGTAAGGGCCTCTTCATATGAGCCCGGTCAACCGGGCTGGCTCGGTTTCCGAGATCTCACCTCGCCACTCTTTTCTTTGTAAAATTATCGATGTGTTCATATGAGAGGCCGGGATGGCCCGGTTACCGAGATCTCGATAACCGGGATGAAATTTTTCCCATATGAACACTCCAGCCCGGTGACCGGGATGAAACATTTTAGACAAAATAGCTTCGCTCTCACCACATAGCGGCCAAAATGGCATAATTAATTTTTGGTCTTGTATGTATTTCCACTTTAGGAGTATGCGATTTAGCTTTATTAGAAAAGTTAAGAGAGTCCACAAAGCTATGACAGTCGCGAACAACACAAGTTTATGTTCTGCCATTTTGGTTGTGTTTCTTGAATTCATCCCGGTCGACCGTGCTGAAATTTCCCATATCAACACACCACAGAATTCGTCCCGGTAACCGAGCCAGCCCGGTTACCGGGCTCATTTGAAGAGACCCTAAGTCTGTGCGCGGGAACTCCACTACGAAGCAATGTGGATCGATGTTTATTTCAGTGTGAGCCAGATTGCAGTCATCGCGGTGCTATACTTCATGCGACCGAAGTATTTCTGTATTTCTGGACTTCATGTTGGTAAGGGGTTCCTTCAGTTTTGGACAGCTTTGTAATCCTTCTGTGCACTAGCAGATTAGGGTTGAAGATTTTGCCTCTCGCCTAATAGTTATTAGGAGGCAGCGTGGCCGAGTGGTTAGAGCGGTGGATTTGAAATCCGTAGGTCGCGGGTTCAAATCCCGTTCTGACCGCTTGCTGATGTTGTTCTCGGAAGCCCCGAGTTCAACTTCTCGGTTACGCTTGTAAATAGCCAACTGGTCTGCCTCCCACCAGTTGGGATTCTTAACCTGGTTATGTTTATTTGAATATTAATTTGTCATTGTTTGCATTGGTCCTGAAAAGCCCCGACGGGGAGTGACCAATTACGTATATTATTATTATTATTATTATTATATGAGGTCTTTTTCAGTTTCAGACAAAGCATCGGGCTTCATTTACCAAAGTAAAGTTTTCTTCCATCACAAATAAAACGAATGCTTATCACCAGTGCAAGCCAAAGCATGTGAGCATAAACTGCTTTCTTTATTCCTACGGGTCAAGAAATCTTTAAATAGTTTGTTAATGAAATATGTCAACCTAGTAAAAGCTCACGTTGAATCTGTGCCCAGCAATTCCATTTCGGGCATTCCTGCACAGAAACGCAAGCCGGAAAATACTTTCAAATTTGAGAGCTCAAACTAGTACTGAACAGAAAGAAACGGAGGTTTCTTAGCCTGCAGTGCAGGCGTCTTGTTGGGGCGATCGAGTTAGCGTTACAATCTTTAGACTGCCATGTTAGACGGTGGGGAATGGGGGAGGGGAAAAATGAGAAGACTTTCTTCGCCCCACCCTCTCCCCTATCCTTTTTCTTCCCTATCACTCACCCCCTTGATAGAACTTTCTTTCTCTCTCCAGTCTTCCACAGTATGAAATCAGAGCGCGCGCTTTGCTTTGGTTGTGTTACAATCTCGAGCCCACCGCTGACCGAG
>CM042755.1:17353517-17388517 GCA_022496165.2 Catalaphyllia jardinei
ATCTCTCACAAGATGTATGAACTGGAACATTTCGGTAAAGTTTAAAAGTTTTTAGTTTTTTTATTTCCCCCCCCCCCAAAAAAAAGATATTTGCTTCTCAACTCGTAAGGGTACCCCACATTAACGATCCCTGGGCCTATATGGAAGGAGGGGTTCGGGTGCTTTCTTTGTTAACCCTTTTAGTACATGTATGTATACGTAATTGGCCACTCCCCATTAGGGCTTTTCAGGACCGATATAAACAAACAGTGATAAATAAATATTCAAATAAACATAACTAGCTGGTGGGGGGCAGACCAGTTGATTTATTCGATCTAAACATTGAAGCGTTTCAAGGCTTCAGTTTCAAGTTTTGGCCAAATACATGTATACGATGATCCGATGATTAATATAAGATTAAAACAGGCTGGTATTTTGCTAGTCAGTAAGTCAAGGTTTCTTCCTCAGCTCCCGTCCTTTCTTAAAGTTGATTTTCAACAGCTGTCGAACATACGACAGCTATTCAGTTCCAGTCAGAGAAACTAATTTTTACATTATTCATTTCTCTGTTAAAGTCACAACGCAATTGAATTCTCAGCGTTACTCCCAACAATTACATTAAATAATTTTGCTCTTAGTGAATGTCGATTCATTTGAACAAGACACTTTCATAGTATCCACTAAGAGAGAAGAGAACTTTAAATTCGATAAGTGAGGCAGTCGCTAGCTGCTTTGGTTCAAGGTGAAGCGAGTTACCTTTGGGAATTTGACATCAGATTTGATCAGCCTACAATGTCCGAGGGCGAAAGTTTTTCGCAACTTGAAGTATGGAATCGCCGTCGCAGTGTAAAATCGTCTAATTCATATCATTTATTAGTCACACCGCCACCTAAACCTACTTTCCGAGGCTAGGTTTGGGCCTTAAGAGTAGCCATGTTTCTATGGAATTATGAAAGCACGCCCGCCGCTGCAGTCAGAGATATAATTGTTTAAGGAAACCGGTAGTTGAGGAAGAAAAGTTTATCAGAGCCCACAACTTTGAGGCCACGACTGTCCTCTTGCTTTGTCATTGGAATGTGAGAAGAGAATTCGAAACAACTTCATAACAGTTAACCTTGCAGGTCTCTTCTCGCATATAGGTAGAACGAGGCAAAGCGGTAAACTTGTAGATAAGCTAAATAAAAACAAAAGCAAAGCGATGCTTTTCTTGAAGTTCAAGCTATCAGCAGCAAGCTTGCCACGTTATAATGACAGTGCCATGAAAAGCGCGCGGTCCTCGTTTATTGTTTTCAAGAATATTTGTCTGCAGAACACGTGACTGACGTCATCGCACATTGTTACCATACATATCACCTTGCAGGTGTTTAGTTAAAGTACATGGGTTTGTTAATGTTATGTGGAATAATTCCTGTCAGATTCAAAAGCCGAGTTTTCCCAAGGCAACCATCCTGCGTACGGACACTTTTCAAATCCGCTGCGATTAAGATACTTTTTCTCGTTCTCAACGAACTCAAGACAAATTGGACAGACTAGTTCATATCCATCAAAGAGGAATCCTTCAAGGTTGAAGGTTTTGAGTTTTCTTCGGCGAATTTCTGGCAGGTACGATGGCCCCTCGTAGGGATTCAAAGGAGAGCAGGGATCACTTCCACCATCAGCCGCCTGCAATCATTAGAGGTAGGTAATTGTTCACGTGCGTTTTAGTTTGTTTTACTAATTTCTCAGGCTAATTTTGTTGCGAGAGGATACCTTTCAGGGTAAAAGGTACTTTTCAAAAGGAGCAGATTTTATCACTGACCCACTTTACAGTTACCGTGATTCCTTGTCTGTTGAACGGAGAAAACCTTCTTGTCATCTTTTCCAGTAGATTGATTATTTTAGCTATAGCAGTTATTCTTAACTTTGTAACACCTTTAAAGGATCATTTAAAATATTATGTTTACGTGCAGAATACTCCAGTTATCGTCTTTTATTCAACAAATAATCTAGCTGAAAATCGAAGTGAAAACTTCCTTTTGGAGATCAAATACCAGCAGAACAAGATTTGTCACAGAAGGTCTTGAAATAAAGACTGCAAATACAACAACAAACTCCAATTGAGAACTTATAATTACGATTGCTTGTAAATTGGAGTAGTACTTTAGAGAAATCTTTTTAAATTGCAGTGTTATAGAGAATAGAATATCGACATATAATATCTCTTACCAGTTCTTTATTGTTTTCTCTCAATTTAGAAAAGCTTTCAGTTGAGTGCACAGACGGGCCATCAATTATGGAAGATGCTGTGTTTCCTAACAGACCTTTCAGTCTTAAAAAGATTCCAGTGCAATGTACAGAAAAGTCATCTTCAACGCTGGGATCAAAGCCTTACAGAATATTCCCTTACTTAGAGAGGCGCCCACTACAATTTAGCGAAATGTCCTTTTCCAGAGAAAATTTGACACTGCCTTATTCAGCACAGCAATTCGTACCATGCACAGAAATATTCCCGCCTAGTAAAGACGATTTCATATCTTTCGATGGAGGATCCGTGTATTCCGATAAGTTTCCAGCACAGTGTACAGAAATACCCTTGCCCAGATGGGGTTTCCTACCGCTTCGTGTTCAAAAACGCAGACAAAATTCCTCGCCTAAGGTCGACGATTTGCTATCGCTCCATAAACGACGTTCGTATTTGGACAACCTTCCAGTACCGTGCACAGAGATTCCCTCGTCTAAGGAAGCTTCGACATCGTTCAGTGACCGATCCTTGAAGTTGGTCAATCCTCCTGTAGAGTGTACAGAAATTTCCTCGCTCAAGGACGCCTCCTCATCGCTTAGAACGCAACCTTCCCATTTGGACAAGTTACCGATACAGTGCTCCGAAATTTCCTCGCTTAAAGATGATTTCTTATCGCTCAGTGAACGAACTACGTATTGCGACAAGTTTCCAGTGCAGTGTACCGAAATGTCCTCGCCTACAGATGATATCCTATCGACGAACATACTACCTTCGTATCTGGACAAATTTCCGATACAGTGCGCGGAGATTTCCTTCCCTACAGAAGATTGGCGCTCATTGGGTGGATGAATAACATTTCAGTACAAAACAGCGTATTTCAACATTTCAAGCGGATAGCACTAGTGTATTTGGACATTTCAACTAAACAAGACTTTCGATGTTTTAGATATTCTTTTCGGACAATTACAATCTTACAGTCCATTGCGCCGAAAACAAACAGTCAGAAAAAAAGAGATAATTTGCTAATGTCTATAAAGCTGAAGTTTCTCATTTCGCTAGCATTCATGAGACGCGGGATTTTGAGCATGAATAAATATGATGAAACACCCAGAGAAAAAAAACTTATCTTTAAAATTTGCCAGAATTTTATTTAATGAATGCTAATTTCAAATGAATTGCCATGAATGATTCTGTATAAAATTCTAATAACGTTACTATTTATACTTGCTATCACTTTCCTCGAATTATTCAATACTTAACGTGTTACGTGTCTAAACAGGTTTGTCAAACTGGATACTGAGTGAAATCGGAGGCGCCACGCACCTCTCGTAAGGTCTAACAGGATTGGCCGAGAAAACAATAGAATAAACAACAGAAACAATGGCCCTAGTCCTGAAAACAATAGAGGTGGATGACTCCGGGAGCAAATAAAATTAGAGGTTCCGAAGAGGTGCATGACTACTGTGAAATCGAAAGGTCAATTCTGCCGATGGCAGGGAGCCAGTTGTCTATTAGGAAAGCGCGTCTTCGCACGCAACGGAGGAATTTGAACCATGGCAGCATTGAACCATCGTTTCTTCGTCGGCGCCGAGGGAAAATCTGTAGAAAAAGTAAAATAAAAGCATCAAAATTCCCTCTCAGAATCAACATATATCCTCAGGACGAAAGAAGGGATAACTTACACACATTTTCGCGACTAGTAATCAGGATAAAATAATTGGGAGTTTTAGCGATGAAGAAGTCAATGGCGAGAACGACGCCATGTAAAAAATAAATTTGTATTTTGCCTTCGAATGTCGCAATAACCGTGTCGATCTGTCCAGTATGCCTATTGATAAAAAAAGAATTGTTTAGGCTAACTATACAATGACTGCGTTGAATTCCAAAGGAAGACACGAAGACTTATAGCCATTGCGGTTCACGTTCTCCAAATTACGTACGACTTTGTCGTTTCACGTTGTTGTTTTGCAGAGGACGGCAAAGAAATGTAATAAAGATTTATAACGCACGTGCAGAACCACTGTTCTACTAATTGAACTTTTTTTGGGTGACGTTCTCGTTGCAGGCGCCGTCGTCGTTAGCTAAAACTCCCTAATGTATTGCAACAGGCAACGATAATTTTTATGTTCCCTTTATAAAAGAACACAAACGTGTGGTCGTCTGAAGCGATTTTGTATGATCAACAACGAAGGACTCACCTTAAACTGCAGTGGAATTATTCCCTGAACGATGGGTAAAAACGACTTTTCTGGGGTTACGATGTTCTTCAACCGGTGTGAAATACAAATAAACTATGTACACAATTGGTCACTGATGTGTATAAATACACACAGCCACACCCACCATGAAGGTCATGTGATGGGGTGAGTGTGACCGTGATTGGTTGATTCGTCTTGATCTTGGAATAATGTCCGAGGCAAGGGAAAAGTGACACATAAAAGACTCACGGAACAATTTCATCCCCAAATGTTCATGAAAATGAACAGACAACATTAACATAGGTTATTGCAATGCAAATGCTGAAACAAATGTTTAATAAAAAGCGCACTCCCTTGCCCAAGATAGAATTCGTAATCACACTCGACTGCATTTTTATGTGTACCAGCGAGCGTGCAGGAATGCGGATATCTTGATTTCAAGGAATGTGTCATCTGATCTGAGATTGTATTCACATGACACATACCATGTTCAAGATTTTATCCTTTCTGACAAAAATTGATTGTGAGGAAATATCATATGTGAATTCACTTTTAAGTCTTCATTGTGGATGCTGTAATGTAGCTGATCGAAGTTCGAAACGAAAAAAAACTGAGGACAGTCGAAGACAATGTTTGCTTGCTTTTTTCAATTCCCCTTCGGCCGCCATTTTGTGGTATTTAAATCTTACCCTGGGAACGAGGCTGTAACTGCCCGGCACCTTCTAATTCTTGCTAGGTGTAGGCACTACTTACCATACTTGGCAACTACCCGGACCATTACGTGACGTGAGTGCCTATTTTGATCGCATGCGGTTAGCTTTTATATTAGTGGCAGGTGATGGGCTCCTGTTGGTGGTGATATGTTAGGGTAACTCTATATAAACTTATAGTACTGTACTGCAGTTTAAATTCAAGTTTAACTACCTGGACCGTTACCTAAGTGCCTACAGCAAGTAGTTATCCCTAAGGAAGGCCTGATACTTCGGTTACAAAGAAAATGACGTCATTCGCCCCTAAATAATTTGGGGTTTTCACATGACGTCACTAAAATTCAAACTACAAAACTGTTGATCCTCCTGAGATTTTACTTTCATGATATATAAGAGCAGCTGAAAACTACATTTCATACAAATTTTCACTTCGAATTGGTTCTTGGTTTTGCGATGATTACGCTTGAATCTCTAAGCTTTTGCGTGATGTGCTATTTACGTGACCGCGTGACACTGAAAACCAATAGGAAGATACATACTCAAAATTAATATTCAATTTTCTTCCCGCATTACCCGACTAGAAATACGTATCAAAATTTCCCGACACACTTTCGTTTGCCATTATCCCTGGAATATTTTGACTAAACTAGTCAAGATGACGGATCTAATGGTAGATCCAATGTCATTTTGCATTAATTTTGTTCCCAGATCTCCTGGAGTTGAAACCTGCACATGTAGCTAAGGCAGGATCTGGCCTCGTCCAAATGATTTATCTCTTACTGGGTATTCCAACTGGCTTTAAAAATACCTGTTGACACAGTAGAGTGGTACAATTTCAGACTACATGATCTGCCATTCAGTGGATTAGACGTTTTTTTTAACACAATACAGAGAGCTGCATCTTAAACAACAGTTTGTCTAGTGATTTTTTCAAACTTTTCCTTCTTTGTACCTCTTTATTTTTGCGTCGAACTACAATGAGAAAAAATAAAATAAAACATTAAGGGTATATTAATCGATGGACAAGACATCAAAATTAGCCAGTACATAGATGTCACTACCCTTATTTTGGACGGCTCGAGCGTCTCCTTCACAACTGCGCTACAGATATTAAACCTTTTTAGGGTATTTTGTGGTCTTCGTTTAAATAACAGGAAAACGAAGGCTTCATGGATTGGCGCTAACTAAAGAAAAGAAGAAAATCTCAACCCAGAGAAAAGTTTTAAATGGGTAAAAGACAACGTTAGAGCTTTAGAGATATGGCTTTCGACCAACCCCGAAACCACTAGGCTAACTATAGCGAAAAACTAACTAAAGTAAGAAATAGCTTAAGCTCCTGAGAATTGCGCCGTCTAACCTTACTAGGTAAAATTGCTTACTTAAAAGCTTTATTGCCTCTCAACTTGTCTATATGTTGTCACCTCTACCAACAAACTACAGCCCTACAGATGAGATAAATGGTATGTTTTTCAACCTTGTATTGACCAGGGACCGCGATGACTATTTTAAAGTGGCAGGGCTAAAATATCTGGCCAGTACAAACAAACGTTTATGTCCTCGTTTAGACATTTATTTTGCAATTGTGCGTCATATCTGGAGCTCTGAAAAATAAATCCCAGCAATAAAAAGTGGTAAGTGGTAGGGCTATATAGCTTTACCAGCCCCTACCCTTTCGCGGCCCCTGATGACTCCAACAATGGACAGTAGTCACGCACCTCTTCGGAACCTCTAATTTTATTTGCTCCCGGAATCATCCACCTCTATTGTTTTCAGGACTAGGGCCATTGTTTCTGTTGTTTATTCTATTGTTTTCTCGGCCAATCCTGTTAGACCTTACGAGAGGTGCGTGGCGCCTCACAATGGAGGGCTAAGAATGACTGACATCAAACTGTTGAACAAAGCTCTCAAGTCAAGCTGGATAACAAAATACTTAGACTCAGAAAACCACGGGAAATGGAAACTTTTGTTTGATCTGGTATTACAATTTTTTGGTAGTGAGGACATTTTTCGAGGCAACCTTAATAAAGAAAATTTATCAAAACACCTCAAAATGTCGGATCATCAGTTCCTTCTCTCCGTATGGAGAATAGGGCCAGAAATCATGCTCCTCCAAGATACCCTGTTTGCTGCTGCCAATCCTGCCTCAACCCAAGAGTTGAAACCCATTGCCATTTTCTCCTTCTGCACAGTCCTTTTCCACGTTTCTTTAGGTCTTCCTCTGTTACTTTTCCCTTCCGGTGCCCATGTCAGGGCAACTCGTAGGAGGCAGCTGTTGGTCATGCGCAGCACGTGCCCTATCCCCTCCTTTTCTTAACTATTTCGATGATGGTCTCAGTGTTGGCTCTCCTGTGCACTTCTTCATTGGACATGCGCATAGGCCAATAGATTTTTAAAAGCCTAGCTACGCAGGCACTTGTGCTGAAAAGTTATAAAGTTTGGCCGCATCACCCTTGGTCATCCTCCATGTTTCACAACCATACAGCAACACAGCTATCAAAATGTCGGATACCTTTATTTAAAAAATACTACAAATCTGGACAGACATTAAATATGAGACCAATATTGTAATGATCAGCCATGAGTGAAACCAACACATACACTAATTTTTATTCAGGAAAGCCCAAATACATCACGTGATCTGGAGAAATGTCAATCACAACAAATAGTCATTCCATTGAAAAGCTCAAAGCGCAAAATGTATGGCAAAACTCTCTTAATTCGAGTCGGAAACAAAACCATTCACTATAGATCGTGGTCTTTAAAAGTAGTTAAAAACGTGGGTCATTTGATGAAAGATACGACGAATTTGATATCAGCAGTTAAAGCCCTATGAAAAAGCAACGAAGAAACTCTTCACAATGTTACCACCAACTACGAAACTTTCCTTGGTACTTTTTCAAAGACAATACAACCATACGTACTAGCATACAAAATTATCATGGGCAAACAGCAGAAAAAAATCCCTTAAAGCTCAAAGAGAATGGGTCGTGGACTGCAGACTTGAAACCTAAGGGAATATTGATTGGAACATAGTTTACCGATCATCTTGTTTGTGCACGTAGATCTCAAAACGAATTGTTCTCCAATTTACGCTACTACACAGGAGATTAGCGACCAAACGTTTTTTTTAACCCCTTCACTACCAAGGACATACTTATAGATTTTACTCTGTCTAATGCCAGACGATTTTACTCGTCAAAGGGAGGCCCCTTGGTAGTCAAGGGGTTAACAAAAATAAACTTAAAGGATAATGAGGAGTGCACTTTTTGCCAGAATGATGTGAAGAATCTCATTCACTTTTTTTGACTTGTAACATATCCACTCTTTTTATGCAAGATTTAAAGCAATGGGAAGTTTATAGTGGAGAACTTTCAAATACTATTAAGTCAACGGCATATGTAGTGTTGGGATTGAATTCAAACACGAACAAGAGACTCAGTAGACTTCTACTGTTTGATCGCCAGACCTTTTCTCTAGGTATGCAAAACACGCAATAGTTCCCCGAAAATAAAAAAAATTCTCTCTCTTCCTCTCACATTACGAAACACCCAGAATCAACCCTTAATTCACACCACATTGGCAAAACCATGCACATGCTTCCGCTTTCCATCTCAAAATCAAATATATCTCGATGTTTGTACTTTTGCCTTTAATTCTGGCAACATAAGTACTGCCGATTATAAGTACATCAAGACAATGTAATTAGCTGTGTGTAGACTTTATTGCAAGTAGGATAACTATCGTAACAGGTAGTGCACAGTATAGTAAGCAAGGTATTGTAGTTCATTTTCCTTTTTCTTGAACAATCGTTAAAAATGTAAATGTAACGCAATATAGTTCAATGTAACCTAGTACAACGTGATGTTGTGGTGTCATAAAACTGATCATTCAAAAAACAGTCATATGACTAACAAAGTTACTTAAAAGCAAGTGGCTTTTGTTTTTACTGGAGTGTAATTAATACAGGCCCGCCTGTTATTTTCTCAGTTACAGAATGAATGAGTAATCGATACAATGCATTTAGTGATAAATGAGTGATGGTGAGATTGCAGCTCGTAAATATATATATGAAAATAATGTAATGTAACACGAGCGTGGGACCTAGAAAAAATCTGAGTCCCGATGGGATTTAATTTGAACCCATGAACCTTCCGAACACCAGACAGACAAGACAAGTTTACTGTACTTGGGCCAAGTCTAAACGTCCCCATATAAAAGGCTAACCCATATACGACCGCTCTCATGTGGCTTTGATAGCTCAGTCGGGAGAGCACTGCACCGGCATCGTAGAAGTCGTGGGTTCGAACCCCGCTCAGAGCCTGAAAATTTTTTCAGGTCTCTGTTCAAATAGTGTTACGGCCGCACTTGCTTTAATGACCCTTATGAATTGAGAAGAACGTTACATTTGGGTGCGACTACTCCACACCACATTCACACTCGATTTATAAAACGTCTTTAAAAGAAGTCAATAATTAACCGAATTATTTCGGAAAATAAGGCTTATAAACATTAATTGGATGAGGGCTTTGTGATGTCCAGAATAATCAAGGTCTTGGCAAGTGTAATCAGCCACGACCTCCGGTCCCTGAGTAAGGATTGTATGAAGTGCGATTTGATTTTATTTGTGCTTCTAAAAATACAAGGACAAACGCACCAAGCAGCCGCAGCACTCTGCTCGACTGAAACCATTCAAGTGCTCGTGCTCTTTAGCCAAAAATGTATTATGCATGCGCACTGCGCGTGGTATAATCTGCAGATATAATTGGATAGCAGATTATACTATAATCATACTTGTCCACAAAATCACGTGAATTTTCAAAATAAGCAGAGGGCTCTTGGCCAGTCAGAATGCTGATAGAGTGTACAATGTATAATAATAGGGACAATTCTGAATAAGTTACAGGAGTAAAGAATACCTGGGGTTTGAGAACTGCTATAAAAGTAGCTTTAATTAAGTATTTCTCACGTTTGGGAATTTATTCCACCAATCAAACCCTTGACTACCAGTTGATCTTTGATGATATTTTCATTTAACGACAGTTATAGTGATTAACCTTTCCTTTTGCATCTTTAGTCTTTTCCGTTTATTCTTTTGACAACACTCGTCTATTCTGTCTGCTCAGGCAGACATATGTACTGTATGGTCTCACATGGATTTCTCCTGGTTTTATCCGGACAACGTATAAAGTCCGTGTTTTTCTAACCTGATAGCCTGGGGCGTGCGGGATTGTTTATTAATTTAATGCTGCTTTCCTTGCCGCATAAGTATTTAAATTTGCATGGCATTAGGTGGGAAATTAGAGTGAAATACTTCACAACAAAGCATTTGTATGCTGTTTCAGGGCTGAATATCAATTCTAGTCTATATATTTCCTGAATTGTTGACTTCGGTTCAGGTGTGATGTTTATCAGGGAACAAGTTGGCCTGACATTTTATTGTAACTGAAACATGACGTGTCATTATGTCAGAATAAGTTTTTCAAATTTTATAACTGTATTATATACATACATACATACATACATACATACATACATACATACATATATACTTTATTAACGTGACTATAACACTTAGATAGAGCTAGTTTACAGATCAGCCACGGAAAGAAAAAGAAAGAAACTATATAAGAATTGTTCTAACAGATATAGTATGTGGAAGAATTGTAAAAATTATAAAACTACTGAAACTTATATACTAAGAAAACTACCGGTAAGATGAAAAGTGCAAATAAGGGTCTATAAACTTACAACTCTATGAAAGTGTTTAAAATGATACAATATATACAAACTGCAAATTATGAAACTATGTTACTTATATACTAAGAAACTAAGTGAAAAACGAAGTGAAGCACCATAAACCTACAAGGTCGAGCTCCTTGAGTCCACGTTTACAACTGCGGTTGGAATCGATGTTTCTCAAATTATTAGGAATAGTGTTCCATAGTCGGGCAGCTTGGTATCTCCATGACTTAATCCCATACTTTGTGGAATTAACTTTAGGTAATTTTAAAAAGACATCACCACGCAAATTAGAATTAGAATTACGTGCGGTCAATAACTCGGAAATACTTGTAGGTACATTTCCATTCCCAATCGCTCGAAACACTGTACTTATCATTTTTGCAAGTCTCTGGTTTTGTTTTTATTAAACAAAATTCAACTTTAATGGAGTTGTTTTAGTTATTATAAGGACCTCTTTCGCATTTTTTATCTGCTTTGATTTATTTTTGGTGGTTAAGTTGTCTGAAATTTCTGAAAAATCAAGAAATTCAAGATGGCAGATTAATAAGGCGGCTGTTTGGATATTAACATACTTACCACATAATACGTGGTCTTACGTGGTCTTTGATCTTCCTTAGCTCAAAGCACAGTATTTTGGTCGAGTATTATTAGTATGTAAAATATACTCTCCAGGTTTTGTTATTGTTGATTCAAACTTCCTGAATCCTGAAGCTGTTCAAAAGGGACCCAGTCTGAAATGCTTAAGGATAAATTTCGTGACGACAAAAGAAAGCATCTTACTGAATCAAAAAAATGGCATGCAATGGGTGTTTCAGTGAAGAGTTTGTAGTCTTACAGAGCAACTTTTGATCTCGTTGTTTTTCCGGCCTCCCCTTCCCTTCCACAACTTTCACCTTGAACGCTAAACAGTACATTGTGGTTCACAGTCGGAGGTGGAATCTCCCAAGGAGCAAGGCAGTATATGAATACAAATCATTGTAAATGATTTCTGTTGCTCTAATGCTGTTCATGACGACCGTATGCTACTTACGGATTTAAGTAACAATGAGATCGTTCTGTTTTCTTTCCCTTGGGTACATTTCGAAGAAAAGTTTGGTACTTGAACTTTCTTGAGAAGATGGATGGCTTATATTTCCACAATTAATTTGATTTTCAAGCAGAAGAAACAACGACCTAAGAACTCTGATTGAATTTGAGAGCTCAAGAGATGTTCATTATGTTTTAAAGAGAGAAGAATCTGAAACTGAACAGGTACATTCAACAGCAGTAGTGGAACGGAATTCCAACGTAAGTAGATTTATTCATGTTTGAAAAATTTTCAAGCTTATGGACCATATTACAGCCGGCGCTGATGGAGTTAACGGATGCAAGTAAGTTCGTCGACAAAGGTTTTCCTCCTCCATTCCTGAATCAATTTACAACTGATTTCAAATCTCTTTGAATTGTCCTAAACCGTGGACTTTTAAATGAAGTTAAGTCTAGCTTCGACGTCTATTTTTCTATCACACTTTGTCGATGTTTTTGTCCGGGATTTTGGAAAGAAATACAATTCTTACAAGCATGTGAACACAAGTAGTGCTTGTTCTGAACAGAGATTTTCCAATTCTTCGTAGTACTATACAGGTTAGGCTTTGTAGCCACGCTAGTAAACATTTCTAAACATTGAATATGGCTGAATTGAAACCGTAATCTTAAAAGTTCTATCTAGTAATCTAACCTCGTGTTGTTTTACTCGATCAGCGTGAAGTCCTTGCATGTTTAATATTTTTGAATATGAAGGCACTTTGGAATGCTCGCCATCTGCGATGTCCTAACCCAAGAAGAAAAAAATCAGGAGTGCACATCCACTTTACCAAAAGAAAGAAGAGAATTTCGTCAAAGGGAAAAAGGAACAAAATTAATTACAAATTCATCTGCTTTTTCTTTCGTTTTCGTTCTCTCTATGTACTGAACAAAAATTTTAAATTCTCTGTCGAATTCAAGACAGGAACTAAACTGACCTAGGCTAAAAGAAAACATTGTTAAAATATCATCGAATTGAAACAACTGATTGTTTGAATATGGACAGCTGTAATCAGCTATAGTCTGTTCAGTTCATCTTCTTACTGGGCATCCGTGAAAATTTCCATCAACAGAAGTGTGATTTATTTCAAACTTGTTTTCTTCCTCAGGCGCTATGAAACGTCTCGTTTGTGTTGACACAGTGCGAATTACGTACTCGCCTTGATCTGTACACTGCATGGGATAGTTCAGCTCTGTGATAAGCAATATAGAGAAAACTACATTTAAATTGTGATCTTTAAAGAATGTTATTCACTGGTTACTAATTACAAAGACTGAGAAATAAGAGTAATCAACTTGGGAGAAACGATGCAAGCTACAGCGAGTAAATTGCTTACATATTGAATGCTCAAGCCGGTACAGGTCACGTTTTTTAATCGGCAAGACAGTAAATGTAATTTCAAATGAAAATGCTTAACTTTCATTCATGGTGATAGCAAACCATTCCGTGCAGACGAAACCTCGATTATAGACCTGAAATGTTTGATTATGTCAAGTTACAGGCGCATTAGCGCAGTTTGTTTACAAGAGTAGAAGTTATACTTAGTGGACATCTTTGATTTCAAAGCAATAATTTTTAAATCACTTGGATTTTAACTGCGTGTTTCAGGGGCGGCATGCGGCCTTATCTGATGAGGATTAAGAAAGGAAAATGTTCTCAAATAATACAACTTAAGTAACTTTGTGCCATATAAATTCATTTCTTGAAAAGAGAAATTGACGAGTTCCGAGTTCTTACAAGCAAACCACATGGCGCGCTGACAGTGGTAATACTATAAATAGCCATAAAAGTGGTTCCAGTGGAACTCAAGGCTGTCATCAGTCTGCTTTTGGTTTTAAATATTTTAACCTAGCAATGACGGTAGTTTGTTTTCTTCTCTGTTAGTCAGAGATGTGAGTTAACGAGCATTATCAAATAGCGATGGGACGGAACGAGTGAGTTTGGTTTGTTGTCGATTTATCGAAGATCATGGTCAGTACGTTCTTCCCCTTGCATGTGAATTCACCTTATAACAAGCTCGAATAGATCGAAGAAATGATCAATTGTAAAACTTGAAAACACATAAGAGTGACTGTTGCTCTTTACACTCCGGCTGATTCGTTTCATTTTACTCGAACAACAGGCTTTAATTCTAAAGTTACTTGTGTAGGACTTGATCTCATAAATCAAGTATCTACCGACACTGTCGAAACCTCAGTTCCAAGATTCAGCAACCGTGATTAGCACAGCTGCCAAAATTAAACTGAGCCCATACAACACTGATTATAATTCCTTTTAGATAATATATATCTAGAGAATCGCTTTATCATGCGTCGTCAGTTGAAAGTGAGGAACCGGGGATTGTAAATGGCAAGTGAGTGAGCTTGTCAGTTTTGCATAATGATTGCACTAGTTGAATCTTTCGGATGATCAACATATTTTTCTTTCTAATATATATATGCTGGTAAGCTCTCTCTCATCGATTATGGGTACTATACGATTATACTGCCTCAGCTGCAAGACATAATTTCATGTGCTAATTTTGTGTACTTAGTAATGGTAAAATAAGTTAGAAAAATATTCCCAAGTTTATGAGATGTACTTCTTCGCATAGCCATGCAGTTGCACAACACAGCACAGGCCATACAAGATGTGTTAGTCAAACAATGATATCATCGGCATCATTCGAAAATTATAGGTGTATCTTCAAGATGTGTTTTATGGTTCAATTTGAAGTTCTCATAACCGTTCGTTGCTTGACAGGATAACAAGTAGAAACATTGATGTGAACTGAGTTACCTTCTACATTGGCTCTGTCATCATTTTCTTTTGGAATACGCCAGTTACCATTCTCAGTACATTGAACAGGATATTCCGGCTCTACATCTGTGAGAGACAGGTTTAAATTTTGACTTGAGACTCGAAGAACATTTTCTAATTTTCTTTGAATTCGTGTTCGCAACATGATAAGACCAGAAGCATTAAATGACGAAAGAAATCAAACTTAATCAAATTAACTCGCTTTCTTTAGGTTACCAGCTTCTAGTGATAATAGCTAGAAATGCTTGTCTGATCTAGCTTGTGATTGAATCTTAGTTTTAGCAGTTTGTACCTTCAAGGGCATCATAATTTTCCGTTGGGCAGCGCCCATGCTGTGCAAGCAATGTTAATCCCAAGGAAGAAAACAAGACCACCCACAGACGAAATAGCCATAATATTATGTCAAAACCGCGTTTAAAACACTTGTGTAGTGACCAGGCCATATCTGTTAAATTTGAGCTTGTTCCCTTTCTGTCTTATGGAAAAGGTGATCTGCAACTTAAACAATTGGGCAAGGAAACGTCCATGGCAGTGAGTGCCAGGGGGAGGCAGGGTGATTTTATGTAAGGGGCTAACACAAAAGGAACTCTAATGATACCTCCAACGAAATTTGTGAAAGTATTATCTCAGAGTGAAACTATTAAAAAAACTATTAAAAGTAAAGAAAAATCGTTTTTACACTCCTGTGGATTTGGCCTTCTTCGACTTTTATTTTCATCAGCGGGCGGGTGGGGGGGGGGATTGTAGGGGGGTTGTAGGGGGAGTTGTTAAGAGGGGGCTGCAAGGGGGCTGCTTTTGAGGCCCAAGAAGCAATGAGCTCCATATTTGGTATTTTTCGTAAAAGGTTATCTCGTAACAGTTTTGTGTCAGTGTCATGGTCCAGACAACAGGAGCAGTTTTTATTATAGCTTATATTTAATTAAATTCTTCGGCCATTTCAACTTTAGAAGGAAAAGAATACAAACGGCGGTTACAAACATTATGTTAGTAGTATTAATTTTTTTCATTGTTTTTTATCTTGTCACCAGTTCCCCTCTTTATTTTTGCATTTTTAAATGTTTGCAACAATTATGATCGTTCACCTCTGAAGATGTACGTTGTATGATATAATAACCCAAGTTATTCTCATATTTTGATTGGTTCTCGCCTATGATCTATTGGAGGACAGATGCACGATTGACGTCATCATTACAAAGTGTTTCCCTCGGCTGTTTAAAAATGGCGGAAAGTTTTGAGATTTAAGATAATATTTTACGTGACTGGGCAAAAGATACGGTACTAAAAAGTCTCGCCGAGGCATTGAACAGGTTCGAGAAGCAGGAAGAAGAAAGATAAAGCCGTTTCTTTTAGAAAATGATCCAGAAAAAATTCTCGAGCGGTCTCAGTTGACAGTCGAGAGAGACTAAACCACGTTATACTTTTCGGGGTTCGTTACTTTCGAAAATTTACGGTAGACCAGCGTCAGCGTTAGCGTTGGCTGTGGACAGAACATCATTTTAAGACGAGAAAGCACTTTCAGTTGTTACTGATTATAGGTTATTACCGAACATATGAAATGAAATGCCATTCCGGCTCAGTGGAGAAGAAAAAAATCAGCCATTTCAGTCTTCCAGAAACATTGGTGCAATAGTCGAGTTTCGTATTCTCGGTCACCCTGGGCCGAGCAAAGAACGTGATACTGAAGTGAGGCTTATGCGGAGTAAAATCTCACGCGGCAAAATCCTGAATGTACTTGTAGCTTATTATTGCAGTCAAACGTCCAACAGGCTACATGTGCTCGATTGCATGAAATGTACAAATTCAAACTATAAAGTGCGGTAATAAACGATGAACGTGAAGAAGGCGATTGAAAGCGAGCGGTTGCTACAAACAAAATAAATTACAAGTTATGAACGAATGCAACAAAAGAAAGTAACAGAAATAACGAGCCACAGAGAGACGATACTTACAAACGTTGAGTGACTTGGGCGGCTAGGAACAAGATGGAGGAAAGCGAAGACGGTAAATTGAAACTGGATGACTGTAACGTCATGATGGAAATCCACAAAGAGACTGGAAAAACGTATACAAAAGGACTCAATTAAACAAAATGAAATTATGATACTGATAAGGTGAATGCGAGATAAACGAAAAGAATGCGATGATGACTGAAAGAATGAGCGTGCAAAGGGAAAAAAAATAGCAAAAGAATTAAATGCGGGGCCTGGCAACATTTATGTTCTTCGCAACTACGATTTTAAAAAAATCTCAGTTAAAGAAATGGAACTTAATTTCATCTGAATGAAAGTTCCTAGTTGATAAAGTACTCAGTACAAGTGTGGGGAACCAGTGTTGCGAATAAGCGTCGCGTAGAGATTTTTGGATTTATCTTTAAAAGCTCAAGAACTTGCCATTACTTCTATGTCGGAGGCAGTTAAATCAGTTTGGACCTTGGCATCAACATAAACTGGCCGACAATAAGGAGCATTGACTCCTTCACTGAAAAGCAGAATATTCTTATTTCTAGTTGTGATCCATTTGTTCCTGAGTTTAACGACTTGTTCTGGGGCTAAACACTTCCTTATTCGTCGGGGGCTGTGGTGTTTCCCTTCGCTGCTTTCGACGTCTCACCTCAGGGTCGGCACGAAGTTTCGGAGGTTTCTCCTAATATGTTGTGTGAATGCAAACATTGAAATGAAATAAAATGAAAATATTCTGGTGTGCCTCGAAAAATTTAAACTGTCCAGGCGACAGGCTGTATTCGATATACGCCACTCTCGTTATGACATTCCCGCAGCGTAATACTTATTTGCGTTGTCCTTAGGGATTGGAAATATCGAACATTTGCCAGTTCCGGATATTTTTCAACATTTTTCTTTTACTGGGTGCTATTTGTAAAGTTAAAAGCAACAGCGGTAATGCTTCACCAGTTCTCGAGCCCACTTAGTTCCTACTTTAGTGGGTTTTTATGCAGCTCGCCTCAGTGTTGCCAGGAATACGAAACTGTGCTATCCTCGTTGCTTTTGTCTCATTTACCATTCACCACTCGTTCTAGGGATTGGAAGAAACTGGAGCTTGCATTTCCTATTGCTTCTCAAAGTACCAATTAAGCCGTGATATCTTTATATAATATGTACCCCATTTCTACCTATAGAACAGAACTCTCAATACGCTCGCGAGTAACCTGCGAAGCAAGCGTTTCCGTGGCACAAAGAGCGATTTCGGTGTTTTGCCCGCGCGAAAAATGGGGCGAGAGCAAAATAGGAAGGAGAGGGGTGGGGAGCGGAAGGAAGGCTGTAAAGTGGTAAACGACTGTTGTTTAAAGCTCTCTCCACATCAGACAACGTTTCATCAGTGCAGGTGGACTCTCCTTTTCTTTGCTTGGTTATTTCGATCTCTCTCAGAAGACATTCGTGTCCTTGCGGTGTAAAGTTATTGTAACCAACAACGATATCTTTGTCAACTTGCACTTCTGTGGCAATTTCCATGTCACTTTCTACCCTAACAGGGACCTGTTTCACTTTCATTTCCTCCAACAACAGCTGTGCATACTTTCTTTCCTCGATTTGGGATTTCCAAACGTTCACTCAGTTTTCCCTCAAGTTGTTTGCCCATTTCAGATTGCGCGCGAGCCATTTGTTTTGGAGACATAGAGACTTCGCTTCTAAGCGATTCAGTCTCACGAGATCTTCGTGTTTCGCACCACTGTGGAACATTACGGTAGAAATCCGGTAGTGCCGCAATGCTGACGCCTTTGGATTTCGAAGCCTGCATATTATTGCAGAGGCAAGTGCGACACTATTTGAGGCTGTTCCTTTAATTCTAACGTCACTTTCTTGAATGCCACAAGCGCCAAGAACAAGATAATATAGCACGAGTAACAAAAAATTCGCACTTCCTCCAAGAATACTGTGTTGGAAAACCCATTGATTTCGTCAGGTTTGCTACATAGTAAAATGCTCTCGGACTTTAAATACTCTGACATTTCATTAGAGGCATTTTTGTTGACGGCTTTCAAAACTTCTGGGTACAACTCTGAATGATTTGTCATAGTGTTGGCTGCAGCATGCCAGTTTTTGTCACATATTTGCCGAACCAAACATTTAGTTCTTATGAAAACATTTCCATTTCCACCTCGTAATTCTCAAATATAAATTGAATCCGTCAATCCAACCGTTCATGCTTGTATCGTCGTTTTCGCTTGGAGAACGTCGACGCTGAGAAAGCGCAATTGCCCTCGAGGACCAGTTGACGTGATCTTCTGAGCACAGAACTGAGAGACAAATTCATGTAAATTAAAAACAAAATGAAGTTTCAATTGCTCAGTACAAGCCTAGAAGGGATTAATTTTATCTTTGTAATAAACTAATTATCATTACTGATATATAACTGGATTTATGAAAACGGTGCTAAAGATCTCGATTTCACCTTGTTTTGACTGCTCTTTTAGGCCGCCTAAGAGCCACGCAAAGGGAAAAAAAAAAAGGAAAGGACAGCAAGAAAAGCAAGATAAACGGGTGGAGAAAGAGCAAAAAGACTGACTTTCCGTTTAATTTTTATATCGTCGACTTTGTTTCTGGCGAGAAAAAAACGCCCGCTTGGCGCGCGATTTCAATTTCTTTAGCATTGTTACCATAAATCCAGACATATATATATATAAAACAAACTTCATGAGAGAGTCATCAAGTAATTCCTCCTGAATGAACTCAGCCGAATGTTCCGTAACTTCAGATTGCTAGAGTGACGCAACGCTTCCCTTATGAGGAACTTCAGTAACGTAGAAAAGAAGGGAAGGGTTATTGAGCGCCGAAGGTGCGAGACGGCAGGAGGGTTAGGAGACATATACCCCAAGAGGTTTTTTTAGGGGCTCGAAAATGCCATTTCCGACCCTTTCCAGCAAGAAGTTTCTGTTTCATTAACGGGAACATGAAAAAATCGTGTTAGTATTTAATAACTTATGTTGTTTAGATGCGGAACTCGGTTTGAGATAATTGAAAGAATAACAATTTACGGATACTTTGGGATAATTGATGGATCACATTTGAAGAGTATCGGAAAATATATCCTGGAAATGTCTGGGGGATTGCGTTCTATCTTGCATGGTGCATTATAGTACAAGCAAATTACAAGGAGCAGCAATCATTACAAAGATTAAGATGATAAAAATGATTTCCGCTGAACATTTGAGCAATAAAAGCAAAAATAAAGTTATCAAAGAAACCGCATAGCATGGTAATATTTTAAATACGACTAAGAGAAACTTATCGAGACTCCATCTTTGAGTCTTTGGCTGGCCCCGCGAGAGAACGTTTTCTGCTTAGTAACGTGTGATGTTTAGATATGAGCCTCAGAGATAGTTGATAGATTCGAACACTGAAATATCCTGGAAATGACGGGAATTAGTTCCATTCGTACAGTGCTAGTAAGAGCAAATAACAAGGAGAAACTGTGGTGCTGCTTCGGTGGGGAGTATTACAAGATAATTTGGTTTTATCAACTGAGTTGATAATGTGAATTTGCCACAGAGACGCAAGTTTTTTACAAGATGCAGATAGAAAAATAATATATTTTTCCCTTTAGGAAGGCCAATAGGGGAAATGCGGCAACAACAATAACCCGAACTTGGCCTGTTGATCACTGCAATTACTAGTGATGACTTAACGGACTTTTGAGCTCAAAGTACGAGGACCGTACAAGGGTAAATGAGATTTAACAAACAATGTTATTCGTAATCATTTTGACAGCTTCACTTAGTGTGTGTCTATTGGCGTGTAAAAACATCGTATACTGAGCTTCTCGCTATTTCAGTAGAGAAATTCTTATTTCCCACACCCTGTATAGTATACTTTTCAAGATCATTTGCAATTGTCACAAATGACTTTATAGCAAGCTTTAATTGCCACGTGTAGTTGATTCTGAAGCATGCTGAATGAAATGGAAGATTTTCTCAGTTAGGTGTCATAGAGTATTTAGCTTTTAAAAAACTAATTGGGGATATACAAGTCTAAGAAGATTGGCTTAGTTTAGAGTTTGAAGAAGTGATACCTTTACCTTCTTCACGATCATCGTGCTCTGTAGGAAAGCGCACTTGCTGACGCTGAGACGAGTTTGCTTTCTGAGGGCCTCTTCATATGAGCCCGGTCAACCGGGCTGGCTCGGTTTCCGAGATCTCACCTCGCCACTCTTTTCTTTGTAAAAGTATCGATGTGTTCATATGAGGGGCCGGGCTGGCCACCGGCCGGTTTTTGCCACCGAGATCTCGGTAACCGGGACGAAACATTTTCGACAAAATAGCTTCGCTTTCACCAGATAGCGGCCAAAATGGTATAATTTTGGTCTTGTATGTATTTCCACTTCAGGAGTATGCGAAATAGCTTATTAATAAAGTTACAAGGGTCCAAAAAGTTCTGGACAATCGCGAATAGTATAAGTTTATGTTCCACCATTTTGGTTGTGTTTCTTGAATTCATCCCGGTCGACCAGGCTGAAATTTCCCATATGAACACACCAGAGAATTCGTCCCGGTAACCGAGCCAGCCCGGTTACCGGGCTCATATAAAGAGGCCCAGAAAGAATAATGCAAGGTAACCCACGGATGAGCTTCAGTACCATAACATAGCAATTATAACTGAAACTATCGTAATGCAAGCTTTAACACCGACCAGTGCTTCCATCAGTCCAAGCTACAACCTTTTTCGTGTGATTAGCGTGTATATATATACATGCTTTGTCTGTCTAACATGAGAAGATATTTGAAAAGGAAATGCAATAGCGTCTTATTTATCTCGTATTTAATATCGTGACTGGAGCGAGGATTAACCACAACTTTTAAACTGTCATTTAAAGGAAGAGACTGAAAGTTGACGTTAAAGTTCAAAGTTCTTTATTTCTACTCGATTCAACAAATTGTCGGTCACGAAAGATGGTGCCGAGAGAAATCTGGAGTTTTGTGAACGAAAACGTACTGGGTTAAAACTAGAGTTCACTCACCTAATTAAATATCGTTTAAAAAGTTGAATTTATCGTAACAAGTGAGTAAGACTGACATCTATAGGGGCAAGACATGCAGACCTGTAGTACTGCAGACAGCAGAAGCGCACAACCTGTTGAAGCTGAGTAGAACAACAGAACTACGCATAAAGAAAGATATGTGTGGTGTGACTTTGTTGTTGAACAACCAATGAGAGATGATCGCAAGACAAGTCATATTAAAAATGAGTAATGAATAAATTTAGCTTCTCAACATCTTTATTTTTAAAATGTTCTTTCTGCTTGACTACAAACGGCGATTGCCGTTGTTAAAGATATTATTTCAAAGTATATCAAGATTTATCTATCTGGGCTGCCTTTTACCCCAGAGACCCATTGCTTGCACAGTAATAAACAACTAGATATTTTCAAACATCCAATGCAATGGTCCGTTGAAAAAAAAAACCATCACTTAAATATTTTGGGGTCCTTAAACTTTCAACCACATATTCCTATTTATATTCACGACTAAGAGACGGGAATGGGTGTGCAGCTCGAACTAAGGAGCCTGAGTGTTTAATGCCGTCCAAATATCATACAAAGTTTAACATCATAACTAAAGAATAGTATATAAATATTTAAGAAATAGAAAACATGTACCGTGTTTGTATCGAGTTATACAAACACGAGTGGAAGTTTGGGAGAACGAGAAATGCTGTGGGAACACGAGCCGCAGGCTAGTGTTTCCACAGCTTTTTCGAGTTCTCCCAAACTTTCACGAGTGTTTGTATAACTCGATACAAACATGGAGTACATGTTTTCTATTTCTTTTAGAAAACACCACGATGAGAAAAAGAAAAACAACTTGTAAACTTTGATTATCAAAATGTAAATTCTCTTTGCTCGCGCCATCACTACGTCAACAGCGCGCGCTAGTTCTGTGTCTACATCGAGTTATACAAACAGGACTTTTAACCAATCAGCGCGCGTGCTTTCTTAGGACTGTTTTCTAAAACTACATAAAGCAACTCAGGCTAACTATTCACGTGCGCCGCCCGATACGAAAACCCAAAAACCCAAAGGGAAAAAAATCGGGAACGTATTCCCCAACCGATGCAGTCGCACATCCTCTGGGGATTAAAAGTAAGATGTAAAAATAAAAGTTGACAGTCCGAGAGCTGAGATGAATACATTACAACTGTCAAAACCTTATATACCTCATAACAATAGAGTCAATTAACGCAGAGCGGCTCACGTGCATTGATACCAATAGGAAAGTATTTACATTCTCTGTCATTGCCACTGCGTTTAGCTCCGCCGAATGTAAATATATTTTTACAACCTACTCGAATCACTGACCACTCACAAACTTTAATCGACAACATTTTCTTTAATTCTTTGGAACACCTCACCTTAGGTGGAAATATTATTTATGATCTTACTGATCTTTTACCTAATTTCTTTATTATCAAAAAATTCACTTCCTTACCTAACAAGGTTAAGATCTACAAAAGAGATTATTCTAATTTGAATGCATATGAATCTGCTCTAATTCAAGATATTCATTCGTTGATTGGGAAGGTGTGCTGCATACCAATGCGACTCCTGACCCTAATGTTATGTTTGGTTTTTTTACAGCAGAATCTCTGATGACAGTTGATGTTCATATCCCTCTCATACAACTCTTTAAACGTGAACTAAGAATGAAATCCAAGCCATGGATAACCCCTGCTTTAAGGGTGTCGCTCAATATATAAAAAAACAAACTTTTCATTCTTCACTTTCATATTTCAACTAAGTCTGCATATTATCACGCTAAATTCAAACTTTATAGAAATAAAATAAATCACTTTTTAAAAGTATCTAAAAAAAAGTCATTATAATAACCTCACATGACTTAGGCTATTCTGAGGATAATAGAACTTTTATTAATGAAAGCCTCACTCAAAGCAACAAGGAACTTTTTAAGGATTGTCTTAAAGTCAAGAAAGACAAAGGCTTCAAATTCTTGTGGACTAATGGTGGCAAGATCTTCATGAGGAAAGATCAGCATGAAGGTAGAATGGTAATCCAGATCACCAATGCTAAAGCCTTACGCAAAATAGGCGAAGAAATGTCCTACGCTCAAGTAATGTTACCACCTTAGTCATGAATTGCCTTAGGTGTAAAAGCAATAATGTTGTTGTCATTCAACAGGACATTGCCTTTGCCTCTTTGCCATTACGTGAGATTACCTCTCCCCCTAATAGCATCGACCATCTTGCTAGCTCTGATGTTGATCTCCACTTACCCTATGATATGAGTTTTCAGTACTATAATTCTCATGAATTTCATGATAATCATTATATTAATGAATATTTTTCTAAAAAATGTTTTCCTGCTTTGCACTGCAATATTAGGAGCTTGTCAGCCAACCTTGATAATTTACAACATATCATGCTTTCTGATTTACTAGTTTTACTAGTTACTAGTTGAGGTAGATATTGTGTGCTCTTCTTATATTTATGTTTTGTATTCCGTTAGCCCTTATGGTTATTCCAGGCAGCTAGTACTCTAATTTTACTTTTAATAATTTCATTCAATTTTGTAACTTTTCTTTGGTTAAAGCAAGTATGAATGTGAGTACAAATAAAGATTGTTGTTGTTACTTATGAAATTATATGATTACGTAAATTGATATTCGGCTGCAAACGTAATGAACCCATGAACATGTGGAAGGGTTCACGAACAACCCAGTCTGAAAAGATCCAGGACAAGAACTTGAAGGTTATTGCAGTAGTTGGATGTCATACATATATATTTGGATTTTTTGTTTACTGTTGAAGTAGGATTTTGCTATCATGTATTGTAACAGAGATAGCTCCCAATATTGGCTCCCAGTATTGGGATTCAACCTAGGCTTTTGTAATCCGGCCTCATGATTTTAAAGAGAATTAACACTGCTACATATATATACCCATATTATATTTTTCAGAAAAGGCAAGAGCTAGCCAAGTTGGCAACCAGCTAGAGTGCAAATTGTCTTTGCAAGTTTGGAAATGCTATGTGTGATGTATTTACCATTACCACAGGATCTGGAAGCAGACTATTTCTGGTATTGATTTTATTTCTAGAAAGGAAAAGCTCTACACCAACAGTCCTCGATCTGTAGATTCGCGATTTGACAACTTAAATTCGTCGTCCTAACGTGTCGTTAGGTCAGAATCCGGTAATTTTGTCCTATGGGTCCCGAACTTCCCGGCGTCCTCCCCGCCCACGCGCTCTGGAAGAATCTGCCTATGGCTTTTGTTTGTTTACGATTACGTTTAGTCTTGAAATCAAAATATTGCAAAGCGCCTAGAGCACGACCGGATCGGCGTCAAACAAATGATAGCAATAGTTGAGCAGGTGTGTGTGTGTTGCATGTTGGTTAATTTCTTTTTTATTTGTTTACAATACTTTGCCGGTTGTGTGTGGGATGAGTTTGAAGGTGAGGCTGAGCCATTTCGGCAACCTTTTTGCAATCTATGATGAGATAGCCGGAAATTTAGGATTCTGAATGGAAAAGTGACAACACTAACAAAATCGATAACCGTTGCTTCACACTTAACGTAACATAAGAACTCAACAACTCTTTCTCACTTGGAACATAATTTGTTTTATGACACATATCATCGCATAGCCAAAAGCATTTTGAACAACATTTTATTCATGCCGGATGCTTTAACTGGGATTTTTCTATGTGCTTTTGACAAAATGCTCTTTTTACCATTTGTCTTTCGACTCAAATTTTACGTAGTATGCAACATACTTCCCAGCTTTTCTCTCATCGCTTTCCACTGACTTGAAAGTTCTCATAATTTTCTCTGCAAGTATTAGCATTGTTATTTTGTATCATTATTCACATTTGTCAGTGATTTTTTTTATTTAAAACAGATTTGGTTACTATCGGATTTCCTAAAGCCCGCACCGGCCGCAGGTCATTGACGTATATTTTTCCATCGTGAGGTGTGCGTACCTTATCAATTCGCAAATCTCTGATATTATTGATCCGTCAATCCAACCCTTGGGGCCAATGTTTCGTTTCCTTTCATGTTTGTATCGTCCTTTTCGCTTGGAATACGTCGACGCTGAAAAAGCGCAGTTGCCCTCGAGTACCAGTCGAAGTGACTAATCTTCTGAGCACTGAACTGGGAGACAAATTCATTAAAATTCCATTCCCAGTACAAGCCTAGAAGAGAATTAATTGTATCGTTGTAAGAAACTAATTAGTATATGTAAAACGAAGTTCACGAGGGAGTGAGTGAGTGAGTATTTCCCCCTGAATGAACCAAGCACAATGCTCTGAAACTTCAGATCGATCTGTGGTGTGAGACAACACTTCCCTTATGAGATCATGAGGAAGTTTAGTAACGTACAAGAGAAGATAGGGGAAGGGTTATCGAGCGCCAAGGGTGCGAGCTGCCAGGAGGGGTAAGAAACATGTACCCCAAGAGGTTTTTATTTTTAGGGGCTCAAAATCGCAATTTTTTAATGGGAGCATGGAAAAACGTGTTATTTATGAGCCTCATAGTAACAGTCGTGTTGGTCAAATGTGAACCTTACTTTGGGATAATTAATGGACAACATTTGAAGAGCAACCTCGTTCCCAGGGCCTTTTCCCTGGGAACGAGGTTGATTTGAAGAGTACCGGAAAATATATCCTCGAAATGACTTCGGGATTGTACTGTATTTGGCACAGTGCATTAGTACTGACAAGCAGAAAACAAGGAGCATGGAGCATTACAAAGATTAAGATGATTAAACTGCTTTCCGCCGATCATTTGAGCAATAAAAAAATACCAAAGAGACCGGATGCATGGTAATATTTTCAGTACAGCTTAATTTTCAGTACAGCAGTAAGAACTTATCGAGGCTTAATCTATTAAGCTGTCAATAGAGGGGAAAAATGCTCTGTCTGGCTAACATCGGAGAATACTTAAAAGAAGGCTCTTTATCTCAGATTAGATATCGTGACGTAGCGACACCCACGCATTACTGTCATTCAGAGACCGAAACTCGACGTTGAAGTTCAAAGTTCTTTTTTCTACACAACAAAATATAGTTCAAAAAAGAAAAAAATTGAAAAACCTACTGGGTTAAAAGTGTTCATTCACCTAATTAATATTTAAAAAGAGTTAGATTGATCGTAACAGGCGAACATACATAGGAGTAAGGCGGACTTGTAGTACAGCAGAAAGCGGAAGGGCGGAATCTGATAGAGCTGTGATCAGTAGAACAACACAACTACGTACAAAGAAAGATATGTGCGGAGTGACCTTGTTGTAACACAAGACACTTATTATTTGCTAAATGTTTCTTCGGCTTGACTAGAAACGCCTATTTCCGTTGAAGATTTTATTTCAAAGTATATTAACTATTTCCGCTACCTTCTAGCCTTGGCCTTGCCTCTACCTTCTATATTGAAGCTGTCACCTGTCACTGCATCAAAGTTCTCCACGTGCTCAGTTACGCACGCGAGAGAAAAAATTACTCTTGCCTGCGTGGCAGGCGTTCGAAGGGGAGAGAAAGGGAAAGACGAGCGTGTCAAACCGCGAGAAGATCGGACGCGGGAGGATCGCGGTAGGGAACCTTCACCCTTCCGCGCTTATTTTGACTTTCCTCTTTACGCAGGCTAAAATTATTCCAATAAGTCTGTTTGTGGCCTTGTGGGTGAGCTCAACTAAATGCGTTCCCTTGTTGTTGGAACAGTTTGAAATGTTTCATATGCTTAAGTTAATTAAGTCATATTTGTCAAGAACGGCCGTCTGTACAAAACCGCCTGGAGAGTTGCAATATAAAATAAAATAAAAACCTCCTCAAACTTGGCCACATTGTTAGTCGAGAGGAGCAATTTATATAGAAAAAAGTACTCTAATAACAGGCAAAGGGCCTTTACAATACCATACATGAAATTGAACATTTAATACACACTAACTGGTATTTTCAAACAGCCAATATATATCACTTATAAAATTATATGATTAAGTAAATCGGCAATTCGGCTGCAAACGCAGTATCATTTCAATTGTTTTTTTAAACTATTTCTTCGGCTCATTTTGCCACTTGATAAAAATTAGAGCGGAAAAAAGTCAACTTGGTGCAAAACGTTTAATTTTAATATTTAATAATTATTTATCGAAATGGAGGGGCTTGGTGCTATTTACCGGTTCTGGCCGCGCCGGTCGTTGGATTACAAGACTCAAGAATGCATGCGACTAAGAGACAATAAATCAGTTCCAGGCACCATAGTCAAACTTTCTTTTCGCAATTCAACCGAGTCCGTAAATTAAACGTTTTTTCGGACCGCTAGCACTCACGTCATCAGGAAGGTAAGCAGTACAGTGAAACCTGTATTAAGCGAAAGCCGTAGTAATAAGCGCACACCTTCTATTAAGGGCACAGCAGTGCCCATTTTTTTCTACATTCACTATAGAAAATGCCTGTATTAACGAACACCTGTATTAAGCGGACGCGGACACCTGCGACCGTCGTGATTTACGAATTCTTCTCATGTTCTACCAACATCCCGAGTGGTTTATCACCCTATAAACCATAGACCTAGTGGCCTATTCAGTTTAATTAAAGAGAATCGGGGATGGAAGCGAAATCATTTGACTTTCGATATTCGTGATTCCTGCCTTTTTTTACCCCAATGATTCATGATTCATGAACAATTCTCTTCCGATATTCATGATTCATTTTCCATTGTTTTTTTCAGAAAACTAAAATTGGGAAATCAAAAGAATTTTTTCTTTACCTCGTGTTTTTCCCTGATTCTTCCCTTTATTAGGGCTAACGCCCAGTGGGTTTTTCATGGGTTTCACATAGCACTTTAATTTACACTTCAGGATTAATTCTCTGTTCCACCATTTAAAACAACTATAAAATGAAACTTGTATATGTTATATATTGTTTTAATGTTCCAAACTTTTTTTCTGGTATAGAAATTAACAACATCAACGGCCCATGGAAATTAAAATCCCAAGAGAAGTGATACCGAAGTTACCCTCTCGCTCTGACTTTGGTCCAGTACACACGTATCTGTTTTCAATGGTGAAAACAAAGACAACTGTTTCGCTCTTGTTGGAGCTCGTCAGCAATGTGTAGCGAAGATATGTAACCGCAGCCAAAGAGTCAACGCACATAAATTGCAAAATGCAAAATGACCAGTTCACTATAATAAGTTCCGTACTTTGAACTCACTTGCGCCCCGGAACACGCGTTGCCACATCACGTGTTTCGGAGTGCAAGAAGACCAAAACGTCACGATTGGTGTCTCGAAAAGCAAAAAATAAATGCCAGCCTTAACATTCAACCGCATGGCCAGTACCATGCTTTAAAAATGCAGCTGTGCAAAACGTTTATACAGCATTCTCAAAGTGATAGTCTTTCGTTTACCACGCGCGTGCGATTAAAAGGATCCAAAACACCTCTCTTTGTCGAACTCTGTGGGAATTTTTCCAAAAGGAAAACGATATTTCCGAAAATGTCCATTTTCGATTACTTAGGTGTGGACGGAAGGCCAGCTTGGACTGCTTAAAATGGTCCATTTTCGATCACTCTTGCCGTCTAAACGTTGAAGATAGATCTCTGTTTCAAAAACAACTCACGATACCTATATACTTGGACAGCGTTTTTCAAAATATCATTTTTTGTAATGTTTTCAATCGCTTTCCTAAGGACCGGAGACAGAACGGAATCAATAATCTAAGGGGCTTTATACACTTTGTTTATTTTATTCTCTATCTTCTAATTCGTCATAAAAGTTATCCTAAATTGATGCTAAATGTCTTCAGTGTTTTAAATGTGTGAAATTAACGGAATGCACTCATAAACATACCACATAGCAACAACTTATCTGTTCCACATTTCAAGGTTGCATCAAGGGGTCACTAATACAGTCTAAGTCGCATGGCATATCGTTCCTTCCTTGTGCTGTAGGGCGTGCCCTGGGGTAGACCATTGCTGTCCTCGTCATCAGAGGGGCTGTCGTTGTCGCTTTCTAAGTCACTATCGCATCCTCCTTGTAACATTTGCTCGATTCCGTCCACTTCTCTTTGAGGAAAATTGTAAAGTTTGGCACCACACGCTTCACTAGTAATCTCAGTGTCCACTCGGTCGTCATTGGCATGAGGGGAGCTTTTGTTGTCCCTGTAAGCGTCTTTAAACACGAGGGAGTCCTCAGAATTGCTATTGTCTAGCCAAAGGAAGTTAAATTTGTCACTATGAAACTCCAGCTCTATCCGGTTCGGATCCTCGCAAGCAGGTCATTTTACAGTACTGCCAGAAAAAAGGTTAAATTGTTTTCTGCGTCGAGCATATTTAACAGCAAGCACCTCTTCCGCGGAAAACAATACCTCATACTGAAGGTGACCTTGTTGATTACGCGGCCAGCGGTTTTCGGCAGAATTTGGTAGCAAGAAGGCGGTTGTAGCCGCAGAGCCTGGTTCTCGCGACTGTGTGCAAAACCATATTTAATCTGGTTTTTGGCCAGTGTCTTCTTTGCTTTTGTCCCGTAGAGTGTGCTCCGGCTCGTTCCCTTTCCAAAAGTATTAGCAACTCACGGAGTTGTTGCTTGTCATCCAAGGACAGTTTCTCCGTTACTATCTCAAGGTGCAACACCTGTAAGTTTGGTGGAGGGCTAGCATCTATCAGTTTGTCAGGGTAGTAACTCTTGGGGCCTGTATAGCCACGAAGCTCTCTAACACAAGCACGTCGTACCCCGTATTTCAGCTGCGTTGGCATCGGGTCATCCTTCCTCATATGGGAAAAGAAGTTTTCCACCAGCAACGTGATCATTACTCTCAAATTATATGATCGGAACCTTGTGTAGACGCGCGGACAGTCATTTGCCTGCTTTTGTGCTCGTGCGTCTCTTTCCTCTCTTTTTTTCCTTCGCCTCGTTCTTATGTTTCCCATGATCAAACTGAGGACTCGAAAAGTTTGCTATCCGACAATATTTGATTGCCGAACAGGCCAAAGCTCGTAAATTGCTGGAACGTGAGGTCGCCGCGCGCTCCTGTTTAAGCTGTGCTATCAATTTATTTTTAAACAACTTAATGGTCCACGTTAGTCGAAAAGATCTGGGAACGAGATTAGGTCCAGTAGATCAAATACGCGGCAGAGTTAATGTGGTTGTACTGTAGCACATTCTGTAATCACCTGCCTCGGTACCCATTTCCTTATTCATGATTCTTTAACTATCTCATGAAATTCATGATTCCCAAGTTTTCAAGACTATAATTCATGATTCTTTCTAATTTTGCCGCTATGATTCATGATTCATGATTCCGCTTCCACCCCCGAAAGAGAAAGAGGGATTGTACGTGCAACGTAATACGAAGGTAATTGAATTCATAGGATTCCATGGGCGCTTACCACTTGTCAGAAAACACCGGTTGAGACTGACCGTTGAATAATGGAAAGGCGTAGAATTTAGCACTTTCAGTGTTTTATTTTGGTTCATTAGCGTTCCTTCGGATATATGTTTTGTGTTTCTTTCCCGCGCGTTTAGCACAATTTGCATGTCCTTAAATATTCTGGTTTTTAAGCTTTCGCGCACGCTGCAGATTTCAGTTCACCGTTAATGACAACAAAAGTACATCTTGTGTTATAAACCTACATAGAGTTACCCTTTCGCGGCCTACAACGCCAATACAATGTAAGTTTAAATTTCAGTTATCATGTTCATCGCATTTCGCTTTAAGTCGCTTTTTGGGTTTACCTCGGTGTAAGAACCTGTGAACTTTTTCTTTTGTTTTGTAGCTGTTAGGGTTAGGGTCTATTATGTTGACTTCTTTGTTTTCTTTGTTTTACGTCACTTGTGAGTCTTACACTGAGGCAGAGCCCACTTTTCAGCTTTATATTTCTAGTTTGTAAGTTAGTATTTTTCATTTTTTCTCGCTAGTTTACACCTCTTCTTGATCGAGCGTTTGCAATCGTTGCTGCAAGTGGCCAAGAAAGATTTAGTTGAATGATCTTTCATTTGAATATCTTATTTTCAACTAAACCAAAAATAACCGCATACTCTTTTCCAGTCCTCTCACGTTTCTGCAACCGGCTATTGCAAGGCTTGCGAGAGGACCCGGGACAACTTTATACCAGTTGTAACCCAGATCAAGTCAGGCCATCAGGGCGCAAAAACACACTGCGCAGCACTCTCAGCGAATCCCTACTACTTGCTCAAGTAATAATACAGGCTGCAATGGTGGAAAGGACGATGGACTGTTAATAAGCTACACTAGGATGTCGTTCAAATGATTTAATTTTACTTGCCAAGATGAATTTTCTTTCGTCATTTCACTGTTAAAAAAAGTAAAGGCTCCCCGGGCCGGCTGGGGGGCTTTCCTGCTTATAATGTATTCAGCAATTGGCTAATATGCTTATATGGATGCAATGTGCAAGGAGCGTCAGTGAGAAAAGACGTCTTCGCAGCAAAACTCTTTTTTATACCAAAGGGAAATAAGGGTATATAAGAGTTCTGAAACCATTAGGTTCATTTTTTTGAAGGGGGAGGGGGGAGGTGGGGGGGGGGGGGGTTGCAATTACATAGGATGACGCATTCTTCATGCAATTGCTGTTCTTGCGCTTCTAAATCCCATGAAGAGATATCCATGTAAACCAGGCGAAACCCAACACGGCGCAAGTTTTTTACTCAACTAATGGCCACGTGTACTATTCAGTGAAGGCTCACCCCAGTAAAACAACCATCTCCCACAAGGACCAAACCAGTCTCTACAATCAAAGAGTATCAAATATCTGGGCTAAAAGGCCAACATCATTTTCTCAAAGTCATGAAATGGGAAAGGATCCTATACCCAAAAATGGAATGGATGTTTTTTTTTTACCAGCGTACAACCGGGATATTCATTCTCGTATTTTAACTATCAGTACAATTAGTTTACAATAAGTTCCTTTCACGATTTTTTGAAGAAGCTTGTTAAAGAAGCCTGCTTGGATGATTTGCTCTTTGCCTCTGTGTATGACTTCTTGTTTGTTTTCTTTGTTGGAGACAGTCTTTTTTCGTTAACTGGCGGATCATTAATTATTTGAAGATCATCATCACTTGCATCAGTCGAGTCACTTTCCCAGACTTTCTCAGTAACTATCAAAAAGAATGACAAAGGTTACTTTATTTGTTCTAGTTATGACTCAATTGCTACTAAAGCGAACACAAAGCGACGGAGCGAACAGGTAGGCGGACAGACAGCTGGGCAGAAAAATGCACAGGTGGACAGAGAGATGGACGGACAGGCAGACAGGCGGACGAATGAACAGGTAGACATAGAGACGGACGGGTTGCTGCAAATGGATGGGCGGACGGATGGACAGGTAGACAGACAGACGGACGGGCAGACGGACAGACAGAGGGATGGATAGACAGACGGATGGGTAGACAGACGGATGGAAGGATGGTCAGGCAGACAAATGGATGGGTAGACAGACGGAAGAATGGGCAGGCGGACAGATGGACGGGTAGACAGGCGAAAGAATGGGCAGGCGGATGGATGGACAAGTAGACAAACGGACAAATGGGCAGGCGGAGGGATGGGCAGGTAGACAGACGGAAAAATGGGCAGTGGACGGATGGACGGGTAGACGGATAGATAGCTGGACAAATAAACAGACAAACAAACAAACACAAACCAAAAGAAATACAAAATAAAGCACAAGAAAAGAAAAGAAAGCAAAACATTAAAATGTTTTAGAAAGACAACGCAAGTTTAATAGGCTTAAAAAGGACACCCATAAAAATCTGAACTCAAGTATTCTGTTCTTTTTTGTCACATCTAAAACAAAACGCGTTTTAAAAACTGCCCTGAATAATAGAAATGGAGCTGCCTATTTTGAATCTCTTTGTTGGTGTAAGGGGATTTTACAAGTTGAGGTATATAAACAGAAGG
Organism: Catalaphyllia jardinei; assembly: GCA_022496165.2. Taxonomy (NCBI): domain Eukaryota; kingdom Metazoa; phylum Cnidaria; class Anthozoa; order Scleractinia; family Caryophylliidae; genus Catalaphyllia; species Catalaphyllia jardinei. The sequence goes on from CM042755.1 coordinate 17,387,102, forward strand.
AAGAACCGTTATGTGGGTATTTATAAGGGTCGAAAAAGGGATTGAGCATCAACATTAACTTCATTACAAGAGTTTGGAAAAGAGATGAGCCGTTCATAAGTAGACCGTGATGTGAAAGAGGTTTTTTTTCAATGAAAGTTATTCGAATGGTGTAACTTGGGTCAGAATGGTATACTAAATGTAAATTACAAGGGGTTGGATCTCGGGGAGCAACCCTCCCATATGAAACCTTGTAGATATAGCAGTACTTTATCTCTTACCCATGAACCCCTCATCATTCATGTAGGTCTTGGACTTAAGTTGTCTCTTTCTCTTTCGTCGTCTTGCCGTGCCGTTCTCTGTTTGCCGAGGCTGCTGTTGCGGTAATGGACTGTCACTTCTTGAAGAACCTTGGTCGGAGGCAACCTTCTTGTCTGGTTCATCATTCGTGACAGCCTTCTCTGTGGACAGAATGAAAATCACAAGTGCAAGTGAGGTACTGTACGCCAGGTCTAGCAAAAAGCATGCCTTTTGTTACTCATAAACTACATCCACTAACAGTCACAGGCCAGCCCTGTGCCCCACTGGGGGCTATAAGGAATGCTGATGATGGTCAACAGTCACAGGGTCCTATGGAGTCTGGTAATAGGCTGAATTCCTTGTTCTCAAGGGGAAGCAGGGACCGGAAGGGTATGAGCAATTAAAATATCAGAAATGTGAGTTATAAGTCACCTTGGTTATACACTCATCCGTCTCCTAATAACATCAAAAAATAGTCTGTTTGCATTTTAATGAGCTTTGCATGTTCGAAAAGTGCTTAATTTTGCAGTTGTATTCTCTTTCACTGCATGCGCATGCTCCATAACGTTCAGATAGTAATAGTAATGTCCGGTATTACAAAGAGGTCCTGTTCTAAATGTATCATTAGTCACAAAATCAAAGAAACAATATCCGAGTTTAGTAAATTCTCAGCTCCGACTATTGCATTTCTAGCTTTTTGATTGGCTGAAAAACTCCGACTATGAGCCAATAGTCGGAGTTTTACGTCATATGGAAAATAGTGCGCCAAGTTTAAAATTTTTCGCTTTGTAAAATTGTGGAAATAAAAATCGGCGGCAAAACCCGGTTTGAGAATTTACTAAAACAATTTTTCCATTCGCCCTTGTTGGATATGAAGGGACTATAACCAACTCGCGCTACGCGCTCGTTGGTTATTTTAGCACTTCATATCCAACGCGGGCTCGTGGAATAATTGTTTTTTATTTCCAACCACACTGTTTTTAACCCAATTCACAGTCCACAACTTGATTCTGGCGGTTAACAAGAGTCACATCAGTCAATGATTTAGACTTTTCTGTGATGCGGGTGGATTTAGATATTATTTGAAAACATCTTCAGAGTATCTTTCTAATGGAGTGTAGCATACAGACCCCAGGT
>CM042755.1:17394339-17406226 GCA_022496165.2 Catalaphyllia jardinei
ATTTCACTTAGATGAGTTTGTAGTCATCCAAGGAGGGTTTTTCATTATGAAAGACCCTAAATTTCACATCAAGAGGTCACATTTTTTCTTTACTATTTTACTTATTTATTTATTTATTTATTTACATATGCATTTATTTATGTATTTATTTATGTGTTTATTTACAGATTTCCTATGGACCACCCCAAAATAAAATTGGTTCATAGAGGGGTCTGTAGGGGTAGTCTGTGGACCAGTCTGTGGGTAGTCCATGGACCTGGTTCCATGATCTGTGGACTGGGGCTCAGTGTTTTCGGGTTACCCATTTATTTATTTGTTTGTTTTGCCTCTACGGACAGGAAATACTACTGTATATTCCACAAAAATCACTTAAGTGGCAATTTTGAAACAGATAAGAAGCAAAATGACTGCATGGGAATAATACTCAACTATTTTTGTGGGAATAAAAGTAAAGGAGTCCTATAACTATTGTAGTCAGTTTTTTTACTGATCATTAAATGCCTTACTTCCTCTTCATCAGCAGGAGGCAATCCTCTGCAACAGAAAATGCAGTTATGAGCCTGTTATTTGTGCAGTTTATTTGTGTAGTTTATAAATCAAACTTATGCTATATAAAATGCAAAAAGTGTGTTTTAATTAACCAATAAAGAAGCCTAAGTTGTGTATTACACTGTAACAGTGATAAAACACAACAAGCATTTGAGAACACAAGGGAAATGTAGAAAAGAGGAGCTGCAGGCAAGTGCTTTCTAGATTTCTCGAGTGTTCTCAAGTGCCTGAAGTGTTTTATCACAGTGTAATACATGGCTCAGGCTTCTTCATTTTCTTTATGGTATAGATTTTACCCAGTGGACGCAAAACAATAAAACATTATTTTTCTATAAAGGGGGTGAGTTTCTAGAGAAACTGTGGTGCTGCATCGGTGGGAGTATTACAAGATAATTTGATTTTATCAACTGAGTTGATAATGTGAATTGGCCACCATAAAGAGATTAAAACCAAATTATTTTTCTATGTTTTATACTCTGATAAAACAGGGGAATTTGACCAGTCAGAGTGTGTGCAGTGTCCTATGTACTATATTATTATGAAAAACCTTAAAGTGCTACTATGATAAAAAATTGCTTCTCTTTTTCATCCAGATTTTAAAAGCGTGTTTGTTTGACACCTCACAGACAAAATCTTAAGCTTAAAATTTTATCCGAAGGCTGTTTTCTTTGAGTGCAAGTTTAGGATTTCACGGCCTGCCATTGTTCACACACTCTCGTACCTTTTCTTTTTACTTAGACATTCACCAGTATCATTCTGCTTCTTTGGTACTGTTTCTGTTTTCTTTGAAAAAACTTCTTTATCTTTGTCTGTACTGCCTGGCTTTTCTGAAGCTTTTTTGACTATGAAAGCAAGAAAACAGCAACAACTTTATTGAAATTTATACAATTAAAATAAAAGATACAATATAATCACTTACAAAATGCAAGTCAAGATCAAAATAATCACACTTATATAATTCCAACCAAATCATTCCCTTCATATATAATTTCCAAACGATAAACTACCATCAATCTAGAGACATACATATACATACTGTATGCTAGAGTACGAATTTACATTGCTGAAATACTGTACTAGAGAAAGCTGTCCACAGAAGTAAATACCACTTGCATTTCAAAACATGTATTGGAGTGAACATCTTATTTGTACTATTAAAGTACTGTACCCATATTGTCAAAATTTTTTATTTCCTTATCTGATTCTATATCACCCAATGAACTTACTGCGAAAAAAGAATGGATCTGGATAAAATCCAATCTTTTTTACAAGTTTTGGAAACGTTCAAATTTGCTGCCAATTTGGTCCACTATTCGCAGTCTTACCTTGGTTTTGAATGAATTGACATAGATTAAGGAACATGTAACTTCAGGCTTGACTCATCTTGCTTGTTTTGCCTTCAGTTGGTAAATTTAACTTAGTAGTTCTTACAAAATGATTGAATGGAGCATTTTGCATGGACTATGAAGCTAACTTTAGAGAGGAAAAACAAGCGAGATAAGTCAAGCCTGAAGTCACACATTCCTGAATCTACGTCACAACCCTGAGCATGCGATCTTGTGATCAGCCGACGGGTAGACTGCAAGAAAATAGGATTTTCAGGTTTTTAAAAGTTTAAGAAAAGTCACTTTTTATCCAAATCAAAAAATGTTTTTACCAAAGTTCATGGCATGAAATATAGGATCAGATGGGAAAATTTTGACAATATGGGCACTTTCAAACTGTATGCTTGTCTTGGGACTGAGAGTGCTTATGCTCCTTTTATCTGACTTTAACAGCCCTTAGTGTAAGGGTACATTGTACAAATTAAAACTGGAGAAAAATGTTGCTACACCACTTGTATACCTTCCAACTTTTTCAGTAAAATGCGGGAGCTTTCCGTCTCTGCAGAACCTGAATTTCTGAAGATTTACCTATGGCTTCCAAGAATTGCCGAAGATTTCGGAAGACTTCCGAAGATCGCCAAAGATTTCAGACGACTTTCGAAGATTACCAAAGATTTCTCGACCAGTTCCGAAGATATAACTGAAGGTGTAGAAAGATTTTCAATGACTTCAAAATAGGGCCAACAATTTCCAAAGGATTTGCAACCAATCTCAAGCATTATTCAAGAGTTCGGAAAATGTTCTTTTCACTGAAAAAAAAAATAATTATTTAAATGGTATTTAAGCAATTGCACTCGCTGTTAACAGTTAGGCATGCAAAATTGGTCTGAATGCATGAGATCGCAATCGTGAGACTCAGGCATAATGGCTGAGAGTTGGCAGGTATACAGTTTAGTGACAATAAAGTGATTGACGTCATGACTGTAAAGTATAGCTAAGTTAATATATTTAACATACCAGTTGTAGCTTTTCCAAAAAATGATGACTTAATGCTTCCAGCTTTGTTGCTTTCTGTCTTTCCTTGTCCAACCTTTGGCTTCATAATAACCAGTTAACAGTATTAATTTAAATAGAGAGAATACCATTATGATTGAATTTTGTCAACACTAAATCCACGACACAATTTTTAATAAAGGTAAAGAATCCAATCCTACTGACACTTCGGCCAACACACTGCCGATGCATTGCTCAAAAAACGTACCTATTCTGACTGCTATTTTGTTACTTCTTTCAGTTGGAAGCAAGAACAACTTCATAAGAAAGGACAAAAACGTGAGAGCTAAACAGCCGCCATTTTGAAAAGGAAACACTAGTACCTAGGTCTTCTCGTTTTTTTCAAGGGTCGGTTACCAAAGGGAGTCGGCCGACAAGTTAATCACCTGTTTATTTATTTTTATCACAAGATTTGGAAGTTAAAAGTCTTGATCACTTTTGCTTTCTTTTTCACCAAAGGGAGTCGGCCGACATATTGATCACCTGTTTATTTATGTTAAAACTCTTTATTGATCATTGACTTTTCAATATGTGGTGGCTCCTAAAGAAGCCGTTTCATTTTTTTGCAGTTTTACTGCAGTGGAAACTGTTCAATGATGTCTTCCAGCAACTGCTCGAATGCTCGGTCTTTTCCAAAGTTCCGGAACCAGGTGAACTCGTCCAAGTAGCTGGGCATGTATTCATAGAGGGTACCGGACATCAACTTCAACTTCTTCTTGACCAAAGCCCACACGCCTTCGTGGGTATTGGTGTGAGCACAAAGTTCCAGGAGTGATTCACTGGGCAGGCTGGTCATTCAAGAATCCACTGTTTAGTAATGTGCGGTTCCTGTAGTGGCGACAGTCGTAATTGCCATTGTAATGGAGGTAAAAAGTACATTTCTTAATTCGATATCCTACTGAAAGTTTTCTGTCGGCCAACGTGTTGGCCGACGCGTCGGTGGGATCGGATTCTTTACCTTTAGCCAAGTTTGGATACATCCTTCCAGCTTCATCTTTGGCCAGTTAACTAGGCGTGAGGATTTATCCATTAAAGAACACAGCACAGTCTACTAAGGCCCAGTCCCAACTGCAAGGCCTTATTTACTTCCCTCTTCCCAAACCAGATCTCAGGGAAAGTCCATACATAAGGCCAAAAATAAATGGAACAAGAGTAGGGGACATGGATTGGGCAGGTGGGGGAGGGGGAGGGGGAGGCCGGGACATGATTGTTGTATATGCACCCTAAAAGTGTAAAATGTACACTGTTACACTTGGTACTGTTAAGGGAGCCACCTGTTCCAATCAAAATAACTGATTTCGGCAAGAAACAAAGACATAAACTAGTTCTGTTTTAAACTTGGTTTTCCATTTAGATGTGAAAATGACACAATATCACATACTGTAATTCTGGTCACTTTCTAAGATTCCTTTTGAAAAGTCTGACTATGTATCTCAGTTTTATATGAGAGTGCTTTGACTCCCTCGCCAAGTTTGTATAGTGTCATACTTCCATCAGTTCAACTTAGGGCTCACCTCTTCATGTCCAGCATCATTTGCAGCTTGTGGTTTTTCACTCTTGCCTTTCTCTGCATTCGAAGATGATGGTTTTGCTGCAAACATTGACTCCAAGGCTGACATCTGCCCTTTCTTTGATTTTGCACCGGGTATCTGTAGTTTTGAGGCACATTTAAGGAATATTGTAAATTTAAAAATGCAACTTAAACATGTATGTGGAGGAAGTGTTCTCACAATAGACAGATGGATAGACACAAACAAGAATATTAATGACTGGATGAAATAAAAAAAAATCAAATAGTTTCAAATAAAACATACATATATTAAATAAATAATAATATATAATAAATAATATATAATAAATAAATAAATAAAAAAATAAAAAAGGTAAATTAATAGCAAATGGAAAGAGCAACTACAGTACATGTAAAGAAAAATAATATACATACTTTATCTGTAACAGTAATTACTGGGTTTTATTAAAATCAAATCAAGTGCCAAAAGTATAAATCACAAACAAGGTTACCAGTACCTTCCCTTTTTGCTCAGATGCCAAATTAGAAGAACCTTACCAATAAAACAAAAAGAGAACTTCATTATTTTGACTGATCATAAGTATGTGTACTCAAGAGTGACTTAGTGGTTGTCTATACCTTTCTTAGTTGTTTCAGGTTCACTGCTTCCATTAACCATTTTAGTGCTGGGACATTTCTCACCATTTTCCAAACCATTTATTCTCTGGGTGCCTCTGTTGACACCTTTATCTGCCAGAGGAACAGCAGCTGAACAGTAAACATGACTCCACCTGTAATGTATCCAACAGACAATTGAACAATCAGTCAACATCAAACTGAACCAGTGCTAGCTTCACATGGATCTTGAAAAAGCTATAGGTCAACCTGTTATTAAGACCACTATGTTAACTCAGAGGGCCAAAACCTAATTCAACCAATCAGATGGTTTCAATTGTCCAATATTGGGATCATGTGTACTAAAGACATCTGCGGCCAAGTGGCAATCAATACTTGATGAACACTCCATGAACACCTCGGATGACACTCAATTAACATCTCTGACAACAGTCAGTCGGGAGTTGACTGTTATTTTTTTGATTGATGCATATGAGTTGGTTGACACTCAGCTGACCATGGACAGTACATGTGTGTATTGCCTGAGTATTGATCAGAATGTCAATCAAGGATATCATTCTATAGTATCTATAGACACTCAACATGATCCCAATATCGGACTGGGTAGTTTTATGGTTTTTGGTTTACATTTCTGATAGAACTTGCTTAAATCACATTAAAGATCCCTTTTCTTTTTTTTTCCAATTCTCTTTCTCTTCTGTTTTGCTTAACATCAGAGGTGAATGTACACCTCTCCTGATCAAAATTGCATGCTTTTGCATGTGATTGCAGCATTTTTTCCAAACATTTTCAGCTGTGTAATAATCTCTTATTAGCCAAGCTTGTGGGAACCACGATGAGAGAATGTCAGCCCTCTATCTTTTTTGTATAGACCTTGCTGGCACTCACTCTGTACTGTCAAGACCTCTGGCTATTATATTCTCAATGTATGGCCCTCTCATTTGGTTGAAAAGATAAACAAAAGAAAAGTGAAGATAAATTAATGTAGATCCTGTTAAAAAAATCACTTTCTATGTTTAAAATGTACCTGTTACTCTCATTATTATGCTGCTGTTGTATGTCGTAGTCAACAGTGTATAATGAATTGGAATCCTAGAAATATATTAAAACAGAGATTAATGATTACATCATCACCACATCATCATCATTATCATATCTTTATTTAAACTCACTAATTTTTGATTAGCATACAAAAGGACCAGTATATCCAGCTCAGAGATATTGCGGTATACACATGTACATGTGGGTAAGATAATCCAGTGATCCATCTAGAAATCAAAAACCTAAAAGTCCCTCAGACAAAAGAGTGAGTCCTATACAGCATTTAGCTTATTTCCTGAGGAGAATTCAGAGTTCATTATTGTGTTCGTGGAACATCCATAGCTTTGTAACCAGGCAAATTCCTTGAAACTAGCTTCCAGGCTCTATTGTCACTGCTTTAGGGGAACAACTTTTTCAAAATAACCAATCTCTTCAGAAGTTTTGCTTTCAGGGTTGTAAGGAAGCTTCTTGATCTCTAAACTGGCACAATTTTTCTGTTTTATGTGGACTAAAGCTCTGATAATGCAGATGCAGCTGAGTTAGCAAATTGTGACCTGGAAAGCGAAAAGCACCACTAACGCTTTACCGTTTAACGGAACAAACCGTTTAGTATCCGTTTAGTATCCGTTTAACGGATCATGTAAAAGCGTTTACACACTTTTCTCATCCGTTTGCAAAAATCTCGTATCCGTTTAACGATTCGAGCAAACCGTTTAAACATCTTCCACATCCGTTTACAAAATACAAGTATCCATTTAAGGTTTTCGACAAACCGTTTAAATGCTTTTCTCAACCGTTTACAAAATTTTCGCATCCGTTTAATGATTTGGGCAAAGCGTTTAAACGGTTTCCTCGTCCGTTTAATTGAAACGGGTATCCGTTTAACATTTTGAGCGAAGAATTCGACGTTATTTTCCGGTCAAAAATTAAACACTCGCTTAATCTAGGTGAGTACGAGTCAAGAAATTAGCCGTGATACTAACTCCATCGTAAATAAACAAACACGCGGATAGTAAGGGTCTTTCAGCTAGCGTTTAAATATTTAAACATGTTAAGTATCTAGATAAATGGGTTTTTCAAATCATTCAGTCAGTTACAAATAAATTTTTGAAATGAATGACATTAAATGCTACAAAGGTGACCGAAAGATAATAATCATTCGAACAGATAATTCACACTTGAAACTACTAGCAAATAATATACACTTGAAACAGTAAAGCAAACACCTCAAAACTTCAGAGCACTTCCTTTAATTCTAAAACGAACTCGTCAAAAGCTTGACATTGGCTAGTTAGTTTCTTCTGCGGCAAAGATTGTCTGGTAAAGAAAAACACAGATAAACAAAACTTGATCGTACTCACACGTGTTCGCTTGATCGCGGGCATCACCACATTCAGCACTAGCCCAGAAAGAGAGGCCCTGGGAAAGAGATTGCGTGTCGGTCGCGTAAACAAACAGTATCGAATTGAACGGCGACAAGGTTGAGAACACTAAAGCCCAAACGAAAAGGCCTGAACAAGAAAACCGGCAGAGCGATAAAGATAGGAAAGCTGTATCATAATAAAACGGCGAATAGAGAAAATTAGCCGTAATCTTGAACAATGTTAACAGTTTGACGATAGTTCGCGAAAATCGAACAGGCAGAGTGAGACATAGTGCGCTTCATTTCAAGGTAAGCTGTACGATTTCATAGAATGATATGAATACCACCCGGGGAATACCACAGTAAGTGTTTGGCTTTTCATAATCATCTATTAACGGATGGAATCTCCAAAGCTGTGTTATATAATCAAGAGTGGTCACACATTATTAAACACAACATTTTCTGTGTACATAGGATTCTTGTTTAATTTACCGATTGTTTTAACAGCGATACCACTCTCTGATGCGAACATTCGGTTTCTAATTCGGTTCGGAGATTTAGCACTTTTAGCTTTGCGTTTAATGATTTGCTCCAACCGTTTAATTTTTACACCTTGCCGTTTAATGATTTAATTCAGCCGTTTAACATTTTCAACATTCCGTTTAACGATTTGGTTCAATCGTTTAACGTTTTCAGCTTTCCGTTTAAATTTTTTTACAAGCGTTTAATGCTTCATGCAATCCGTTTTTGAACTCTGTCCAACCGTTTAACGTTTTCAGCAATCCGTTTTTAACGGATACCCAAACCGTTTAAAACCGTTTACAGTCCGTTTAAAACCGTTTACAATCCGTTTTTTTAAGCCGTTAAACGGTAAAGCGTTAGTGGTGCTTTTCGCTTTCCAGGTCACAATTATGTGTATCTGTATCGCCACATCCTGTCAGATGGCCTCTAAGAGAGGAAAAACCATAAGCCATGATTGTACTGAATCGTAATTTTTTCGTCCAAATGGATGCATGAAGGACTAAATTTGTGTGTCTTTTCAGAAAATATGAGTCTGAGACGTGGGACCCCAGGTAGATGGATCACTAACAATCTGCATGTACATCCCTGCATGTACACCTTGTTCATTCTGGTTTCTCTTGACGTATGAAGTCAAATATAAATATAATTATTAAACCCTCCACTTCCTTGGGTTATACACCAGAATGCTGTTTTGCCCAAGAACACAACATTATCCCTGACTGAAAACTGACTGACATCACGTCTACGACCCCACCGTTAGTTTTACACCTGATTGTATGTCCAACTATATGTCTCAGGGCTCGAAAAAAAAAACCCGTCTGGTCGTCCGAGACAAGTAGATTTACCCTTAGGGCAAGTAACTTTCTCTCCTTCCTTGCCCGACGGGCAAGGACCCAGGCAAGCCATTTGCCGAGTAATGTTTTGATAAAGATTTTGAGAAGAAAAGGTAAGCTTTGGGCTTAAGGGTAATCAAGTGTTTAAATGAAGCGTGACGAAAATTGGAAATTATTGCGCTGCTTTGTTGATTGTGTGATGTGCGGTCACAGCTCAGAAGTGGTTGCCTAGCACGTGATCAAAATCTGCCCCGATCAAATTTCTTTCCAGGATAAAAATTGCTGTGTTGGGAACGAAACGCTGTGTTTATTTCTTAATTATAGCAACTTTATGCAAGCATTTTTGAGTTTCTCTGTACAAAGCTTAACTCAACAACAATATATTAACTAAAACTGTAGAAATTTGTAGATAAAAACGAAGCCAGCACTTTTTATGCTTAAATCCTGGTAAATCTCTGTTTTCAGAGAAACATGCAAGTTGGGCAGCGCTGCGCGAAATGAAAAGTGTTAAATTATTAAAAAGAAATGGATGAGTAATTCATCAAAATATTTTCAGAGATGGCTTGAAATAGGAAGATGACTTGGAATAGTGTTTCTTTGAAATGAATACATTTTCCCTGGACTGAAACTACTTTTCATTCACCCAAATGAAAAAATATGCTCTCACCGGCTTTTCAAAATCGACTCTGTGCCTGCATGTGTCAAAACTGTAGTGGGAAGATGATTCTCCTGTATCTTCTTTTGACTGATATGCTCGACTTTTTGCTCCTTTGTTGCATACATGTACATTGTGCATGCTTCGATATTTTGACTTCATTTTTCTCAGAAGCAAAGTGCAAACATGGGAATGTTTTACTACTTAATTGAAAAGCACATGCAAAAATTCAGGCACTTTTAAGGGAAAAAAAATTTACCCGAAAAAGTCACTTACGACCGTCTTGCACCAAGCCATTCAATTGCAGAGTCAAACATTCAGTTTAATTGACAATTAGTCCACGAGGGTGTGTTAAATAAGAGATGTTACAAGTAGATAGCCAACTAGTGCTGAGTCGGGTAACTATAACCATCTGATATTCAATAAGCAGAAATGGAATAATATTGTTATTAAAAATGCCCCCGAAATATAGAAAACTCAAACAGGGTAAAATAAAAATGACCAGATAATTATTTGCAGAGCATTGTATAATGGCTCATTTGATATATACAATTACCATGATGGCTAAGTAAATACAAGGCAAGCCCAGCAGCCTGGGGCACCCAAGAAAATGCTTTGGGTGCCTACATTTTTTGCAGCAGCTCTTAAAACATTACCTGTTGGGCTCCTAACTTCTTGGCTTTGGGCCTTGTGGGCTCCTTGAAATATTTGTTAGGCAACAGTCTTGAACTAAAAAGTCTTAAAATGCATTATTCAATGACCCATTTTTTTAAATTTTTATCATTTGTAAACCTAAATCTGACCTTTAATTTGCATTTCTGTATGCTGTAAATGTGTAAAGACGTAACTAGAGAGAAAGACTTCTTTGTTTCTGAAAAGGGAAAACAACAAAAATTTAAAAAAATGCATGAACACTGCATAATTAAAATGTGCAGTTCCAGAAAATATCTACATTTTTTGTATACCTTTCCCATGGAAGGGATTTTACTCGAAGACCACCCTACCCCTCTGGAAATTTCAATTTAAGCTTAGTACATTTCTTTAGATTTTCTAATTTTTTGGCATTACAGAACCCCTCGTACTCCCAAGACATTCCAATACCTTCTATGGGAAGAACATGGATACTTTCTGGAACTGCAGAAAAAAATGAATTAAAAAAACATACATGTGCACTGCATTCAATATACATGTAGACAGAAAATCAAAATATCTACATATGTATGTGAAAAGAAAACCATGTATATATTTCCTGAACAAGTTGTATAACAATTTTAACTTAGTTATTTGTTATAAGCTGCTATTTTTGTTCCCGGTTTAGCTAGCATACATGAACATACATGTATAAGATTGTATTTACAAAATATAACAATACTACTTTCCCAGATTTTCTTAAGCCACTGTACCTTCAAGATTCTCATCCTGGGTGATGACGTACCGATGTACCTGAGGCAAATTAAAGGAACACCATTCTTCAATTGCAGGTCTTTTCAGTCCACAAAATACAACCTACAAAGACTTTTGAACATGTTCACATGTTATTGTAAACTGCCATACTGTAGATGGTGGGGTATTCAGACAACGTCAGCCTGGCCCAATAAAATTTAACTACTCACAGTACATCTAACATTTATACAAACTAATGTACTTCCATAGCTTTACGTAAAGAGAGAGAGGGAGAGTGACGGGGCTTCAAAAAAGTGCTGTCCAGTTGTCTCGGGTAAATTCTCCTTCTGAGCCAGTACATGTACTCTTTTCATTCTCAATTGCTCAATGTGCAACTGGGATCAGGCAAATCAACTTAATCCAGCTAAATCACTAAAAGAGCAAACTAAGTTTTTTTCTTTCTGAGCAGAGTGAAGAGCACAAGAAGAGAAATGATCAAACTTGACTGACTTTTTTGGTTGTACATGTACACTTTACAGGCCGTCTGATAGGTTGCGGAAATTTTCGGCAAAATTATGTAGACAAAAGTGACGATTATGCAGAAAAGACGCCAGATTATGCAGAAATTTCTTAAATTAATAAAACTGTTCCCTTGGCTTTTTTCGATGTACATGTACATGTACATGTATAAAATACACTTTAACGTCTTACTAAGAATTTTAGTCCTTCATAACATGTTTGACCTTTTGCTGCCATTCATGGACAGGTATTTCCTCGTTCAACACAGTTTTTTCACAGTTTTTGCAGTTGAGTTTCTCTGAAGCTTAGTAACCAGGCATTAAATCGGACAAGGGAAACTGGACACCAGAAGTCCCAAACTAAAACCCAGCCCCATCAAAAGACTATGGAACACCCGGAGGTTAAATTAAAATTGTTTATGAACGAAAAGGTATGTTTTCATCGCTGTTTTGGGTGAATAACTTCTTCAAAATGATCAGTCTCTTCCCTATTTTTGCT
>CM042755.1:17406236-17442569 GCA_022496165.2 Catalaphyllia jardinei
ATGCGGAAGTAGGTGAATTATGCAGATCCATGCCACCGCATCCTGTCCGATACCCCGACTTTACGTGTGTCTGTTATACCACATGCAGCCCCTTACTATTTCTCCCTCCATTGAACATCGTCCACCAACGATGTACGTTATGTTGAGATGAGAAGCAGAATTTGATGTCTTCTGTTTCTGCACAAAGGCATAGAGCATTCTGTGGGAATAAGCATGGCAACTATCAATTGAGTTGTTTTCTTTTAGTTAGGGTACATACCTAACAAGCTTATGGGGTCATGTACTAAATAAAAAGAAAGAAATGCTAAGAATAATTAAAGCTACATGTACGATTAGAGGATAAATGCCATTCTTATAAAGATATAGCTCTGTTAAATTGAGTTCATAGTTAAAAAAAGATGAAATCCTCAGGTCTGTCTAGAGTTAATTAATTGTGGGACAGAAACATTAAAATTAAAATCCTTAAAATCGTGACAATAAACAACATTTTCCAAAAAGGATTTCACTTCTGAGCACTCTAGTATCAATTTATTTAATCGTCCTATAGCATTTCAGAGGACAGCCCCACTTTAGCAATGAATAACCTGTAACACCAGAAAGCTGAGTATCCCTTGATGCTAGGGGTGAAATTGCCTGATTTTAATACAGGAATTCATCCACAAAGTAACAAGTTTGTTGAGGGTGTGAAGACAATCGGTGACTTAAAACTTAATGACAGCCCTACACTATGAATAACTGGCAGTGGCAGTTTGAATTTTAGCAGTTATTGAATGAGGCTGAATAGGATAACACCCTCTGAGATCTGCAGAATTCTTCATATCCTATGAGATCTGTAGAATTCTTCATATCCTACTTAAGCTGAATTCAATAATGGCTTTTTATTATATGGCTAGCCCCACTAGCAGGCAAGATGAACCAAATCATGCGCTGTGATTGGCTACCCGAGCTGGCAAGATGGAGCAATCTTGCCTGCTCAGGACTACCCACTGTACCCCGATAGAAAAGCCATATAATAAATCCTTTATTGACCAAGTTTGTTCGGTTAAGATAGCTGGATATTGATCTCATTCTTTTTTTGTGAGTTTATATACCTCAACTTCATCTTGGTCCACAAACGTGCAAAAGAGAACTTGGCCAATGTCCAGCCATCTTGACCTCACACTTGGCCAATAACCATATATTATTCATTCAAAATATTTCTCCATTCTTAAAGGAGTTTCGCCATTTTGCTCTTTGTTTTGACGCTCACCAAAAAAAAACCATAACTTCTTCCCAGTTTTCTCGGTCAACGGTTCAATAATTTGCAGCGGGCTGCAGTTTTGACGTCATTTGTTCAATATTTGGTCAACAGCAGCTGGTTATGGTGAATTATGCATGTGGTTTTAACCAATCAGAAATGGGAAAATATTTTGAATGAATAATAATTAAGCTTAAGGACGTTCGCACCCATTGCCACTGCACATCTCTAGTGTGCACATTATTGGTCATGTGCGTGCCACGCCATTTTCAAGTGTGCGCACCGAGTCGAAAACTCAATAAAATGTAAAGCTGATGACCTTAGTGTTAACTTTGTGTGTGAATATTTTTGTTGGATGCTCGGTGACCCCCACTTTTGTTTTCGCAGATCACTTCCTTTTCTGATTCTTTTTACTATACCAAAAAAAAAATCTGTACGTGGGAAGTCTTAATTACTTCTCATATACTATTCAAATAGGGTCAAATTGACGTTTGTGACTTATAAGTTGTATTTTTTTAAGGCTAATTCTAGCTGATTTAATGACATATGTAGCAAAGATCTATCAGATAGACAGGTCTATATGTGCTGTCTTAAACACAAAAATTAATAACTTTGATGTGATTCTTCAACTTAAATATATGCCGATAGTAATGAATCCAGCCAGAATTGCCCCGAATGATTGGAAATCCTGGAAATGCTATGGTCTGTGCTACACCTTATTTTCAAAACGAGTTCAGTGACCCCCAATTTTTTTACGTTTTTAATCTAATCTTATCATTTTCTACCTGCAGCCAAAGTTTGAAACAAAATTTGTATGTGGGAAGTTTTTGGGCGCAAACATCTGTGATGATATCCATTCTTGTCACAAACATGTAAATATTCTGCAGCTGACCAAATATTTGGGCTTACCTCAGTGTAAGAACTTGTGAACTTTTTCTTTGTTTTTTAGTTATTGTTAGGGTTAGGGTCTATTATGCTGACTTCTTTGTTTTCTTTGTTTTACGTCACTTGTTAGTTTCAAAGGTTCGTACACCGAGGTAGAGCCAAATATTTTAGTTCAAAAACAAGGAAACTAGACCTTGTGTCTAAGAGAAACGATGGGAAGCCACTAAAATTGCTTGTGCCCCAGGAAGCACTCTATGTAAACTTGTAATCAAAGCCTAACCAAGTCGCATTCATTCTTCCGGCTTCCGGAGTTCGTGTTGCTAGTGCAAGAGCATGAAATATGGTTTTCGAACACAGATAATGTAGAAAGAAAAAGATAGAAAACGAAACAAATGAAAATCAAATATACAGTAGTACGCTACCATTCAAGGTGAGAAATCTAGCTAAGCTTATGTTAAAACAAATTTTAACTTTCGATTCGCTTACTGTTTAGCCTTATTGACGGGAACTGACAACGTACGACTCAACCATTTGTAGGTAACCTGAAATAAAGTAGCCAGAAAGATAAAACATTGCGAAACTAAAATGCTCTGCTTTCTCCATGTACCAATAAAAGGCTTACTATTTTATCCTCGTCGTTAACATATTCATCGAGATTTGCAAGGTAAAGATGATCATGATTATCGTCCTCCGCCATCTTGGTTTCCCGCCAAATCTGAGTTTCGCGCCTTCCTTTGTATATATTACCGCTGTCTGCTATTGCGCCTGCGTTACATAGGGTCGATCCAAACCTCGAGGATGGCTTCAATTTTTCACAAAATTGCCGGTGTTTCTGGAGCTGTGGCCATAGCATTGGGAGCTTATGGATCGCATGGTAATTTATTTTTTTTCCCTTTACTCACCCAGTTTTTTGGGAACGTCTGGCATACAGAAAAAAAGAATGCTTCCAGCTGGATGGCCTTTCCATGTCTTTTCATGTCAGAAATTTATTGTTTTGTGGCACCCTCCTCAGAAAAATAGTGTATTCCGGTATCCTTGTCTACAATTCAAATTTCCCCATTCTGCAATCTACCCGAAAATCTTGTCTCTTAGCGACTAACCTCAGAAAATGTCATCTATTTTGGGGAGGTGGGGAGGGGCTGTGGATTGTTTAAAGTGAATGGCCCTAATAAGAGTCAAGAAATTGGGAGGGGATGGGGAAGGGTCGGTCAGTAGGTCGGTAGAGTCAGTGAAAGGTAACTCTAGGGGTAACTAGGGGTAACTCTACCATTTCCTCTACTTGGGATTTTTAGTTCTTACCAAACTGTCTTTTTACAGTAGTTTTGTTTGTGGCAAGTGGACTATGTACATGTAAGCCCCCAGAGGAGTATGGTTTATTCAGCTAGATTGGTTTAAAAAATCAACAAAACAAACCAAAACCAAAACAAAACCAAAAAATGTGTTAACACACTGACGTCTTAGGCTTGTTTCTGATATCCATACTGTTGTGTACTCTCTTTGCTAGCTTCGTCGCTTAATCAAGATGATGTCAAAAAATTTAAAGAGGTGAAAAGTTAATTACTTTCTAATTGTAGGGAATTGCCATCAAAATGATTTCTTCACCAGTTAATTTACATACAAATTCATGTAGAAGAAGAGAAACTGTAGTAACACATTATCAACACACAACATATAATCAGAGTATTACAAGACATACACTGTAAGTTTTGCTGTCTAGTAGTCCATGTATTATTATTATTTTCCCAGGGGTACAGTATCAATGTAGCTTGACTAAATCTATGCCTAACAAAGCAACAAAGTAGTATCACAGTGGAACACATCTTGTGATAAGTATTTCAAGGCTCGCTGGTATTAAGCTAGCCATCATTTACCATTGTTTGCATCTACATGAAATCATTGTCACAGACATATGCACCCATCCTGCCACTTTTCCCTGCAAATGTACCCACTTTTTTACTCAATCAGTCAGTCAGCCACCTTGCTTGTGTGTAGCTGGCTGGCTGCTGACGCCTAAGCTCGCACTGTATTGTTAGCTAAGGCTGTCTTGCAAAAGAAGTGACCAGTTTTACTGACAAAAATGCCTCGCTCTGTAACCCTGACCCCACCCCCTGGAGTTAGACCATGGTGGCCCAGCTAATGCTTGCTATCAGTTGGTACTCATGGACGTGACCTTGGCTGTCTGTCCTAGTCTTCCTTGACAGAAGCCCTCCTGAGTTTTCAAGTGCAGTAACAGCCTGCCTGCAGATATGCATAGGATTGCACTAACACTGTACAGTGTCCTTTAGAGGGGAGGGGGATAGAGTAAGCACAGAACTTTCTCAGTCATCAATAGAGATTTAGTGGTCTGCTGCCAGTCAAAGTTTCTCTGCAGTTGTATACATGTATGTTTTGTTTCAGTCCTTCATGACTGGGAATCTCTACCATCATTTAAATAATTTGGCATTATTAGCAGTCCCCTTTGCCAAACGACCAAACCTGGTAAGCATGCATTCATGTGCTGTGGTTAGTTCTTATCGTAAGATAGATTGTAGTCGACAGCTTTACCTGTAAGGGGTGTGGTAGAGTGCATAATTTAATGAAAATATTCCACCTGAACGTGTTACAGATTGAATTCTGTAACTTAATGGCATACAAATTAATTATTACACGACTCAAGCACTCAGAGGGCCAATAACTAAAATCAACCAATCAAAATGCTCTATTGCCGGTCCAATATTCTCTAAGTATTGGACCGGGCATTGTCCCGAATGATCCCGCACTTTTGAAAAACCTTCAAAGCTTCTTGATGCAGTCGTGTAATAAATCTCTTATTATCTCTTGGCCCTTGCGCTTGGTTAATAAGATATATAGCCACTTTACCTTGCATTATAGAATGTGCAGTTCCAGAAAATATCCATACTCCCCCATGGAATTTCCCAGTAAGGGAGGGAGGGGGGGGGGGGGGTTCTGTAAGGCCAAAACAATTAAAGAAATGTATGTTATGGTTTTTTTCTGCAATTAGACAATACACTGAATGGGAAGCTTGCACATGCACATAGTTTGTCCAATTCATAATTACAGTTAACGGTGTATAGTGTAGGTGCTGTCCACCTGGCATTAAGCCTACTCCCATGGCCCACACTCTTTTTTTGTAATACATATAACAGTGAAAGCTTGGTCATTTATTTCTGTAGTTTTGTTTTGCTTTAATGTGTTTTTTTAGTAAGACGTTATTACTGACAGAAATGTTTTCCAGGAGCAAGTACCTGTTTGTCTAGTTTTATATAGAGAGCTTGTCTTTCCAATGTGCACACTGCCTGGTCTAGTTGTTCAACTCAACAATATTATGGCTAAAGCATAAAGCATAGTGATTTGAATCCTTGTTGTACAGGTTGGTAGTTTGATTTGTGGTGGAATTCTTCTGTTTTCAGGCAGGTAAGCTTAATAGATTGTGCTGTTTCAATAGATTTATACACGCTTAGTAAATAGTCACTATAAATTGTGTGTCGTCCATTTTGACACCTAACGGCCATGACCTGCATGCATCAGTATTCTCGAATAATTTGTTTTTTTGAAATCCCTTGTCGAAGTTACCGGGCTTTTGGCTTTGCTTCAGAACATGACTAGTTAAAAACCTTTCAAATGAAAAACAGTTATTGTACTTAGTAAAATATGATTTATCTTTACATGAAGATGGAAATTGAATTGAAACTTATTTTTAATGACCTGGGTTAAATGCACCAGTACTTGCGAGTCAGTTAGGTACAAGTTGTCAGTTTGTGCCTGTTGCGAATTTTAGAAATAGCTTCAAGAAACTGTAAATAACAATTGCCATTCTTTTTCCTTTCAGCTGTTATTTAGTTGGATTAAAACAAGACAAGTCATTTGGAAGATTAGCACCTGTAGGAGGATATCTTCTCATGGCTGGTTGGCTGGCATTTGCTTTTTAACTGTGGACATATCACGGAAATGATTGTATAGCTACTGTAGTTATTTCGCTCAACAATTCTCAAAAGTGATTAACACCAAAGTAACATGCAACATGAGTACATTGCACTTGGTAAGGCCAGGGGGATGATGAGGAAAAAACAGAAAACATTAAGACCATGAGAAGTAGCAGACATTTCTTTAATAAACAACACATTCTCACAGCTTGTAGTAAATATACCCTGGACCAAACCGTCTGCGGACAAACAGCTTGGAAAAAAATACTTATTCATTTGGACACCCACTAAGTCATGTAGTGACATCATAGCTGTTCCCAATCCTTAATTATTAAGAAAGTTTATGTTTAGGAACTATTTTAAGTTAGAACTAAGAATCAATTAAAATTAATACTATAATATGTATATAAAACATTTCCATAGGCCTGCACTTTTGTTGCTTAGCTTTCTGTCGTGTTTTTGTTGTTTTTTTTTACATTCTCCGACCTCGTTTTTTTTAATTTTATATTAATTGGTTTGAGTGGAACTTTGTATGCTAACGTTTTGTTTGTTATTACTTATTGCTTTGAGAATTGTCCCAGCCCCCCCCTAATGTTTAAATGAGGCTAGGTAAAATAAAATAATTCTCAGAAGTATGATCAAATTTTAAAACCTCACAACCAATTTTACATATTCTTTTTTTAAAGCTAGGCACGCACTAGGGGACTAGTCGCAGGGACATGTCGCAGGGACTTATCCCTTAGTGTGTACACACTAGAAAATTGACCGATTTGTGGGACTAGTGGTCCCTGCGACTAGTCCCAGAAATCAAACCAGCTTAATTCGTGGACTAGTGGCAGAAATGTGGTCCTTGCGACCAGAATTCCGATGCAAAATACGAGTACACACTAGGAGACTGGTCCCTTCGACAAGAACCTGCGCCGGACTAGCCCCATGAGGCACCACCTTAATACACCTATTGACCAATGAGAGTGCGCGTAGTAGCACAGTTATTTCTGATAATTGTGAATTGTAACTGGTAAAGGAGAAAAAAAGTAGCTAACGTTTCAGGAAATGTGCTGTGAATATTGAGAAGAATTTTAAGACCCTATTTTAACATTAATTTACAGACTAGAATAGTTTAGAAGCTCAACTAGTTCCGGGTTACAAAGCGGAAAAATATTGTTAGACAGATTTCGTAACCCTACATACTACCCTTCATGTTCACATTCACACGATGGAACAAGCCAGTTTTGCAATTTAGTAATAAATGGATCGATTCCGTATGGGAGTCAAGTTAATTTGATTTGAGTTTAAGATTGTAAGTTCGTTCGCCGTCTATTTTGGTTAAGTCATAAATTTAATAATATGAAACAATGAGCCGTCATTGTTTCAGGGAACTGACTGAATCTGCTCGACTTGTCATTTCGTTTTCCAGCGGCATCGAAACCTTCAACTTAGAAAGAGAATCAGCGCAAAAGCGCGCATGTGAGACGACTTTTCCGTTTTTGAAGACCACATATTTTCGAAAACAGTTACTTCTCACCGGTTTCGGTTTCTTAGAAAAGTCGTGACAGCTCCTCAAGTTTTTCAAAACTTTGTTTTCGTCACGTTACAGATAGCCTCCCACACAGACGTTATTGTAATTTTCTTGGTCAATACCCTCATCGACTTTCGCACTTGGGAAATTAGCGCGCTGATGTGTTCCTTAGTTACTGGCAAAAAAAAAAACGAGAAAGAAAAGGAAAACTCTGTCAAATCGGTTAAATCGACCTATGTAAGTCTTAAACGAGCAGAAATTGGGCCTCTAAACGATTTTATGCAATTTTGGTTAAAGTATCGCAAAATATTTATTTTTGCTCACGCAAGCGTTTTCGTTTTGTTAACACATTCCGGTATCTGTCGGTTTCGCCCATGGCGAGTTCGCCCCCGCATCGGCTCATCTAGCGATCAAGTGCTTAAAATTTATCTTTCTCTTACCGAGAAAAAAAGACAACATTCCTACATTAATGTGTGTTCATTCAAAAACGCATCCTTTTGCGTATCGTCCGCTCTAACAAAACAGCCGAATACGCTGATGGAAGCGACAGTAGCTAACGATTTTTTTATTCTTCACCATTTTCTAAGGCCTTCGTTTTCACCTTTATACACTAGAAACGGATGCGTTTTCGAGAGACTCACCTTTTGAAGCCGTTTCTGAAAGTCTCCGTTTTCATCAGCGTTTCCCGGCGTTTTGGGAAAAACGAAGTAAGCACGCAGAAGGTTTTCCCACTTCTTTTGGAGAAACATGGGCTTCATAGCCAGTACAAAGAACTTCAAATCAACTTTCGCGTACAAGCCCCCTACTCAAAACCCACTGCGCGGTGCCAGCAAGGTACCCTGCACAGTTATGGAGAACAGCACATAAACTCAAATTTTAAAATTTATTATCCGCTTATTTTCAAGCTATTGCAATTGAAAATAAGCATTTGTTATTGGAAATATTTTTAGAGCTATTGTTATTGTTACTGTTATTTCGGACACGCTACCCGCGACACTTGCCGATTAGATTATCTTGAGAAAAAACATTCTCGACCGGCCAACAAATTATCGACCGGTAAAAATATTCTCGACCGGCAAAAAAAAAGTCTCTACCCACGAAGACAAATCTCGAAATCTCAAAGGGTGGATTTGCATCTCGCTTGATGGAATGACATCTGGGCTTGTTATCCTAAAAACTGGCTCTTATTTCGGGTAGAAGACACAGTACACTAAACAAAAGAACACCGCTAAACAAACCTATTGTCTCCATTGTTTTCCTCGTTCTTTTGTCCTTTTGTCCTCTATTGTTGTACGTCAGCTGTGTCTTCTACACGAAGTAAGAGCCTAAAAACTGGTTAAGTCTTGAAATCAATATCGACCACTTTGGTCCACCATGGCTTTCCATAGCTTTTTTTTACTTTGCCCATCTGTGTATTAAATGACACGCATAAAGTAAATGTAACAAAAAAATGTAACCCAAATACTCAAGGGCATGCTTTATCATGGTTTTCTTATTGCATGACACACATCTAGGCTTGTAATAATCAGCAGTTCTTATAAATTTATTTCTGTTCCAAAATAACTTCCACGCCATCAAAGTCATTAGGCGATAAAAACTCTACCACTTCAGCCTCAGGTCAGATTGAATCTGCGCTGCTGATGACAGATCCGAAATTAGCAAGTTTAAAAATTCATGAGTCAGCGGGTGACTCGTTGCGCTGTTTGTATATTGTATTTTTTTTCCCCATCTAGAAAAAAGAAAGAAATGTCCCTAAAAGGATATGTTTGTAAAAGTTGTTATCAATTGAAACGAAAATGGATGCTGCCATCATGACCCGACTTGAACTTTGCGCTTGAACAGTTTTGCTTAAAATAACTTTCCTTTTTTCCCGAGAAGCCGGAGGTACTTTCGTACACTTCCGGTATTTAACCGATATTACGCATGTACTATGATGTTCCTATTTATTCTCTCTCTCACTACACGAACGCGAAAGGCTCAATACAAATTTTGAAAGGATTTTTTCCACGTATTTATTTTAATAATGAATTCAATTTCTAAAAATAGAAGTTACGTTGCCGTTACGGTCTTTCACATTCCTATAGCGAAGCGCGCGAAGTCTAAAACGAGACTCAGTCAACGTAAGCGTGTTCTGAGGGAAATACAGAGAATGTAGGCGAAGTTTTTGTTTCACAAGTGTTTTAGGGACACCGTATTTTGCCCTTAAAGAAATCTTCAAAATCATCCACCATTCCGTCTTGTCTGAGTCATGACGTCACTCGCGCGCTTCGCTATTCGTGCCATTTAGCAACAACAAACACTCAACACGGGTGAAAGGCGAGGGGGGGCGTCGAATTTTGTGATTTCTTCTCGCTAACCGTCGATGATCTCCAGAAATAAGTGTGATTATTAATAGAATTTTGAAAAGCTGCAGATTGTCTAACGCTGAAAACGCGATGGAGTTCAACCGTCAAGGGTCAGAGACAGAACTACAGGCAAGTAACTTCTATTGGCACTGGCTATATACCTTTCGGTGCTAAAATGTACCAGTATGTACTGTTATGATACATTTGTTTTCTCTTCGTAACATGTTCTTTTTTGGGAATTAATCCTGAGTTGGAGTTAAGCTGTGAAGTTCTTACATGTACATTGTTTTACAAATTTGTAATGTTTGAATACAAATTATACGTAAATTATACGTATGTTTATACGCAAGTATAGTAGCTCAGTCGAAGAGTTTTTACGTGGATGCCTCGATAGTGGGCTGGTCATAGCTGTAAACGTCTCTCGTTGATGACCTGGCCAAACATTTGATTCTCTATTTATGATCATACGCTGTTTCAGACAGACGGGCAGGTATGGTTTGTAGGTTGCAGCTGGTTTCAGGTTTCAGGTTTCAAGTCCGAGTGAGTCCACTAATTTAAGCACTTTGCGATCTGTTAGCCTGAATAGCACTCCGGCTAGCCTAAATTAGAGTTAGCCTTTTTACTGTGGCTTATTCGACTTCAACTCTAATAAATTCATCTTTTCATTGCATTTTTAACAAGTCGTTCAACCTGCCATTTTTTTCTAAATCACTGGCGTGAGATTTTTATCTATTCAAATCATTAAAGATGAATCAATACACACAGCCCTATAGGTAATTAATAAATAGTGATTGTTCTCGAGAAATAGTTGTGATATAATTCTGCTCTCAGCAGGGTCAGTCATTGAGTGAGGAGCTGTTTTATTCTGGAGAGAAAGGAGATGCGAACAGATGTTTGGAATTAATAAGAAATGGGGCAGATGTCAACTGGAGAGCAGGCAGTGATTTAGTAAGCTTATATTTTTAAATTTCACATTATCTCTGTCATTATAGAATCATTAATTATCACTGTTTATTATATGGAAACAAGTATTTTACTGGAAATACACTACTAATAAATTAAAATTCATACAGAACTACATCTGGAACTTGAATGGTTTTTCCATATTCTTGCTTATAGTACTTTGACAAGTAGGGATATATTGATGACATCATTTCCCGCTTTTCACTGTTTTTTGGTGCTATCTAAAGGCAGTAATTGTCTGCATAATAAAAAGAAAATTGCATGGTGGGTTGAAGGTACATGAATTTTATTTTCTCCTTTTTAAACAATATTTTACTCACTTGCTGCACCTTTTTGTAAAATACAAATTCATATCCCCACACCTCCCTGTGATAAGATTCCTCTATATTATTATTATGCACAGACAAACTTTTCTGATAAATTCATATGACTTGTGAAGATGCCAAAAAGTTCTCTGAAGAGGCGGGGCACGGAGCAAGGGGGGACAAAACATCTCTTGAGTGCTATATGGTGTATACATGTATCACTGGTAGACAAGGCTTAATCCAAATTTGCACCATTCTATATTTTTAGTGGTTCAGGACTCCACTGATGCAAGCAGCAAAAAGTGGAATGACTGAAGTGTGCAAGCTGTATATAGAGCATGGTGCTGAGGTTGACGTCTGTACAGTGGTGAGTTGTTGTCATTTGTGGGGTGGTGGACTGGGTAGCCATGAGAGAGAGGGTGAGTATAATAGGAGGAAGAAGCTAGAGAGAGTCTTTAGTAATGGTTACGATACAATGGTCAAACAGTGGCTGATCCTGGAAGGTTGTTCTGACTAATACAGACCTGCCAACCCCTGGTAAAGGAAAATCTGGAGACCAACAAAACAAAATCTGGAGAGTCTAAAAAAAATAATGAGATTATCTTTTTTCCCGATCAAACCCCTTTTTCATTGAGAGAACTAGACACCAACCTCATTCCCAGGGCCTACTCCCCTTTCAAATTGGTGGACAGACGCAGAGAAAAATGATAAGTTGTTGGGCACAAGCAAAAACCACTTCTTTCATTACAAAAAAGTTGGATGACTTGTACAGTTTTTTTTTCTTTATTAGTTTATCACTTTATGGCACTAGTATTCCTGGTAACATATTCAGCAACTTAATTTATTTCATTTCAGAAAGATATTTCCAAAAAACCTGAGATTGGAAGCTGTGAGAAATGACAAAAAATCGTGAGAGTCACAACAGAACCATGAGAGTTGGCAGTTCTGCTAATAGATTACTCTCTAACCTTATAGTTGCAACCACCTTTTCTCAACGACCAGTTCGAACAGCTATGGAAGAATTTCACTTGGATGCTGTACAGGAAAATTTTGAACGGATGATTCCAGCCATTTGAATGGCTAACGAAAAATTTTGACCGATGGAAGCCAGCCATTCGAACAGCTAAAAAAATTTCTAATGGATGCGTATCGTTTCTCTTGAGACGCGTCTCATTTCTCTAAAGACGCATCTCGTTTCTCTCGAGACGCGTCTCATTTTACTCGAGAATCACTGTCAAGCATTTAGTCCTGAATATATTATACATGTATTACTCGCAGGAAGCCAGCGTGCATATCAAAGACGGTGCTACTATACTCACATGTAAGCATCAACAAAAAGTGCGATCGAATGTACACTGTAAGGCCCGGTTCAGACGCCGATCTTTTCATGAGCCGAACCTAATTGATTGAATTAAGTACATGAAAAGTTCGGCATCTGAATCCATCAAGAAGGGCTATTTCAATTTGGAACGGCTCAGCCGTTCTTTTCGCCTGGCTTGGCCGGGAATTTCGCCTTTGGAACGACTTTGGAACTGCTTTGATTCAGATTCAACTTTTTGTTTCGGGGAATAATGCATATTTGAGTGTACTGAAATTTCCAGCTCAATCGTTCATTCTAAGAGAACCTGAGGCGAATACTACCAGTAATATTAACAGTGTACATGTACATGTAAATTTTTAGTCTGGCCACCCACGATGCGTTTCCTAGGAATTCTTTCATGAGCTGTTTACATCCGCCGGCTTTCAGTTCATGTATAGGACTCGA
The DNA here is from genome assembly GCA_022496165.2 of Catalaphyllia jardinei. Classification (NCBI taxonomy): domain Eukaryota; kingdom Metazoa; phylum Cnidaria; class Anthozoa; order Scleractinia; family Caryophylliidae; genus Catalaphyllia; species Catalaphyllia jardinei. Next base: position 17,419,179 of record CM042755.1, read on the forward strand.
GGAGATCAGATATGTCTATAGCATTGAATGCCAATGAGATTCAAATTCCTCATGGTAAGCATCACAAAGTGTCCTCATTGGTAAAAAGTCATCAAAACACATACAATAGGCCTTTTGCAACAAACGATCACATGGTACAAAATCCACCCTACTGGAGGGCAAGTTCATTATTATTCCCGCACTGGGACATAAAAACAACGGCCAGTCAAGCTTGACTAGTTGAGGTCTCTTTGTTTTAATGTCCCAGTGTGGGAATAATAATGAGCTTTCCCTCCAGCATGACAGATTTTGTACCATGCGATCATTTGTTGCAAAAGGCCTATTCTGTCAAATATGAAGTAATTGCCTGATTTCAAACCGCGAAGGACTAGGTACGAGTCTGTAAATTATGGGATTAGCAACTATTGATCCAGATAGTCAGAAAGAGGACACAGAGATTTACAAAATCCCCAAGTTTGTTGTTAATCAGGGTAGTTTTGACTGAGATACCGTGATTAAAAACGTCAAAATTAACAAAGAAATGTAAGGCCATCTGGATGCTGTCCGACACAGCGTCTGGATGGCCATACATTTCTTTGTAGATTTTGACATTTTCAAATGCCTGTATCTCAGTCAAAACTACCCTGATTAACAACTTTGGGATTTTGTAGATCTCTGTGTGCTCTTTCTGACTATCTGGATCAATAGTTGCTAATCCCATAATTTACAGACTCATACCTAGTCCTTCACGGTTTGAAATCAGGCAATGTGAAAATGTCAAATAACCCTGTTAAATATGAAGTACTAATTAAACAATACTTGCATTCAATCCTGAACACAAGTGTAGGAGATATACTTTCTTATTCCTTGGGTTTCCCAGTAGCATGTTACAAGTTTGAATACTACATATTTTAAGTATATACAAATAATATTACAACTTTCAAGTCAGGTCTGTTAACTGTACAGTACAAAACAATTGACCATAAACATTGGGAGGTGCGGTGGCCTCATGGTAAGTGAGCTTAACTCCAGAGCGAGTGGTCCGGGCTTGAGCCCAGGCCAATTGGACATAATTGTGTTGTGTTCTTGGGGAAGATGCTTATAACTCTCTCACAACGCCTCGCTCTACCCCGGAGAATAATTGGGTACTGGTGAATTGTTCGGGGAAACCTAACAAATTGTGGGGAAGTGACATGGCGTGGACCAGCATCCTGCTCAGGAGGAGGAGAATTAAATACTGCTAGCTGCTTTGAACGTGTTACAGAAACCAGGATAGGCTCCGGCAGCTCTCATGGCTCCAAGGCTTCACCTCTGCTTTTGAGTCAAGTCTGTTAACTCTACAAAAAACACTTGACCATAAACCTAGCCTGCAGCTGCAGAGCAGGTGAGATTTCTTCGAGCATGTGCTCGCATGCGCTCACTTTGTGAAAATTTCAGCGGCCATCTTGAACTTTTCATGCAGTGGAAGACTGAAGAGAGAAAGAAAGTTCTACCAAGGGGGTGAGTGATAGGCAAGAGAAGAGCAAGCCTGTAGCTTTCCAGACGCGGTCTGTGATTGGAGAGCCAAACAATAGACGATACAACAGAAACAATGCCCCTAGGCCTGATAACAAAGAAAGCTACAGGTCATACGGACGAATGAAAATAGAGGTCTGAAAGAGATTACTGCAAGAGAAAGGATAATGGAGGGTCTCAATGGCGGTCGCAAGACTGTAATGCTAACTCGATTGCCCCAACAAGACACCTCCACCTGGGCTAAACTACAGAATACAGGGCCACTTTTTATCATCCACAAACATGATGGATGCTGAATGATTGAATTGTTAATGATTAACCACTCAGTCATTTAACATCCATTAGGTATCCATTAACAGATAGCCTGCGTAGCTTGGCGGTTCAGTTTTTTGGTTTGGTGGAAACCAGCGGTGAAGCTGCTAGGATCGTGTGTGCATAGTGGCGAAGCCGCGAGGAGTCCCCTGCCTGGATGACCCGCATTTTTTATTGCCGCCCCCATTACATATTTTGACAACCCGATGACAGGTTTTGTGAATTGTAATCATTATGAGAAATTGCAGTGAAGGGCAAAGTCTCTCAAAGGAGGAAACCAAAAGAAAATAATGTACATGATAATTGAAGACTTTGTTGGTGTCTGCTCGAGATCAAGTTCGGAGAATTTAAGCATTTCCATGCAAAACCTTATCAAGATCTCCAAGTGTGAAGAACTGAGGCAAGCCGCAATCAAAGTTCCTGATGATGATTCAAACATTTCCAAATGAACGACCGTTTTGTCGTCAGATCAAAGTCCTCAAACAAGGAAAGGACGTAAACAACAGACGACAATTTCACTGCTGTGAAGTTCAATGATAATATTTCTGAAGTTGCTTTTTAACAGTGTAGTTCTCGTAGAGGACAATTCTTGCCTAGTGAGCGCAAACAGTAAAACGCGGAAAAAATTCATGCTTTTGCGAATGCCTGTTGGGGAAACGGCCATCACATCTCTCCCTCGAGGGAAATTCCTTACCGCTATTTCTTCTCATGTTTGGCAGTTAACAATTTCGCAATATTCGCAAAGAATATTCATAAGCAACTTTCTGTTTACATGCCAAAGATCCGCATTGTATACGTTATAGCTATTGTTCCTGCAAAGCAGCCAATAGGAGCATGGATGGCTGCAGGCCTGCTCTTGTTCCTTGGAGTTGTCCCTTGGGAGGTAACCCAAATTTTGATCAATTGCCGTGTTAACCTTCTTATCCAATGGCAATGGCCCGTATGCCAGCGTACTGGACTAACAAAAAATGCTGGCCATCCGTGCAGAAGGTTTCTCAGTTGCCTCTCGCCCAGGCTCCTCCTGGCTTTGGGGTTTGTTATCGCGGCATTCCTGCTTTCTTAGCGCACTTAACTTGCTTAAAAACTGTCAAGCTACTCAGGCTAATTAACAGATATTTTTATGCTTGCTGTGTAATGATAATTATCTTTTATTTTCAGAGTAAGTACACAGCATTAATATTGGGAGCACGATATGGGAAGACTGAAGTATGTCAACTGCTGTTGTCCAAAGGGGCTAATGTCAATGATCAAACAAAGGTAATATTAAGTAAATGGCTAGACTTAGTTTTAACAGTTTTTATTCTAATGAAATGGTGCAAGAAGCCAAGATGTTTTGTTCTTGTTAGTAATATCTTTTTTTCTTGTTGACATTAACTTACCGGTATGAGTAGTATGATTTTTGTCCTTGTTGGACTGCAGCTGGTAACTTTTTTGTCCTGGAGAAAATGTTCCAAGAAAACTCCAGGTTCTTCTTTGGGATTTTATCAAGAATTTTCAGTGGGGTGAGGAAGGGTAATAGCAAGGTGATTTCAAACTAAAATTCTCTTTGTTTGTGGTGGAGTATGGATGATTCAGTCCAACACAATGCCGTGTGAAGAATTGTCATTGTGTTGTAGGATGGTGAGACTGCTTTAATGTGGGCAGCCCATAATGGTCACTGTAACACCTGCAAGTTGCTCTTGGAGTCTGGAGCCAACATTGACTTCCAGGATGTTGTGAGTGCATTTCTTAATCTGCAAACATTTAGTAAACTTTGTAGTAAGGGAGATGGGGATATGGGGGAGCTTCCCAGGGAGGGGAGGGACTGGCCTTTCTTGAGCACACCTTATTAAAGGGAATGTACTGTACCTTTCTGATAATGGCATCAACAACAGTCATCACCTCCCCAGAGCATCCAACTCATAAGACTAGTATAGTTCTCTGGGAATGGTATTAAACACTGGTCACATGATTTATCAATTTTCATAATCCACAATTCTTGTTAAAATGTTTTTGGTACAAAATTTTTCTTGATCAATACACTAGTGTTCTAAATTGAGAGAAATATGACACATTTATAATAATTTAGAGTCTCTCATTCAGGATTACTGTAATTTAAATAGCAATCTAGGAAATCAGTTTGGGCATTCAGTCCTGGGAAGGTACAATATTCAATTTAGTAATTCAGGGCCAAGTTCAAGTTGACCAGTCGAGTCTGACAGTAGTTTACAATTCAGTGAGTAATTAAATCCAGTGAAGTGGACGTGAATGGATATTAAATATCCAGCACTTACTCCCACACTCAGGAAAATAAAATAGTTTTAACTTACTTCCACACAAGCTGAATAATCAGCTGATTGAAAATTTGTTTTATTGTTACAACATATGCACATCAGAAAATAAAGATAATCTAGCTGCTCAATGTTCTTTTGTGTGCAGAAATTCACATGTGATAAGTGGGGTGATCAAACGAAGTAAAATGAAGTGAAAAGAGGGATTTTAAACGTTTTTGGATGTAGTGATTGCCAGCGAACTACATAATAGTTTTCTATCAATAAAATTTGTTCCTCAGTAACTGAAGCAAAACAGGGAGCCATTTTGATTTTAATCTGTTAGCTCAGAGGTGATTAGTAATTGTTAATCATCTCTGAGCTAACCCATCAGAATGTGCAGGAAGCAATATTCACCAATGTGTGCAGGTTTTACTATTAACTAAGTGATGTTACTTTTCTATGGAAATTTAGTGGAAGCGGAAGTTTGGGTTACTACCTGTAACTCCATCAATACTGTATGGAATGCAGAGTTTTGATCACTGATTTTTCACCCATAGTATGGCTTCACAGCACTGATTCATGCTGCTAGAGATGGCCATATGGACACTTGCATTGTTCTTTTGGACTTTGGAGCAGATGTGAATGCTGTTTCCAAGCTTGGCAACACGGTATTAGTAACGGTACTTTTGACGTAAAACCTTAAAATAGGCCAGTTGTTTGATGTGTCAATATTCTACCAGTTAGCTCTTGGATTCTTGATCAGGTCAAAAATGCATTTTTTAAAACTTTCTTTTGTCCCTCACTTCCCAAAAGAGACTTGGATTCAAAGAAAACATTTGCTTAATATAGACCATGAAAGCGCAAAAAAAACTGCTCTCGAAGGGAAAAGGTATTCTGATATTGTTATGGAAAGTAATGGGGATTTAGATGCTCTTCACTTCTTTGGATTAAATGGTGTACTTGATTGACAGGTGTGGGAGGCGGAGGACTGGGCAAAAGCCAATAAGCACAGGAACATCGTGAAGTTAATACAGGTATGTTTCTTTTTAACGTGAGCTGTCCAGGGTCGGCAGTTTGTTTGTTTTTTTCTTCTCTTAACAGCTCTTTTCACGTTTAGTTTTTTTTTCATTTGCATTACAATGTAGTCCAATATGGATGTGAGGCAATTTCGGGCTAAAACTACAAAATAGCCCGAAATTGCCTCACATACATGCTGTATTTTATTGTAATGCAAATGAGCAGAGTTAACCGTGAAAAGAGCTACTGTGATGAACAAAAATTATTGACCTTCATGTTTACATTATTTTATACATAAATAACTAACAATTCAAATCATAACATTTACAAACAAATGAAACCAACGAAACAAACATAAGAGTCTGATCGGAATCACTAGGGTTAATGGGCGGGATAACAACGCTGATATGTAACCTTTTTAGAGAATTTGTTTCCAAGTGAGCTAGCATTTTCTTCCGGGGTACGCTGCGTAGCAGGCGTTCATCTCCAAAGCGCGCGAGCGGAGTGCCAAAAAAGAAGGAGCTGGAAGTTCACCCCGTACCCCTTCGCCATCTTTTTTGCTTACCCTCTCCTTACTTCTCCCCATTTTTGTTTTCTCGCCTTAGGCGCACTCGTTTGCTCGCTCGTCCCCTTGTCCTCCCCGCCAGGAAAATGAAAAGGAAACGTCTGCCACGAAAGCTACCTTATCCACAAACGGGCCGCGGCATTTTTTTTTCAAGCAATGATCTGTAATTTTGCACACTTGCGTCATCTTTTTTGATCATTATGGGACGCAAGAGTCACGATACCTCTTTTGACTTGCCATGAGGCCTCGTGTGACAGATATGGGAGACAAAAGACCACGTGAACTGAATTTCGGTAATTGTACCTACTAGCTATCCAAGACCGCAGTTAGTGGACGTACATGTAATCTTGGAAGTTTTTGCTGACATTGCTTTTTGTTTTTCTATTAAAAATAAAACTGGCGTTTCTCTTCAATACAGTTGCTTATTGTGTTTTTCCATTTTTTTTAACCTTAAGAGTTACAAGATCCGTTGCTCTCTTCTCAAGGAAGGATCAGACCCGCCTTCCTGCGTCACTCTGAACGTCTGCGGCGCCGTCAATGCGGGAAAGACGACACTCGTGGAAAAACTGCAAATGAGATCCCTTCAGCTCCGATTCAGGCACGAAGAACCGGACACAAGTCAAGATATGGCATCAAGAACAGCTGGAATAGAAGTTGGCATCATCAACGTGCCAGGGGCTGGCGTGTTCCGTAAAATGGACATGGCAGGACACACGTGGGCCTTCACAAGTAACGAGTACTTCATTGGAAAGAGAACATCAATTTCTCTGGTCTTATTCGACTTGAGTAAGGAAGACAGTGAAGTCGAAGGTGATTTGTTTCACCATCTAGGATCCTTGAAGGCGAGAGAGACAAAATGTGGAGTTCTTCGTTATCGACCAGAGGTTGTCCTGATTGCTTCACACGCTGATAAAGTGGACGGTGATCCTCAGCTTCGGGCCAAGGCTTATTTTCGAATGGCGATGGATAGTTTTCAGGCGTACCTGAATTTTTATCCCAAAGTTATGGTGCTGGATTGCACTAATCCGAATAGCCATGAATTCAATGCGCTGCGTACCTGCCTTGGAGACCTCCGTACGAAAATAATTAAGGTGATTTTTCTCTCTTGATTAAGCAAACCACGACGGCAACGGCGAGGAGAACCAAACAAAAGGGCTTAACGATTAAATCGATAGCTGTGCACGTGCGTTATTAATCTTTGTACATTTCGTAGTCGTCCTCTATAAAACATCGTGATATGACCAAATTCTGTGCATTTTAAGGTCGGCACGCACTAGGGGACTAGTCGCAAGGACTTGCTTCGGGGACCAGTCCCCTAGTGTGTACTCGTACTTTTCCACGAAATTCTAGTCGTCGCAGGAACCGTATTTTGGGTCCCTGCGACTAGTCCTACGAATAAAGTTGGCTTGATTTCTGGGACTAGTCGATGGGACCAGTACAGCGCTCCAAGCTGCGATCATTTTGTCGTCATGGCGAGTGGAAAAAATACTTGGCGACTAAACTTCTAGTGAAAGTCGCCAATCGGCGACCTATAGATTAAAAGAGAAACTTACTTGGATTATCATAAATAATAGGACGAATTTAATCATTAGTACAAGCGATGACATCACTTGTCTTTCTTTTTTCCCCTCTCGTCGTTCAGAAACTCGACATAAATGAGTAAACTTGTAGTACACTGTAGCAAAGTGACGTGTTGAAAACGTGCCATTCGGCGATTAGCCCTTTTTGTAATATGTCATGAAGTGGCCTTCCCTTCAAGGTTCTTTTTGGGCGATTTAAAGGGGCAGTGTTACGAGGATTTTGCTGTTTTAGGTCAATTTTGTGCTAAAATCATTACTTTGAGGCTTTAATCATAAACAAAATGCTTCTGCAAAGCTACAACGAAGATATCAAATGAATTTTATCAGAGAGGGCAAGAGACCATGCCTCATTTTCTCTTGTAGAGGGTTAACCATAACAAATTTCTTGAGGATTTTTGGAACACGTAGTATCAAAACTTAAAAAAATTGGCAATCCATTTCCATCCATGCCATCCGTAGCGACAGGCGACAAAAAACAGTTTCAGGACCTTCAAATAGTCTTCAATAACAAAACTAGATCATTAGTTTTGGAATTCAATTGATGCGAAGACACCTAGCTTTTTATAAAGTTGCCAAATAGCGTGACAATGCCCCTTTAATTTTTTTATGGCGACCATTTTACAATTGAAGGTTTGGGCGACCTTTTCAAAAAGTGGGTTTGGAGCGCTGCAATAAGTCCCTGCTTTAGAGAACGCGATCGACAGCGATTAATTTGACGTATTTTCATTTGGAACCGAATGACTACGTTGGCGTTAAATTTTTTGCTTGAGCAAGTTCTGAGATCGATAGTGAAAAGGTCTACTAGACAATTGCACAATTCGAAGTTTCAATATAGATATGCTTTAGGATACTTTTTCTTAAAGTGCCTATATCTTTTACAAGGCTAAAAGAGGCTCAGTTTTGAAGAAAAGACGTAAGTCTCACGTTCTGACAAAGCATCGAAATCATTGAATTCGCCACCTTCAGACCTAAACGAGATTGGTATCTTGTCACATTTTTCTTTGTTTCGATCTCTCACCAGACCTCTGAACGCGTACCTCGTTTGTGTGCCCAGCTGTTGCCTCATATTCGTGCGTGGGCAAAGGAGAGGCCCTCGTTCCCAGTAATATCTTGGCAGGAGTTTGTCAAAAAAGTAAAAGAAATCAACAAAACGGCTGACGAGGAGGGCGCCAGAAACGTTGCTTTCTACCTTAATGAGAGTGCAGAGGTAAGAGAAAAGATACCTACAAACAGCAACAAACAGCACTTGTAGTTGCAGTACATACAGTCCAACCTTGGTTTGTAAGACTGGTTGCTGTATGCGTAATGATTGATAAGTGTATCATAATGGGGAAATTATTTGATCAGTTCATTCATTCAGTTTGGTAAATTAATAGAGACTGTTTTGAAGGTAAATGAGTTCATTAGTGTTTATGTAAAGGAAAGCTCGATGTCAATTTTAAGACAGAGCTGATATTTTGCAGGCTAATGTAGTGGACATCAGCACAGATATTCCGATTCTCCTTAGCATAGTGTACATTTGTTTCGTTTTCTGTGGTGCTGGTATCGTTTTGACACCTTTTTGACTTCATTTCAACGTGTAGGGACACTTAAGTTAGTAACAAACATCACTAATCAGAGTGAAGACTGAGGTAATGTCCATGAAAGAATTTTGACTGAGGCAGTGTCCGTGATTAAATTCTCTTCCTAGGTATTTAGGGTGTTTATGACGACTATAAACAATAAAAACGAAAAACAAATTACCGAGGCAAGTGCCTCGGTTTTCCTGTTACTTGCTACGGCGCTGCTAATGTTTTAAAACTACTCGAAGGCAGTCCATTAGTTTGAAGTTGGAACCAACAATATAGTTACATAGAATAGCATAAGGTGACACTACTTCGCATAATCCACATTTGATCATTTCTCGTCGTGATAACCCTCAATAATTACTGTCCTTCACATGCATCACTAAATTTTATCTTATTCTGTGCATCCAAAAACAAACAAATAGTTCTTTTCCCCCAGAAGGCATGCCTGTAGGGAATTGTGGTAGTTGTAGTCATCAAGTCCAGTCCAAGATGGTGGACAATGCGGCCAAAGGCTTGCCTTCTGAAAACTCCTCGTTTCGGGACGGACCCTCAAATTATATATACAGCAACAATTTTAATGCACAGTTAGCAAAGACGGTTGCTACATTGTTCTCGTAGCTTTTCTTCCTTCCTTCAAAATATATCGAGCATACTCTAGCCCGGTGGCTGGCTAGAGTAAAGTTTTCTCCCTTCATGTGCTCTATCTCAGCACTCTCTCGACGCATGTTCTTTTGAGGAAATATAATTAAAGTGGCACTATGATCAAATTGACGTCATCAATCGCTAATTTGCATATTCTTAAAACTTGAATATCTTTGGAACGAAAAGAGATATTTGAAAATAGCAAACAGCATTTTCTTCTCATGCAGTCCACTTATGTTTCAAAATGGCTAAAATTGGAAAGGTACGATTTTCGTCATAGTACCACGTTAAACGCAGCGTTTCTCGAATTTCTAAAGCATGCAGGCACGCACCATGTAATGCCACCTCTTCGTCCTTTCGAAGGTGATTTTTCATCCTCTCTTAAGTCGTCGGCCATCTTGGACGAGCTGGATTTGACTTCATGAATGCAACTACCATAATTCCCTCTAGACGTGTTGAGGTAAAAGGCCATTAAATGGAACATACCACCTAAATCCCCTGACCAAATTCCAAACTATTTTTTACAGATTGTGAATGACAACTCCCCAGAGCTTCGTGACAAAGTCGTGCTGGACGTCAATTGGCTGACGTCTCATATTTTTGGAATTGCTTTGGCGCCAGCCAACTTCCCCTGTTCTCTGCGTTTTGACAGAGTGAACGGCATGGTAGAAAAACAAGAACTGCAGGCCACTTTTCCCGAGTGCCCTTTGGAGCAACTTATTGAGCTGTTTGTACGTTTTGAGGTTTGTCTACCCTGGGACGAGCAACACCTGATCTGTGAAAACTACCTCTTTCCAAGCCATTTGGAACAGAATCGCTCCAGTCTGGACGATGTTTGGCCGCAGTTTGGTGACAGCCTCTGTGTTGTTGGTCGTATTGTGGAATGCAAGAACAAAGTAGACACCCTACCATGCAGCTTCTTTCCAAAGTTCCAGATTCGATTACTGAGGCGGTTTGGACACAGAAGTCCTGTTTGGCATGGTGGCATCAAGATTGCTGATGACGTGGTGGAGATCCTCGTTACGGTTTCTTCAAACCTTAAAGCTGTGAATTGCTGTGTGTGGGCTCCCAAAGGATGCGAAGAGCGTTGCTATGACTGCTTGAAATTCATCGAAAGTATAAGGGATGAATTACTTGACGAGGTTGCCGGAGGTGTCGAGGTTGTATACAAAGCCGTCAGCATTAAGATGTTGCATCAGAAGAAATTCGAGGGCTACCCGCTGAAAGAAGTTGATCAAAGATTGCATGAAAGCGGCCCTGACGCCAGAGTCGTTCTTGAAAGCTGTGGGATAAACGAAATGGCGGTTGTTGTGAGGTATTGCGGAATCAGGAGATATACTCTGCCGTATGATCACATAAGCCACTTGAGCCTGATAGAAAGAAAAGAGCTAGCTCAATTGCTCGACAACGCGACCGATTCAAACCACGTGGTGTCATTGTCAGAGCAACTGGGGATCAGATCTCTACCAGTGGAACATGAAGATGTGGAAGTACCCGGTAAGTTGTTACAAGTAGACAAGTCTGCTAGTCTGTCAATTAGCCGGTCACTCAGTCCTTTAGTCGGTCAGTCAGTCAGTCAGTCAGTCAGTCAGTCAGTCGGTTAGTCAGACAGTCAGACAGTCAGTCAGTCTTTCTGTCTGTCGCTCAGTGTGTCGGTCGGACAATCAGTCAATTAGTCGCTCAGTCAGATAATCATCAGACAGTGAATCTGTCTGTCTGTCTGGCTGGTTATATTTGTGTCGGTCGGTTTGTCCGTCGGTTCGTCAGTCCGTCCTCCCGCGAAGGCAGTCACATGTGTGGCGTTAACATCGTGGCCTTTCTTTATTTCAGGTTTTACTGATGTTATTCCACAAAGTGAAGTTGATCACTACCTATCGCGATGTGCTCTAGAAAGTGACCTGAGGGCGAGAGACTTGATTGAAGCTCTGGAACGCATCAACCGATTCGACGCTGCTACCGTTATTGGCAAGTGGTTGTCAAGTGTCGACAAAAGTCAACAGAATTTGTCAAAGTACAAAACAAGAGGAGAAAGCAGTGCCTCGGAAAGGAGCTGCTCCTTCAGCTCACGAACACGTGGAGCTAGCGGGCCGTCCGAACATTCCGACGTACGGATTACAAGAATGGGAACAAGCAGTGCCTCTGAAGGAAGCCCTCTGTTGGCAACGCCGCATAGCTCGAGCCATGGAAGTGGACCGTGTTTATGTACCTGTTCACTTCACAGTTTTGACACGGGCTCTAGGAAAGAAAGTGGTGCATCGGAGCATAGCCTTCCATTTGAGGACATAAATGGGGTTCAGTCCAGAGGTGCATGTGATGCACCCCATGGCAGTTTCTCTGGTGTTGTCACTCAGCACTGGAATATCGACTTGCGACATGGCTGCAGGAGTGCAAGCTCGACATCTTCGTATAACCACCCAACTGAGGAGTCGTACGCTGGATCTGTAGAGAGGCTCTCTTGTGAAGAATCTCAGATGGCTCCAACAGAACAAATTGTACCCCAGCCTCGTCTTCGTATTCATCCGTGTAGCAGCTGTGAATATTGTGGACCAAAGCTTTCTGTGGAAGAAACTGGTGATAAAAAAGTACGCGTTAGTGTGGAAGAAACTTCGAAAGATACTCATGCGCAGAGGAGAGATGCAGATCTTAGCGTAATTTCAAGCCCTTTCCAAGTGTCTAAAAGCGATCTGAAGGAGGACGTCTCTCGTCAATCGACTGAGGAAATGTTTCCAACGTTGGAGACGGGAGGTACGGACGATACAACGTCGTTACCTGTAAGCAGTCTCATTCCTGAACTTTCGTCGAGGTTGAGTCTTAGCTGGAGGCCGGTAGCAGTTGATCTTGGGTTCAGAAGCTCTGAGTTTGGATGTTTTGAACAGGCTAGCTTGCTTCGTGTTCAGGCAAGCCATATGTTGCACTCTTGGTTTTCTGAGAACAAGTGTACCTTCGACTGTGAACACTGCCAGAGGGTCATCTTGGAAAGACTTGAGGACGCGTGTGAAAATGCTCATCGATCGGATCTGAAGGATTTCCTACGGCATTCCAGGGAAGCGTAGTGCTCGTTTGAAACAAGATTCCCAAATTTAGATTGGCAGTCGTCTAATACCACTATAAGAAAACGTTAGCATCTGTACTGGCTATGAGATCAGGGTCAAATCCGACTAGATACTGATGTAAGAGAAGTCGTTAACTTGGTATTTCTGAGTTTTTTCCTGTACCATTCGTGACGAGTGTAGTCACGGCGTCTCAACCTTGTTTTTGTTTTCGCGTTTTTTGTCCATTCTTTTCCGTTTTTCAATAATTAGTCCGTGTGTATTTATTATTCAGATTATTTTCGTCAGTAATTTTCGGTTACGTAACATGTGAGTTTCTTGTGCATATTTTTCATCCATTGTTTCTATTGTTCGGTTTAGCTTCTTCTGCCGTAGTTGCTGTTGCCGTAGTTGCTGTTGTCGTTACGTTTTAGTCGTCGTGGTCGCCACAAATCTTGTAAGTCTCGTTATTTTCCCGTCTTTTTAGGTTTACCTCGGTGTAAAAACCTGTGAAGTTTCTCTTTGTTTTGTAGCTAATGTTAGGGTCAGGTCTATTATAAAGAGATTCAGAAGCTGACGTTTCGAGCGCTAGCCCTTCGTCGGAGCGAATCTGCCGAATCATTCTACGCAACATATGACAGTCTGCGGCCTCTCCCTACATCTAGGAAGCACAGAAAATCGCAAAACTCTAGAACAAAAATTTATTTTTCAAATCGCTACTCTTAATCCTCACGGCATCAACGAACGCTTTTCATTCAACTAATTTATTCTGTTTTTCACGTTGCCAGAATGATTCGGCAGATTAAAGTGTCTAGCGACCGGTTTAGATGCGTTTTTGTCGTCTTTCTCTACGTCACGAAGATGTTCTCGAAATCGGTTGCCTAGTCGTCTACCTGTTTCGCCGATATATAACTTTTTGCAAAGAGTGCAAGTTATACAGTAGATGACGTTGGCTGAGGTACAGGTAAAATGATCAGTGATCTTAATGGATCGCTTGGGTCCCGACAATTTCTCAAAGTTGCAAATGAAAGGACTTGTTTTGCATCGTGCGCGTGCACATTTAAAAGTACCGGGTTGTTCACTCGTTTGAAAAGCACTTTTGACTAAAAAGTTACCTATGTTTTTGTCGCGTTTGAACGAAATTAATGGCGGTTGCGAAAAGATTCTGCCAGTATCGGGTCATTTTGAAGTAATTCTGTTTTTCACGTTGCCAGGCACCAACCAATAGCGTAGCTCAATATTTGTGTATATAAACCACACACAACCCACAATTCCTCGATTCGATCTGACGAAGGGCTAGCGCTCGAAACGTCAGCTTCTGAATCTCTTTACGGTGGCCAATTCACATTATCAACTCAGCTGATAAAACCAAATTATCTTGTAATACTCCCACCGACGCAGCACCACAGTTTCTTTAGAAACTTACCCCCTTTAAGTCTATTATGTTGACTTCTTTTTTTCTTTGTTTTACGTTACTGGTGAGTGTCACAGGTTTTTACAGCGAGGATGAGCCGTCGGTTTGGCCTGTTTAATTTGTATTTCGTTTTGGTTCCCTGCTCTGTATATTTAGCTTGTTTATGTATGTTTGTTTTCAGCTAATCGCTAGTAAAAGTGCGTATCTTGGTTGTGTGGATTTTTAACTACAACGAGAACCTAGGAATTCGTTTCGGGCTTTATCGAAATCTTACTGATGAAGTACTGTTGAACTGCCAATGAAATAAAAATGTAATGATCGAACAGTGAACTTACTATTAAACTTACCATTTTTATTTTTTTTCTTAAAGTGTGCTAGTACAAAAAAAAAAGAGATAAAGTATTTTGCAATCTTACACAACATTCATATTTTAGACGCGATAAAATAATCGTCATGAAGGTGCCTCCTTATGGAGAAATATCAAGATTCTCGGCAAGCTCCAAAACAGATGGAAATATCAACTTTGCAATCACCTGATTAAGAGAAAGATACCCTGTTCGGCGCAAAATGTTATTGTTTAGCCCTTTCTGACATACTGCCTTCGAAGGCTGCGTGATTATCACATCCGTCATTCCTCTTGTCACATAATAGTGCGCTAATTGAAAGAATCCTGATTATTCAATAGGTTGCACATCAAATAGACCCTTCTCCAAAATGGTGGCCGAAAATTCAATAAAAATAAGCTAAACATAAATGTAGAACAAGGTATAATAGACTCTTCTCCATAATAGCGGCCCGACTGTATACCAGCACTACAAAGAACACCTTTACTTTAGTAACCCTGCAAAGTTTCAGCATCTCAGGTGTAACAGTTAGGAAAATGTATGTTGAAAATTGAAACATTTACAGACGTAAATTTACAGACGTTTGTATGACTGGGGGTATGCATTATACCCCCAGTCATACAAACGTCTATAAATCTTTCAATTTTCAATTTACACTTCCTCATCTGATATTGCACCTAAAATGCTGCGGTCCCAAAAGTAAAAAAAAGTAGTTTTTACAGCAAACAAAAGGCCAGAAGCAATATATTTTTTGTTTTCGTTTGCTCGGAAACGAAAGAGTATTGTTTTCAGTTCAGGCGTGAACCATTTACATTGTGGTAATATCCAATCAGAGTAATTTTCGTAATTGCACAATCTCGCAGCATCGCAACGAAATGTGGCATTATGAACATGTCGGTTCATTGTACGAAAATGGGGAATTACGATTGAAACGTGTATAGTTTATAGTAAATTTTCTTGGGCAATTCTGTCCAAGGGGGAATATTACACAAAAAAACTACGAACTAGACTTCTAATCGGACAGTAATAGTAAAAAGGAAATATATTTTCGAGGTAGGGACACCGCCACACCACGCGGTTTTTCCCCCAATGTTAAGGTGTTTCGATCGGATTTTTCAATAGTGACACCTTCCAACTTTAAATATAAATCACAACGCACTAAAACATAATATAGGAGATTAATGTCCTCACTTTTGCGAGGGACAGACCAAAGTTTCGGGTGCGGTGCATTTTATCGACAGCACAGTAGTGATGTCGACGATTCGGAAAGGTAAGCGTACGTTTTAAAGTCCAAGTCGGCAGCCCCTGAACCGGTTTGGCTGAAATTTGGCCAGCTTGTTGTCAGATAGTTTTACTCGAAAACCATGTCTGCGATTTTTGTTTTCTTTTTCTGTTTTCGAATAATCGTCATTTTTTCAAAGGAATTACTGATGATTTGTCTCCTCTGACTTTACCCTATTGTTAAAAAAGAACACATGCACGCGTCAAAAATCTGAGACAGTTTTGTAGAAGAATGTGTCAAGAAGAAAATGCGATGTTTATCGTTCTGTTGCGCTCATTCTTATCGGGACTGGAATTGAATTTAGGCAGACATAGGCTTTCGCAAAAAAGCGTCTCAATTACGCGCTCTCTTGCCATTTTGAGATAATAATATGGAACTATTGACTTTCAGAAAATGTGTGGTTTATAGGGGTTTATATGGATTTCAAAAACGAAAGCGCTTTAGCGATCCGCGAGGGGACAGTCCTGATACCTTTAGAAGTGGTTCTAAGTCAGACTGGAACGATGTATTCAAGAAAAATAAAGATATCTGTTTGCGTGCTTGATTTAAATGTGATTATGATCGCAACTAAGCCGGCGACAAAATTTGGGTCAATCAATTTTTGACGCGTGCATGTGTTTTTTTTTAACAATAGGGTAAAGTCAGAGGAGACAAATCATCATATTTTTACAAAAAAAGACTGGCATGCATAGCGTACCAAGCGTATTATAACTTAGCTCCACCAAGTATCACAAGTCTCTTTACTAAGCATTCGACCAACTATAATTTAAGAGACAACCTTAAATTTGATCTAACCCATAATTACTGGAAAGGAAACAATGACTCCTTCACTCATACAGCCAGTATAATATGGAACAGTTTACCTGTAAAGATCAAGACTCTTCCTTCCTTTGCATCATTTAAAGCTAATCTTGTGAAGCACTCTATATTTATTGATAGAATATCTTTTGGTTGTAGTTCTACTATTACACTTAAGAACTTTGACGATTTTATATATTTTTAGATGTTATTTTAGATTTTTATTTGCTATTTCTTAGTTTTGTATGTTTCTTTGTTTAACTTTTATATGAATTGTAATTATCTGGTTAGCGTACTTTCTAAATATTTTTTTTAGTATTGCAGGTCTACATCAGCTTTCGCTGCCATATTTTTAACCTGCTTTGTTAAATAAAATATGTATGTGTGTAACAATCCCGCCCTTTTTCTTGGCTGTTTACGGGAAAAGAACACACGCTTGCACTTGAAGCGCTTGGAGGATACTAAAGATACGATATATTGTGGAAAGTAACTAATCATATCGTATTTTTATCAACGTTGCTATATTGCGACATTTTTCAGATTTACCTGACTGTCAAATTTTAACCCACAATTCATGTAGCCTTACTTCTAAGAGCGCTCTTGTAAAAATACGAAAATTTGTATTTGACGTACTGCGGCATTTCAAGGGCTGGTTTCCATGTAAACACCGATAGTATTTGTATTTTAGCTTCATAATATTCAAGCAAAAGTGGATGAATAATTGCACACTGAAGACAATAAACGCATGGCTTTTTTCTTATTGCACTCAAAAATTAGGGGGTGGTCCAGCTTCTATGGCTTTTACCACATTAAACTCTCATTAAACTAAAACGTTTTCAGACTAATAGGCCTGCAAATCTTACAGTGCCACTATGATCAAATGTTTACCTCTTGATTTTCTAGGTGTATCACATAGAATTCTACGAAAGAATGAAAACGCCGTTTACCGTTTTCAAATACCTCCATTAATTCCGGAGATATTTAACGTTGAAAAATGTGTAAAATATGCAAATGAGCTGACTGATGACGTCATACGCTCAACCCAATATTACATCATGTAAATAGAGCTATCTTGGCCAATTTGCAACGCAGACCATTCAAACTTGACAGGCTAATAGTTCTACAGAAAACACACCTATGACTGTAACACATTTTGTTCCCAAGGCAACTCACTCTTTTGCAGTCCTCACCCACTTGATTTCAATATGTAAGTGATTTTCATTTCGAAAAACCTTAAACAAGGCCACAAACTCTAGCTAACATATTTATATGCAGGTTGGATCATACAGATGAGGCACCATTTACAAATATGAAAATAGAACGCCATAGATGGCCAGAAATGCCTTTAATATTGAGGCGGTCTGTTATGGTAACAAAACTGTTAAGCTCAAATTGTGGAGCACATTTAGTAGAACCTTACTGCAAATAATTAAACATTTCTGATACAAGTTTTCTGAGATAATTATTTTCATCATGTTTGATCAAAATTCGGTTGTGTATGACGTCATCACTTGGCTAATTTGCATATTTTAAAAACTTGAATATCTCTGGAACAAAAAGAGAAAATTCTCTTCTCATGCAGGCTACTTGTTTATGTTTTAAAATGGCTTCGATAGAAAAGATGCGATGTTCGTCATACTTACCTACTTAAGCCTTGAACCCCTGGAGGGGCATAGGCCATCCACAACAGTCCGCCAGCGTCCACGGTCCTGGGCGATTCGCTCCAGCTCTCTCCAGGTGCAGCCGGTCAGCTTGGCGTCCGCCTCCAGGTCTCTTCTCCAGGTGTTCTTTGATCGGCCTCTCTTTCTCTTCCCCTGAGGATTCCAGGTCAAGGCCTGGCGTGTGATGTTTGTTTATGGTTTCCTCAGGGTATGCCCTATCCATCGCCATCTTCTTCTCCTGATCTCTTCTTCTGCTGGCACTTGGTTTTCGTCATAGTGCCACTTTAAATGTCTTGAGCAACTGTCTTCACTTATAAGACGTCCTTTTTGAAATGAAAACTATACTGTCACTGACAACGAGACGAAGAATGCCGCATCCAATCGAATCAAGTGCCGCGCGCGCCTGACACGGAATTGGAAAAATTATGCGTCAAATGCTTTTGCCTGTTAGCTTTATTTAACGTTATCAATTTATGAAAAAATTGGCGGAGCTGTGCGAAAGACCAGTTTTAATTTATATATTATTGCATATTCGCATTAATAGAGATAGTTTACAGTTCGGTGCATGTGCAAGCTATGATACAGCCCACCTAATTCCCTTGCTGGGAACGGCCAATCAGATGCGGCTGCTGAAAATAACTCGTGCGTTTAATTCAAGACAAAACCGTACATGCCGCGCCAAAATTCGAAGTTCAAAAATAAGGTCATACATCTTTATCCCTTTCTTTATCCTTTCCATACTAATTAGCCTCTTTTCTTAGCTTAAATAGTTTCATTTTTTGATTCGCGCCTTCATCCCTAATTATTCTTGTTAATATCTCACTTTGCCGATAAAGTGTTGTTTTTTTTGGTCACTGACTTTGTATATTGTAGCAAGACATTTCGGCTAACTCTTAAGCCTTCATCAGTTGAAAAAACCGCTCGATGTTGCGCGCGATCTAAAATCTTTTTAAATTGAAACGTTGCGCGTGCTGTATGCGCGTGCTGTATGCGCGTGCTGTATGCGCGTGCTGTATGCGCGTGACTCGTGAGAATTTAAGTGCTTGCTAGGCACTTGTAGACTTCTGGGATGGCCATGTGATCATTCCCAGCATTCGGGTCTTCAGCAGCTTTTAAATTGCGCGTAACATCGAGCGAATATACAAGTGAGTGACATAAAGAAAACACTTTCATCGACTATGTAATTTCCTGACTACGATCACTGAGTGTGTTGGCTTATTAACAGAATCTTATAACAAGGATTCTCATATTATTATGTGGAAAATTCAGCACGTGCAAACCATGTTCAAAATTACTTAAATTACATCTATTTATTCATACATCATAGGTGCATGTACATTATTATACCTCTGGTGGCCCACACCAACTATGATTTCTCAAAAGTGTTGTTAAACAAGTTTACCTGAGTGCCTAATTGATATTATCATTCAGTGCATTTTAACCTTAATTCCTTTTAATTGACCAGGAGCCCACTACGTGACCTGCGAAATAATGGTCTGCTCATGCGTCGTACCGTCTAAATATGTCTTGTTGCAAATAATGTTCTGCTTATACGTACTCTCTTGTGAAAAGTTGCCGCTCGCTTCAATGAGACACCCCTCTGTCACAGACCTGGTGAAACCCGACCTGGTGAAACCCGACCTGATGGGCTATTTTGCCCTCCCTGGTGGAATTTTGATCTCCCTGACACGTGGTGGTTTTATTAAAACTCCCTTGTGAATTTTATTCCTCCCTGGTGAGGCGTGCTCCCCTGCAAGAAAAAGTCACGAGTTTGGAATTCCGATCTTGTTTCCGTTATATGAAAAAATTGTAAAGTATCGGGTATTACATGTGGTATGCTGTCGTACAAAAGGATCGCGAGCTTGGGAAGCGCTCTTGAGTCCGGAGGTTGGCATCAGTTTCCAGCACTTTTCTAACAGCTATACTTTGAAGGATGAATACTACCACTGTTTAACAAATGATGCTACAATAACGGTATTTTACAAATGCCAAATCATTGATAAACAAGTAGCGGTCATCTTTGTAATATAACAGTTACCATAGCAACAATATGACCTGCTAAAAACACCCTTAATTTTAGCTTTAAGTGCTTATAACTCAAAAACGAGCTTGGCGACTCCCATTTGTTATTACCGAATTGTGATAAGCATAATACGATACAAATTTTTGGAAAGGTCAAAAAAATTCTGTAGTGTGCGTTTAGAGCCACCTTAATTTAAAAATGCAACAAGAAATATGCGTCACCGTGCTCGTTTTTGCTCAACATGGATGGCCTTTATAGTGACTTTGCCACCAAAGAGGTTGTCATTGCTCAACCTTACTCAGCAGAAAAGGGCACTAGAAATTCTAATAAAAGCACTTATTGGATTAATTTATTAGAGAAGTTAAACAAAATAGACCCTGAAATTTCATTTTAAACCATATGAGTTATACATGAGTTACGATTATACTACAAACTTAAGAATTCTCTGCGTGTGCACATGCCCAGCCACTACCTAAAGACGTGTTCTTTACAGCATTAAAATCAAAATGTTTTTAAGCAGAATTTTAAACTTTTCTTCTAATCAAGATATATTGCAGATAGCTTTGTGTAATTTAAATTAACGCATTACAAAGTGTGTCACTGTGCTCCTTTAAGAGAAAACAAGCATTTATTTCGCTTTCGAGCTTAGCTTGAGGGATGTCTCTTACGTTTTGTATGCGCGCGCGCTCATGTGTGCGTACTAATGACGCGAAAATCATGCACAGTAGAGATGCGCAATGCAATACAAAGGAACCACCTTAAAAACTGGGTCACACAGTTTTGCATGTATATACATATATGGTTAGATTTTGGAAAGTCATTGGTCTCCCTGGTGAAGAATTCAGGATAAACCTGGTGGATTTTTGTCTGCCCTGGTAGACGTTTTGTTAAAAACCTGGTTAACAACCAGGCCCCACAAGGTCTGTGGCAGAGGGGTGTAATAAGCTTTTAGAAAGTGATTTAAACATAAAATCAAACTCGTTGATCAAAAAAACAGTACTTGAAGTCGGTTTTCGCAAATTAAGTAGTGTAATTTGTTCGTGTCTCAAAATTCAACTATTTAATAATTTCTTTAGTGAATTTTTAATAACTGAAAGCATGCGGCAATTGCGTGCTCTTTACAAAAAGGCTACAGCTAATATAAAATCGGTGTGAGAAAGTTATCCAGCTCTTCCAAACCGTATCTTCAATATGGTGAATATAATATCACAAAACTCCATAAGAGTCAAGAGACTGGCACCAATGCAAAGGCCGAGTTGCCCGCCAATTTCACCTGACAAACAGAAAAAAATAGATAAAATAAATCTACCTGTGAAATTATTCAGAACTAAAAACGAAATTACAAGTGTTAATATTAATAGTTTCTCCTTTTTTAGCCTGAGTATTTTTTTGGCGCTTAATTCCCGACATTGTGTCGACTCATTCTCGTCCCCAGTGCTACTCATCTCAAAATGGCCTTGACAAGTAGCTCTCGGGATACACCAAAAAATTGGAATTTTTTTATTGGCTGACAAAACATGAATGCACAGCAGAAATGAAAATTACAAAGTTAACCTCTACGCATTCTATTTAACTTCGGGCCTGGATGGCGCCGGCACGCTCGCTGGCGCGCTTTAATTACCAAAAAATGCAAAGAAAATGGCTGCCATTCCCTATCGATCCGAAGGAATCGGCGCAAAAGTTTCCACGTAACCAAAGCAGCATATCGCCTGCAACGATGTCCTCCTTGATTGCAATCATCGCTTTTTGTTGTAGCAGCCGAGAAGGTGAAAAGAAACGTTTAAAATTCTGAGAATTCAACCAGGATCTCTTTACGGTGGCCAATTCACATTATCGACCCAGTTGATAAAACCCGAAACTATCAGCTGATACATCAATTACTTTGTCGCTGACCATCATCTCAAGAAATCATGAAATTAAAAGTCCGAATCGGCAGTGGGTTTCAAGTCTTGCTTCAACCTTGAGCCAGCTGAAAAGACGAAGAAATACCACACTTGCTAAGCAAATGTGACTCTAGAATTCAGTAGGTGAGTATGTTTTTTCTTTCTGAAAGATCAAGCAGATCAGACTCTAATAGTGCAAAAATGTACTGATATTAAATTGCCAAAATGAGTTAAAGGTCCGTGCTGTAATACTCTGCTATTTACCTGGAGGATGTAGCAAATGATATGAACATGTCAACTTGAAATTTGGTTTGTTTCTTCCACAGATATTATCTGTTACTAGTTACAGACGCTTCTGCTTTGTACACTTTTAAGCTCCCCTTTCTTAATTATTGAGACCTACCCCACAGTCTTCCCTGCCCCCCAAACACACATATTTGTCCAGGATTGGACGCTAATGAGATTCCAATAGCTTATGATGAGCATCACAGTATCCTCATTGATAAATGAAAATGTCAAATAACCCTGTCAAATATGAAGTACTTTTTTAACAATGCTTGCATTGAATCCTGGACATAAGTGCAAACACAAACAAACCCTTCATTGTTAGACAAAATTTAGTTTGCCTCCACCTAACTGAAATTTGAGGCCTTTACCTCTAACCACATTAGTAAATGAAACAAATGCATCTCAAGTAAAACCTTTTTCTCCTAACGATAATTTATCATCCATGCAAATAACTGTACACACACATATAAAAGATGAATCAATCAATCAAACTACTGGGTTTCCAGATTTAATGTGGAATCTCTACTAAAAACAAATCAAACATGAGAGGTGTAAAGAGTTACATAAATGTCCCCATAAAAAAAAACTATCATGTTCTTTTCATTAGTCTGAAAGATTATGTGGACTTAGAAAACCGATTGGTACGATTGGTACCAATGGAATAACATTTATTCTATTGGTGAAATGCATCTCATTACGGGGACTTAGAATATTTCCGTTGGCTTCAGTCTGAGAGAGGGGTGCATTCTACTTGTCCATTGGACCGATTGGTACGATTGGTACCAATAGAATAACATATATTCCATTGATATTCAATTGGTGAAATGCATCTCATTACGGGGACTTAAAATATTTCCGTTGGCTTTAGGCTAAGTGGGGGTGCATTCTACTTGTCCATTGGACCGATTAGTAGTATAGTAATTGGGGGTTCAAGCACAGTTTCTGTATTATTTTCTATTTTGATTTTTCCAGCACAGTTTTCAAGTATATTTTTTAAATATTTGTTTTTACCGACTGCTTCACTTTTTTATATATTTCTAAAGTGACTTAAAGACTTGGCACATTATATGATTATAAAAAAATGGAAACAAAAATCGGAAACAAAAGTTGGCTAAATTAAAGTTGGAAACAAAAATTGAAAAAGAAAAAATTTCTAAAGTGACTTAAAGACTTGGCACATTATATAATTATAAAAAAATTGGAAACAAAAATTGGAAACAAAAATTGGAAACAAAAGTT
>CM042755.1:17471376-17485415 GCA_022496165.2 Catalaphyllia jardinei
TCCCTTTACTAGGGCTAACGCCCAGTGGGTTATTCGTAGGTTAAATTAGCAATAATAATAATAATAATAAATTTACACTTCAGAGTTTATTCTCTGTTACATCATTTGTGTTCATAGTGCTACGCGGCACAACATTCATATGTACAAAAAGGCGACTGACAGTGCAGAAAATGCGGGAACGACAACATATAAAATGGCGTCAGTCCCGCCATTTCTTCTCAGGTAGTTTCGAGAAAGTCGCTTTGGCTGTTCACGCTTCGCGTGAGTAACATCCTCGGAGGAGCTGGGTACCATGTCTAAAAATAACTTAAGAGAGTGTTTCGTCAATATAATGAACAATTAACTTGATTTCCTGATTGATTTTGATTGACACTTTCTTATGTAATTAAGCTACGCGAATAAATCAGTTTTCAGTTCAGATATTTTAGTTCCGAAGCCACGTGCATGTTTTGCTAACCTGTCTCGCTGATTTTTTTTTTCCTTTGTCTTCTGCATTTTATTTAATTTAGAATTAGTCCTTCCATTTGGATATTTTACATTGTAGTTTAATATTTTTTTTACGTTATATGAAATCTTTATTATTTAAACTTACCATAATACAATTTACATTACCTACATTACAAATCAATATGATTACCTATAGAACTTACAATCCAATTTGTACACTACTTACAAAAAAAATTATGCGATACTTACATCCATATTGTAACAATGAGCAACAAAATAAAGACAATTTAATTACATATTAAACTTACCAATTTATACACTACTTGCAATATTGTACGATTACATATGCTACTTACGATGAACAACAACAACAAAAAAAAAAGGTACCTTCCAGAAGGGCATAAATAACTAAATTGGAGTGAGCACCCATTTCTTTTCAAAAAAGGTTTTATTGTTGATATTTTTTTCCGTGTTATATTTAATCTTAAGTTTTGATTGCAGTCCTTGGATTTTAGGAAGTGTTTGGCTTCTTCTGCAGTCCCACAAAAATAATTTTCCAATTACTATGCAATAATTCAATAAATTAGATAAAGGGCATTGTTTTGATAAAATTCCAAATAAAACGTTTTCTGCGGAAAGATGGATTGGCTGACTTGAAAGATAGTGCCAGTAAGATTCGAAATCAGTCCAGAACGTTTTTGAGTGAGGGTATCCATAGAAAAAGTGATACAAATTTTCAGGTTCTTCATTACAAAAAGTGCACGAATCGTTAATTCGAAATCCAATTTTGCATAATTTGCTGTTAGTGTAAAGAATAGAATTAATTACTTTGTATTGAAAAGCCTTAACATATGACTCAAGTGCAACCAAATGTGGTAAGGAGAAGATTTCTTTTAATTGTTGGGTAGTGAAATTAAAATGAATCTTCAATTTGTGGACAATATTAGGAAGCTGAGCTTTTTTTGAAACCAGCAGCGAGTAATAATCTTTTGATTTTTTGTCTTTAATGTCAAAGATTTTATTTCCAATTAAAATTTGTGATGGGGATATGGTTGATGTATTTAGGTTGATTTTTTTTAAAAGAGAAGGTACAGAATGACGGAGGCCCGCCCATTGCAGAAAATTGCTCTTATTAATTTTGTTCGAAAAATAATTATAGGAGTCTGTTGTATTTAAGTGGAATAGAAGATCGTGTATGTAAATGATTCCTGACTTAAAATAATTTTTATATTACACCGGCTTATTATCTATTCGAATCTCTTTATTATTCCAAACAATAATTTTCCAGTCACTTTCTGAAGCGAACGATTCGCGGAATTCCGACCACCATAACAGAAGTTCCTGGTAAAATTGAGAAGATATCGTATAATCAGAAACTTCATAATTACAATTTAGAAAGAACTTACCTCCTACGGGCTTTAATAAATGGAGTAAATACGTTTTCCATGTTGCATTTGAATCGTTAAATAGTCGTTTTAGCCAGGCCAACCTTAAAGATTTAACCATGCTTTCCAAATCTATCATTTTTAGACCACCTTTCTCATAATCGTTTATTACTGACACGCGAGTCACCTTATCTGTACCATTCCATAAGAACTTGAATAGCAATTGATTCAGTTTATTCACAATTTCCTTTGGTGTAGGAAGTAACGAACATACGTAGACGAATTTTGGGATCAAAAAAGATTTAATTATTGTCACTTTACCATAGATAGACAGGCCCCTAGAGGACCAAATATTAATGAGTTTTTTTATACTATCTAGCCTTTCAATAAAGTTCTTTTCCTTTAATAGTTTCTGGTAATATGTAGAATATACCCCCAGAGCTTTAACCAGGATTTTAGGCCATTTAATACCAAAATATTCTTCTTTACTTTCTTTTGATGATCCTATCCACATACCCTCAGTTTTTGAGCAGTTAATTTTAAGACCGGAAATGTTTCGAAACCGGTCCAGTAGTTCAAATAATACTTTGGCAGAGTTAGTATCCGCTAATATTGCCGTGGTGTCGTCGGCATACTGTAAAAGTTTCGTTTCTTGCTCTTCAATATAAATTCCTTTAATGTTCGAATTTTGTCTAATGGCGATAGCCAGTGTTTCTACAGCTACAACGAACAGATATGGAGATAGCGGGTCTCCCTGCCGAACTCCTCGTTCCAGCGTAAAAAACCTTGAAGTCATACCGTTGTTCAAGATACAGCTTTGTATGTTTTTATAGAAGACTTTAACCCAGTGAAGGAAATCTGGGCCAAAGTTGAATGCCTCAAGGCATTTAAAAAGAAATTCCCATTCAACACTATCGAATGCCTTTTGAAAATCAATGAATAACATTAAACCGGGAATATTTTCTTTCACCGTAAAGTCCATGACATCGAAAATAGATCGTATAGTTTCGCCTATAAAACGGTCTTTTACGTATCCTGTCTGATTGGGATGAATAATATCAGGCAACACATTTTTAATCCTCGATGCAATTGCTTTTGTCATTATTTTTGTATCTACGTTAACGAGGGAAATTGGACGCCAATTTTCTAAAAATGAACGATCTTTCCCTTTCTTTTCAATTAGTGTGATGATTGCTTGTTTTTGAGAGCTAGACATCTCACCTTTTTCGAAACATTCATTAATGCAGTTCATAAAGCTATCGCTAATTACTGGCCAAAATATCTTATAGAATTCAATAGGAATACCGTCATTACCGGGAGTTTTATTATTGTCAAAGCTATCAAGGAGACAATAACATTCTTCTGCTGAAATTTTGCCTTCGCAAATGTTTTTCTGGTCTTCAGAAAGTGTAGGTATGTTTAAATCGTTTAGAAAAGAACAAATTTTAAGTCCAATATCTGGATCAGTACTGCTGCTTTTGTACAAATTTTTGTAGAACCGTTCTTGCTCTTTTAATATACAAAATGGATCTGTTTTAATTACCCCACTTATGTGAAGTTTGCGTATATGCTTTTTTATATGATTTCTTTTCTCAAGGTTTAAAAAGTATTTAGTACTTTTTTCTCCATGTTCATGCCAACGAGCGCGTGCGCGTATAATTATTCCTTTAGTGTTTTCTTCATAAAAGGTTTCTAACTTTTCCTGAACTGCATTATAGCGAGTTGCGTTAGAGTCGCTTGGAGTAGTTTCGTATTCTTGCTTTGCCTTTTTAAGCTCATCCTGGAGATTTAATTCTGTTGCATTTCTTTCCTTGGCCTTTTTCTTAGAGTAGTTAATAGCGTGCGCCCTTATATTGTATTTGATCCAATCCCAAACATTACGACTGTCCGAAAGTTCTTTGCGTCCCTCTGCCGTCCATACTGGAAGCATTTGAGTAACATTATTCACATATTCTTCATCCTTCAACATGGAACAGTTCATTTTCCAATACCCGGGACCTTTCTGCTCATTTTCTAGCTCTCCAATCTCTAACCAAATTGCATCGTGGTCTGTTCGAGGGGCTGGAATTATTTCACTAGATTTCACTAAATCATTCAAATTATTCGAAATCAACCAATAATCGAGGCGGCAAAAAATTCTTGGAGACTTTTGACCCCAGGTAAAACTCCTTGTGTCTGGGTTTTTAATTCTCCAAATATCAACCAGATCCAGTTGATTTTGTAGACAATCAATACAGGCAGTAACTGATTTTCTTTGAATAATTATGCCTCCTTTTTTATCAATCTCTGGATTTCAAGGGCAATTGAAATCGCCACCTATAATGATATTATCTTCCGAATCTAAGTTTTCTTTTTGTAGCGTCGCGAGTAAGTTATTGAAAAACGATGTGATATCTTTGTCCTTGTTTGGTGCATATACATTTATTAAAACAAATGTTTTGTCTTTAATATCGGCTTTAAGAATAATGAAGCGTCCCACAGGGTCAAGGATCTTTTGATGGATGGTGCAATCAAAGCCATTCTTAATCAAGATAGAAACCCCACGTGCATTGGAGCTGCCATGACTTGTTATAATATCTGCACCCCATTCATTCTTCCATTGAGTATCAGTTTTTATTGTCGAATGGGTTTCTTGCAAAAAAAAAGATGTCAGCTTTACGTTTCCTGCACCAAGTAAACATTGTTCTTCTTTTTTTAAAATTACTTAGGCCCTTTACGTTGAGCGATATCAATTTAAAGACCTCGCCCATTAAATGTTATGTTCATTTCAAAATTGAGAGCCGCATCAGAAGCCAAAGACAAAACAAAACAAAAAAAAAAGAATGTATGTGCTAATGAACTGCAAATTTAGCTCCAAAGTTAAAGAAATAAACAAAAGAACTTTCAGTGAGGGTGCAAAACCTAAGTAAATGAGATTCATCAATGTTGCTCGACATATATGAATAGCTATAATCCTACATGCATACATAATTAGAGAAAAAAGAAATACAAAGAAATTTCCTAAATAAACAAGTAACATAAATACACAAATTGCTTGTCTGACGTGCATTTAGTCCCATCAGCCCTCCATCTACTAAAGCTTATACGCTATTCATTATTGAACCATAATAAGGAAGATTTTCAGTTTCAGTCCCATTATAAACTTGACCGTTGATGATCAATTTGTCCACCTTGAAGAATGCCGATTGTTTTTCTTGTTTCGCCTTTTTTAGCACAGGGTACAATTTCGTATGAATCGCCTCAATTTTTTTAGGGTAGTCATGCGAAATTCCAATTTTGGTACCTTTTAAATTTTTAACTTTAGACCAAACGAACTCCTTATCTTGGTAAAAACTAAATTTAGCAATAACAGGCCTTGTATTCGTGGACCTCCGCGGGTTGCGCCGGGTTGGCAAGCGATGTACTCGTTCAAATCTAATTTCATTCATATCCAACCTTGAAATTTTCATTTTCTCTTCCGTCATTGAACGAACCAAGTTTTCCGTATCTCGTGGTGTCTCACCTTCAATTTCCTGGAGGTTATAAATCTTTATACTCTCCCTTCTAGTGTACGCCTCCAATTTGATGTTGCGGCATTTCAACTGCTGAATCTCCGTGTTGTGGTTCTGCATCTCCTCGGTACCACTTGCTGTTTGAGAGCACAAGTTGGCTACACAAGTTTTTAGGTCTGTTAGTTCCTTTCCCGTGTACTCAGCGGCCTTCGTTAGCTGTTTATTTTCTTCTTCTACCACTGTTAAACGGTCTTTCACCGATGCTATTTCCGTAAACAAATCTAAAAGTTTATCGATCTTGGCCTCTAATTTGATGATACTTGCCGAGGCATCGCAGCAATGGCCGGACACACAGTCCTCGTCCGTTTGGGAACCAGTATTTTCTCGCAGTCGTTTACGCGGAATACACTTTTCTTCGGTGTTTAAAGCGGCTTCCTCTTTCTCTTCATTCATTTTGCTAGTAGACGGAGCACTGAATTGAAATAATTCACATATCTAAAAGACTTCTAACAGAGCGACCAAAAACACGTCCTTCACCATGCTCTGCCACCGCGACTCTCCTGAAGAGCTTCAGCAAGCAGAGCTTTACTGGATAAACCAAGCACAGACAACCCTCTACAGCCGTTTAGATAGAGGTGAATTCAAATCGCTCAGCCCGTTTAAAGATGAAAACGGAATTATCAGAGTTGGAGGAAGAGTGGATGAAGCTATAGTGTCCTACGAAACGAGGCACCCCGCCCTTCTTCCAAGTGACCACTGGATCTCCGTGCTCATAACAAGACACGCTCATCAGTACCGACATTCTGGCGTAGCAGCTACCACAGGCAAGACGAGGAGGAAGTTCTGGATCTTGAAAGCGACCAAACTAAGCAAGTCCGTGAAATCTAAGTGTGTATTCTGCCGTGAAATGGCACACAAGGCTGAGACGCAACTCATGGCAGACCTTCCTGTCCTCCGTCTAGCACCACACACACCGCCATTTTACTACACCGCGTGTGATTATTTTGGTCTCTACAACGTTAAAATAGGGAGAAGCAAGACGGCTAAGCACTATGGGGTGATCTTCACGTGTTTAAACACCAGAGCTGTCTACCTAGAGTTAGCAGTTGACCTAACTACAATGGAGTTCATTCAAGTGCTTCGCAGATTCTTTTCTATCCGAGGATACCCAGCTGTGATACTAAGCGATAACGGAACGCAGATGGTTGGAGCCGCTAACGAGCTGAAAGAGATGGTGAAAGACCTAGATGGCAATCAGTTACGAGAGTTCTGTGGAGAGAAGAGCATTAAGTGGATCTTCACAACGCCAGCTGCACCACACCAAATCGGATGCGCTGAAGCCCTTGTAAAGAGCTGTAAGAGATCACTGAAGATTGCAATCGGCGAGCAACTTCTGACGCCTTTCGAGTTGTACACCTGCCTCCTAGAGATCGTCAACCTGTTAAATCAACGTCCCATCGGGCGCATCCCTAATGATCCAGACGATGGAGCTTACCTGTGTCCGAACGACATGCTCCTTGGAAGAGCAACTCCGGAAGTACCACAAGGTCCGTTTAAGGACACCAGAAATCCCCGTAAGCGTGTAGAGTTCGTGCAAAGAATAGTTGATTCATTCTGGAAACGCTGGTCCAGAGATGTCTTTCCTACCCTAGTACCAAGAAAGAAGTGGCACGTCCAGAACCGCAATGTCCAAGTCGGTGACATAGTTACAGTAGCCGATCAGAACTCTGTGAGAGGCAAGTGGGCTGTAGGCAGAATAACGAAAGTTTACCCTGGAGCTGACGGACGCGTTCGAAATGTTACGGTCAAGACAGCCACTGGAGAGTACAGCCGTCCTGTAACGAAGATTGCTGTCATTCACCCTGCTGAAGGGGACGATTAAAGGAACATTTGCTATGATAAGGACTACGCCCTTATCGGGGCGGAGAGTGTTTCGTCAATATAATGAATAATTAACTTGATTTCCTGATTGATTTTGATTGACACTTTCTTATGTAATTAAGCTACGTGAATAAGTCAGTTTTCAGTTCAGATATTTTAGTTCCGAAGCCACGTGCATGTTTTGCTAACCTGTCTCGCTGACCCGTCTTCTGTTATTCCCTGGTCTGTTATATCTGTTGCTGATCTGTACTCAGTTGTACACCCGTGCGTTTATGAATCGATGGATCCTGTTCAGTTTCTCAAATGTACTTTGTTCTTTTCTCTAGATCGAATAATAATATATTGGAATAAATTATACGATTTGCGTAAACTAGTTGGATTGCCTGTTTGGTTTGTTGGACCAGAGAGATTACTAACAAGAGGACCTATATGGGGGATTCACTCTCTTACTTTGATAATCTCTTGGTTTACATTATTACCAGACATATGTCTTATCTCCCCATAATACTAGTGAGGTTGCGCTCTTGGATTGCGTCATTCGTTGATTCTCTGATTGCCCTTGGCTTAATTCTTGGACCCTCCATGTGCGATACCAGTGCAGACGGTGCTCTAGCAACTGAGTTATCACGGCGACTGGGAGCTGGTCATGCTGTGAGTTGGAAATATACCCGTAGATCGTGAAGATACAAGTGAATATATTATATATCAGATATTTGAACTGCGGAGAAAGATAGGAAGACATGGTTGATCATCACAGTAAGACCACTCGCGCGAAAATTTTCTAACATTGATTTTTTTCTGAAAATTTTAGCATTGAAAGATGATGAGTTAGTGATGTCAGAAATGCAAAAACAAAACAAAAAAAAAATGGGGCGTCACCGACTTCGTTTTGGGGAAACCATGCCCAGAAGAACACCTAAATCTGTGAAAGAGGGTCTTCGTTAGCGAAGAAGGCCACAGTAGCTGCAAGTCCCAAAATATTGCAAGTAGCACTTTGAAGAGAAATGTTATCTACCAAATATGGTTTAAATGGACCTATTAAGCAAATTTAGTCAACTAGTGAGGCTCCATAAAGAACAAGTTCGAATTTAGCAACTGCAGTTTCACGCGCCTTTCAGCCACATGATGGCAGGATTCGATGTCCCGTGGACAGAAATCGTATCTTTTTAATCTTCCCACATTGATTTTTTGGACAATGTGTAGATGATTGTAAATAGAATCTGTTTCTGAAAAGAAAAGTAGGGTTCACCTAACGTCCAAGATCGTTAAATCCAAACAAAGCTATAGCAATGGCCATCTGCCTTATTGTTCATTTTAGTACTTAGCGCGCGCGCTCGATGAAAGACGTGGCATGTGAATTTGCGTGCGCAATAAGGATGCGCAGAAACAATTGGTGCGAACGTCCTTTAAGCAGTTGTGAAATTAAAGCTTGAAAAGTCAATCACCTGAAACAATATAATCCTGACTAATTTAGAACTTAACGTCTTCTCTTGTTTTTTTATTGTTATTATTATATTTTAGGTGAGATTGGTGGTCAAGTTGGCCTCTGTGTTGGCGCCAGTCTCCTAACGGTGCTAGAGTTCATTGACGTCATACTTTCTATGATTAAGATACGACTGGGATTCAGGTGAATTTGCAAGAAGCTTGGTGGCAGGTGTTCTAATGTAGCATGATAGTATCTAGAAAACGCGAATGCAAATGGTTTTACCATTTGTGGGCTTAAAATCAGCATGCAATATTTAACTAGTTACGGTTGGTTTCGTAACGTCTTCACTGGCACAACAAAAGCAGGGTTCTAGCACTCAACCCAGATCCTTAAATTCTCCTGTGACTGTCTTGATCATTGAAAAACGAGAAAATACTTGAGGGAGCTAGTGATAAAGTAGCCCGTTGTGGGAGTGGGGTCGGAGTTATCCGCGTAAACAAGCGAAGAGAATTTTGGCCCGCGTTCTTTAGAGTAGAGATCGAGTGCAGTGAAGTCCATATATACAAAAAAGACCAAGAGCCAAAATTCTCTCAGTGAGTTCCCCAGTAAGTTTGGTTAGCTGCCTGTTATTTATTTCAGCACAGTTAGCCATAGCACCGGTCCGGCAATATTATTTGAGACAGTGCAAGGGTTCAATGCAAGACAAGGCAAGCCAAATCTTTGTTGACGAAGACAGTTTCACTAACAGTGGTTTACAGAAGGGTCCCTATAAGACTAAAGTAAATAGCAAAGGATAAGAACTGTGTACTTACAACTTGAAAACGTTAGAACTTAAAAAAGACAATGAATAAGAAAGCTAAAGTCGTTAGCAGCAAGATTAATCCGAAGTGTAATAGCTCTCGTAAACTTGCTTGTTAGCATTTAGCAGTTGTTATTATTTTTGGTCCCAGGGCCGCATTGTTTCTGTTGTTTGTTCTCTGTCCTCTCAATTGGCATCGAGCCATTCATGCGAGACCTTACACTGTTGCCCGAGGCCCGAACTTCTATTGGCTACTGTTGTAATCATGATGATAACCATAGTCAAAGATACTTGCATGTGTGTATATAATATGGGAAAAGTGATTGCTAATTTACCTATAGACAGAAATGGCATTTTTATGCTGTCCCAGAATTTTTCTCCTTTAAAGTAATCTGGGACTTATCCAATTTATCATTGACAGTACGATTTCCACTTTGAGATCAAAAATAAACCGGCAGCGTTGCTCTAAAGCACTTGCAGATAAGCCATCAAAGAAATGTTATCCTGGTTTAACACAGATAAAGTCAGCAAAATCAAAAACGATAAAATGAAGCCATCAAAAAAGGTTGTCCGAGCAATGAGGGTTAAAATAATTAACTGATCTGTCTAAGGACGGATAGATTGCTGTTGATCTTATTGGAGATGGTGTCCACTAAAATCACTTTGGACCAGTCATGGAGAACTCTCTTGGTTGAGTTTAGTTACGTACTAGCCCTCTAATCTAACAATTAGTCGTTTGATAAAATTAAGCAGCCATCTGCCGTAAGGGATACATTTACTAAGGCTCACGCTGTCCTTGTTTTTTCTACTTTTAAATAAACTAGGACTTATCCAGTTTATCATTGACAATACGATTTCCACTTTGACAGGCCCACTTTTTGTGTTTTAAGGTATTTTAATTAAACGACAGGCTTAGGGAAAAGCGTGATATCTAAGCAGCTGGAGAGATGACTGAAACATTGTACACTGTGGATACAAAGAAAACTGAAGGAACAACATTTTTGTTTTAGCAAGAGAAACATAAAGCAATACCATTCCCAAAGAGTAACAAATTAAAGTTGTTTTTAATTTGACTTGTTCGTCCATATTCATTTGCCTCTTTCTCCGTTTTGTAGAAGCGGGCTGACCTAATTATTAGCGGGCTGCATGACTACGGATCAAGTCCTAGCAGTCCAACAGTCCAAGTCATTGCGTTGTGTTGTTGGGAAGACCGTCGGGTAATCATGACTGTGGGAGGGGGTAACCCCTCGATGGATTAGCATCCCACCTAGGGGTGCAGTAGATTTACTCCTATCCGCTTCACACTACAAAAACTGAAATAAACTCCGGCTGTATGGGCCGCTGCTGGTCAGACGTATACATTACCTTTACTCTACTGTAGCTTCACACCCAGTTTAATAAACCAACCACAGTCAAACTTCTCTGGAGTCATGGTAGCCTGCGTGGCAGCCGTTAAATTTCCTTTAACAGGCGGAGATCGAACAAGCGAGCGAAAAAGGGGGCGAGCGAAAGAGCACGCCCCGGCCCAGCCCTGGGCCCCCGCCCCCCCCCCCCCCCCCCCCCCAGAAAAGGAATTGCCTGCAGTCAATCCCAAACATTTTACCGAACTCCCTTCGGCCACGAACGGGAAGCAATAGTGCAATTTGATTGGTTATCAGCCCGTTAATCAAAATGTGGCATTAGAAATTTGTCTTTCATGCATAATCCGACATCCGAAATACAATAGGATCAAAACAGATATGGCCGACTTAAAGAAGTGTTCGGATCGAAGGGGCCTTCGAATTTTCTGTTCAGGAAACGTCGAAAGCCCTTTCGGAAAACGGCAAACTCGTCATTCTAAAACCGGAGCAAGAAGCTGCCATTAAAGACTAGTCCGTAAACAGGATGTCCTTGCAATCCATTTATCAAATAGAGACTACTTGGTTACCGCGGTTATTTGCATGTCGCTTTGCAGATATGCTTTTAAGATATGTCTTAAAGTCTCTGAGTACACTGACTCATTGACTTTCGAGGGACAAGCTTTGAAATATTTCGGAAACATGTATCGTGTAATCTATTGTGCCGCCGGCTGATTGATTGAATCGAACTGTCAAGCACAGTACGTTCCCTCTTGTCACGATATCACGGATATCAATCACATCCTTGTCCATCTTTTCCGGGTTTTTCGTCATAGCGGACCGCCGTTACTTCAAGAAAGCTATATATTTGTACAGAGACGTCGGTTTCTTCCATCAATTAGATCGAGCTTAGACCAGATCGACTATCCATGTTGAGCGTCTCAATGTTTTCTCTTGGTTTCGTGCGCTACGGTTCATCGCTTTTTTTAAAATAAACACGCAGTTGACACGTTAAATGAATTTTTGTCTTCTTTGGGCGATTTTGGAAAAATCTACCTGCCCCACCCATACACTACGTCATCTTTGATCTTTTTGGTCCACTGACAATTTTTTTCCAAATTTTGCTCGTAGGGGTCGAATTAGGAAAAGCTCCAATTTTGACCCAATTGTTTTGGTAAAACAAACAAAATTCGCTCTAGTGCGACGCCCCCCGTTATGTATCTTGATTTTTCAAATTTCGCTTTTTGTAAATGAACATTGATAGACCCGACAATTAAAAGGAAGCCTATTTAGGCGTACTATTTGTTTTAGCGGACTCTATCAAGCCCCATACTGGGCACTTGTCAAAAGGAAGTTAATTAACCTTGGCTCTCATGTGACAGTTGCCGCCCCAAGGGAGCGCGGCATGTTTGGGGGCGATCGGTAAAATGTCTGGGATTGATTGCAGGCGTTTCCTTCACTTGCCTCACCCCCTCCCTCTGCTCCTTATTTTTCGCACTCCCTCCCAGTTTCGTTCCCTTTGCGTAATGAAACGCCTGCTACGCAGGCTAGAGTCACGGTAGCATTTGCAGTCCGTGACGTTCCTTCATAAACGGTTGTAACGCACACCGATGAAATTTTCAAGATCAGGAAATGCATTCATAACAAATTGATTTTATTCATCCTCACAATTTGAGGCCACTTGGGAAATTCGGATTAAAACAGTTGGATCTTGATGTGTTTTTGTACTCTACTTTATTCGATGCTCTACTTATTCTCTCTACTTATTTCAATTGTGGCTGTCATAATCTCCCCATAATCTTTTGGCAAGTTTATGATCTCTTGGTATCGTTTAGTTGGGAGGAAAGGTTTTTCAGATTCAGGAAATGGGTGCCGGGAAAATATTCAGTGCAAAATTAATTAGAATGATCTGTTTCATTTCTGAGCAAGATCGCTGTTAAACACCAAGGCGCGCGAACGAGGAGCAAAGACAATCCACTCGTCCTCCCCCTTAATCATTCCTCCTAAAACATGTTCCTTTTAAAACATCAGGAATTTGAGTGATTATTATATAGAGGCCAAGCTCATTTCTGCTCCTTAACTCCGTGTTGGACAATTTGCTCAACAAGTTTGTATGTCAAATGTAAATTTTGCGATATTTTTCCGTGAAAATTTTATGTGGGAAGCCAAGTTCCGTCGGCAAAAAATTAGATGAAATAAAACAAATTCGGTCTACAGAAGAAATACAAGAAATTAAAGGACAATCCCATCCAACAACAAAAAAGCCATAAAGTTAGGAATGAGAATATTCAATGGTACGTACTCGAAAGTAAAAGCTGTAAAATTTCAAACATGAACATCGAGATTTTACGCATTCATGAAGATTACGTAACAACAACAATTTTTACCTTAATGTTACTGAATGGCTTGCTAGTCCAAATTTTCGAAACCGATAGAAGAAATGTCAAACGAAGAACTAAATGTTTTTTGGAAAAGATTTTGCACGTCTGCGAGGAATGAAGATGGCACAATGTCAGTTTACAAAAGTTCATCAATGAAATCCATCTGAGAGCCGCCATTGATTGTTTCCTTCGCTCGCACCCGGTCATCAAACCGTTTCCCACTATCTTTGACCCCGCTTTTACTGAGGCAAACAAAGCATTAGAGAATTTGCAAATAACCTCAGAAAAACAGGCAACATTGCCGGCCTAATAGAGCCCATAAGAAACGGTCAAACTAATTTCCAATGAACAGAGGAAGAAACTGTTCGACAGCCGCGAGCTCGGACAGGCAGAGAGTAAAAATGCCGCAAAACTACAGACCTATTTTTACCTCAAATGATGTAACAGAGAATTAACTCTGAAGTGTAAATTTTAGTGCTAATTTTACCCATGAATAACCCACTGGGGTTACCCCTAGTAAAGGGAATCAGGGAACCACACGAGGTGAAGAAAAAATCTTTTGACCTCGGTGGGAATCGAACCCGCGACCTCCGGAATAGTTCTACCGTTACTCTGCCGACTGAGCTATGAGGTCGGACAGAGAAAGTCGGGGTCGATTAAGATGGTAAATCGCGGTGAAGAGAAAGTAAGGGTACATATGAATGTTGTGCCGCGTAGCACTATGAACACAAATGATGTAACAGAGAATTAACTCTGAAGTGTAAATTTTAGTGCTAATTTAACCCATGAATAACCCACTGGGCGTTAGCCCTAGTAAAGGGAATCAGGGAACCACACGAGGTAAAGAAAAAATCTTTTGACCTCGGTGGGAATCGAACCCACGACCTCCGGA
>CM042755.1:17486376-17501376 GCA_022496165.2 Catalaphyllia jardinei
TTGTGTACATCTGCATGCTTTTCGCCTGAATTTCAACTGCATAATCTGCACAAACTGCAGTAATTGATCGAAAGCATAAATCAGCTAAAATTAATATCAACTGTAACAAACATTAACGGAAACTATTAATAGCAACCATGTTAACGCAGGTTTCGTCGCCTGGCGCTAAAGTCAATGAGGAAATGTTTAAGAAAATATGCTACAGCTGCCTACTTTAAACTCAAGGAAATGTCGAGCTAAAATTAACTGGAACTTATCTCAACAATAACTAACATAAGCCATGTTTACAAAGGTTGACGTTTCGTCGTCAAACGTTGACAATAAATGACTTTCAGTGAAAAATTATGCAAAAGCTGCTAACCTTGAAGAGACAACTAATGCATTACTAACTTTTAACCACTTTTTAAATCAAACTGTGCTGAGTTTGAGCATTAAAAGTAATTTTGGCCCCGTTGTCACGATGCACGTAGTGAACAGGCTACCGTGTAAATCTTTATAAGCCGAATTCGTGAACTCCTAGAAGGTTGCGAAGTAAAGAGGATGAACAGCCTTTTAATGGTCTTTTAGTGCAGCGAAGGAAAAACCGCGGAATTCGCAGTGTTTAACGAATTAACCACATAAATTGATAAACGGATTATATCAAAATTCCAGCCTTCAAAACTGCCTTGTGTTAAATAAGATAAGATTGCTCTGATGGGTATAACTAAAGACGGCCTCTACCTAAATGACAATCTCGTGTTAACTCTGTGAAAATAACATGTCATCTTCACACATGAAGAGATCAACGTCGTTATGGTTACAAAATAATCGCACCTTTTGCACTGTTATTTATATGACAAACAGAATATCATTCATGCTCGAAGATAAAATTCATATCCACGCGTGGGCATGTAATATCCCCTGTATTTTACACGGGGTGGGGTCTCACAAACCCGTTCCTTTTTTCACTTTTTCCTAACTCCTTTTAGGACTTCGGGGGATTTTCCGTCATTCCGTCTTTTAGGATTTCGGGGGATTTTCCGCCATTCCGTCGTTTAGTATTTGGAGTCATTTTCGGCCGTTCCGCCGTTCCGCGATTCCGTCTTTTAGGGTCTGGGGGCATTTTCCGCCGTTCCGTGATTCCGCCATTCCGGCATTCCTCTATTCCACCGTTCCATCATTCGGGCTTTTAGGGTCGCCCTAATTTTGACACAACGTCTGTCACATAGCGATCAAAGTTTTCCGCGGTACTTTTACAACTGTTATGTGCAAGTGCACAATAAAAACTCTTCTCGATGGCTCAAACTTGAACGCTTTTTAAACTTCCTGATCAAGGTTAAATATCCTTCGTTTGGTAGACGTTCCTTAAATTACAAATGATGGTAATTTTCGTTCAGTAATTTTCATTCAACGAAAGTTTGCAAACGGCGCGCATGCCATGTGACTTCTCACTTGCTGTTGTTTTTGCCACATCAACTTCCGGTCGTTTTGTAAAATAAAATAACAGTAAAATTTGGCTCTAATTCCCAAGCATACAACCGCACCGAATTTAATAAAGCAATTATTCCATTCGCGCTTGTTGGATGTGAGATGGTTATAGCCAACTCGGCCCTACGGGCCTCGTTGGCTATTTACCATCTCATATCCAACGCGCGCTCATGGAATAATTGTTAATTATCAACTATCCGTTTTTGTTTCTGGCTCCTAACTTTTTGGACTTGGCGACCACTTTGGAAAATTTAGGAGCCAGATGGCTCCTTGAGAAAAAAGTTCATTTCGTGCCCTGTATATGGCATTTCCGTAAAGCCTCTGACGCCAGAAAAGTTGAAAGAGTACTGGAACGAGCCCTCAGAACTGTGTATAACACACATTTAGTAGGGTTCTAATCTTCATAACCGTGCTAATCTACCTAGCCTACAAAATAGGCGTTTACAGGATGTGTTAAGTTAAATGTGGGGTGGTACCTAGTAAAATTATTGATATTTTTAGCGTTAAGCCATCGAAATATCACTTAAATAAGGATTTGTATCTGCCCAGATTTAATAGTGTGCAGTACGGGAAACATTCCTTAAGGTACTTTGAACCAAATTTATGGTCTAGATTAGACAGCAAAATCAAGGACAAACCCACCCTACAATCCTTTAAGTTTAATATACGGCGCATTAACTTAGTAGACCTTAAGTGACAATTGTGGCTCTTGTCTTATTTGTAGTTCTTAGAAGTTTTAGAACTATTTTACCACACTGCTGTATATTTTAGTCGGGATAACTCCGTAATTTTTAACTTTTAAATTTTAACTTTCAACAAATTTTGATTTAAGTATTTGTTTCCTATTATTTTACTGTCCCCAATTAGCAACTTAAGCTTAAGACATCGACACTGAAATAAAGTTGTTATCTTTATATCTTATCTTTATCACGATTTGAGAGTATTATGGCTAGGATTTCTATGACTTTAATCCCAACAACATCAACTGAGGATTTTTATTAGATCACAAGGGTATAAACAAGTGTTGTGTTACCTTTGAAGTTTAACCCCCGGCGATATCTCCTTGAAATTACGACCAAATCACACGGGAATCGCCACTACTTCAATGCGCAGGTTGAAACCAGTGGTGGGCCTGGGTTTTAGGAAATCTTATCCAGATACTGGGTACAATTCCTCACCTTTCCCCTCCCGTCTGTCTCTTCCAGTCTGTCATCCTCCTCCCTTCCCCTCCGACGCTGCAGGAAAGGCGGACAGAGAGCTCCAAGCGCGACACCGCTGCTACGCGCAGTGCAAGAAAGAAACAAAGAAGCATTGAAACCCGCGATGCTACTCTACACGAGTGGTCTATCAAAAAATAGCAACAACAATAATTGATGCCAGGTGACAGTGTGGTCTTCTTGTGAGGCTTTGTTTTTAATAGCGATGAAGTTACAAACAGTTGAGTTTCATTTGTTAAATTCAATTCTTACCCAGCTCTTTAACACTCTTGTCATCTCGAATTAACGGGCCACAAACTGTCGCTCGGAGTTGAGCCACAGGGTTTGACTTTTTTGGATCGAGCCGGACT
The DNA here is from genome assembly GCA_022496165.2 of Catalaphyllia jardinei. NCBI lineage: Eukaryota > Metazoa > Cnidaria > Anthozoa > Scleractinia > Caryophylliidae > Catalaphyllia > Catalaphyllia jardinei. The sequence goes on from CM042755.1 coordinate 17,489,411, forward strand.
GCAATCAATGTCCATCGCATCGGAGTGAAAAACCCAGCAAAAGATCATTCGTTGAAATAGCTTCCAATCAGCAAAACAATCAAATCAACAAAAAACAAGACACCATGGAAGCAGGATAAAGAAATATTTTTATGTTTACGTTTTGTGAAGCACTTTATACAGTATTTTAATTTCATTTTAACGATCGTAAAATTCTTTCACAAAGAGGTTTCTTATCTATTTTCCCCGCGACTGCAAAGAGGCAAATCATCACACAATCCGAGCTCGGGCTGCCCTTAAGAGTATGATTTTAGCTTTACAACCTCTTTGTACGTGAGGAAAATGTGACTGACAATTTACACACGAATTATGAGTACACGTTTCGGATGAACCTTATCCATGTAATAGGTCTAAAATGAATGGAACATCTCATTGATTAATTACAACATAGGAATGATACAATGTAAAACAAACAAATGACTGAAAGTGATGTTCCAATCACTAAAACAACGCGAACAATAATCAAAGCAATATATTTACATGCTACTTTTCAGGCGAAGAAACCATTAAAAGAATAGAAAATGGCACTTACAAAACACCGAACTCGCTCGTATGCAGTAATCTTCTAATTTTAGTAGAAGATTTTATCAAAACAATTCATACATTTTTCTGGTTTCTTTTTCCTTTTACACAATATTCCCACGTACGTGTTTCCTTAGATTCCGAAATATGCTTGTACCTGGTAAGGATTTGGACACCGGGCTGCAGCTATGTAAAGCCAGTTCTGGTATAAAGCAATTGCCTAAAGTAGTTGGATCTTTACAAATTAAAAGAGGTAGGATTATTTTTAAGGTTGACATAAATATTTTTAAATATTTATCGGAACCCTAAACGGATACCAATAATGGCGAGCATGACGTCACAAAACTCAAGCACGGTCAAGAGACTGGCGCCAACACAGAGGCCAACTTGTCCGCCGATTTCGGCTGTGGAAAAATAAGAAATAACCAAAACATTACTGAAACTAGAGTTGCAAGAATCTTCCAAATAAGCCACCATTAAAGCGATTGATTGTCGATTGTCTATAAGTCTGGTCAAATGGGGCTCCCAGTTCAAGGAGATGTCACTGAATTGCATTGAGCATCATTGCCGCGCATGAAACATGCGTCACAAGTGCGCTCCTCCGGCAGCTTTATTTCTACGGTCTAACTTTCCGTTTACACTAATCCGTCATAAAAACGGCGAATTTCAGCTCTACCACACAGTAAACTATGTGAGCAGAACCATTAGATATATTTTGATGGTTTCGGAGTAATCTGAAAGCGCGGACTTTTCGTTTTCATGGGAACGTGTGGTCAAATAGGTACTGAAAAAGACATCCATATGCGCAAAAGAGCGTGGAATGGTCCCTGTCTTTTTGTTACATTTTGTGCTATTCATAACGTCTCTGCGAACAAAATTTTAGGACATTTTAAGAGCTCTTTTTTCGATGCAATCACCTTAAGTTATATTGAGATATATAAGTAGATATGTATATTGAAGCTTTAAAATCACAACTCTACAGCTGAATTAGATAAAACTTTACAAATGAATTCAAATTGAATGCATTGTCTCAAACTGTCAATGTTTATATAAAAAACAGAACCAGAGTACACAATGGAGTGTTTTCACATAATTTCACGTCAGCCATACTGACCTAAAACACTTTCTCCTGTTCCAATACGTTTGTATGACTATTTGCCACGCGACCAGCAACGCTCTACACACGAGGTACAATATTTGAAACTCGTAAGTCGTAAACAAAAATACCAAAGAACTGGTTTTGAAAAGATCCAAAACGGGACAAATTTCATCTGTCTTCTTTTCACTTTGATTGTTATTTTCCTTAAATAGCATTCACTCACCCCACAGACTTCCTGAATCGTAGGCAGGTTTCTGTTCAATGGCCTGGTAGCCTAATTCTTGGAAGTATATAGTGAGTTCCAGTATGTTCTGGCTGTTGAAAGAAATATGCCAACTTCAAGAAGACATTACATGCGGGGGGTTATTTTTTTTCCTGCACAACGTAATCGGATCTCTTTCTCTCAATCAATCAATCAATCAATCAATCAATCAATCATTTAAAGATCCCTAATCAGTCACACCTTTGTTTTTCTTTACATTTGAGAGTTTGCTATTATATTTTATTCGGAGCTTGTCGAAACGAAGGGAATCACTGTGAAATACTATCAGGAACACAACTTACAGTAAAGCAATAAGGTTTCGTTTCATCGTACAATATCAACAATTTCAATGGCATCGAAAATGGCGGAGGCTGACTAGGTCCTTCACGCAAACAAGAAGGCAAGCAAGAGATCTTTTTTGCAAGTGTAAGTGTAAGTGTCGATAATAAATGGCCATTGGGGTTCTTTTAGGGAATGAGGAGGTGATCTATTTATGATCGAGTTATAATGACACGTTTTTTAGTGTGGAAAACTTTACAAGAAGTATTTATTACAATTGCAAGTTATTAATACTTGCTAGAGGTAGCCTGTAGGATTTTTAACACATACATTTATGAGCTAAAATTTGGAACACAATATTGGTAAAAGTTGCCACATTTAATTTGTCTACAAAGTTTAAGCTAAAAAGGACAATTTTGGGATTCATACACTGCAAATAAATTATCTTTTAAATGCTATTAAAACTTTTGAATAATGTAATCAGTTCACGACATTTTCTGGTTTATTAAGAAAATAGCGAAATCCAATATGGCGGCCTAATGCAAGAAGATGGTTTGAATTCAAACAAAAACCCAATAGGAGAGTTCCAATGACCCTTTCATAACTACCCTACCCTACCCCTACCCTACCCCCCCCCTCCGTTGTATTCAGTATGCTTAAAGTATAGAATCTTTTACACAGTAGGTAGAAGAATTAATATTGTTTTTGATGATGATCAATTTCAAGTTTAGACTACGAGCAGTCTGTCTTTTTTCTTAGTCCAAACTGGAAAAAGAGAGACTACTCGCAGTCTATTTTAAGTTGAGATACCTTATGTATTCTTGAATGTAATGAAGAGTGATATCTGACACGTTTGAACCGCCTTCTCCGTTTATTTCGTGTGTAAGTCTCACGTAATTGTCGTTAGGAAACAGTGCATAGGACAAGACTGGATTGAAGGAGATCGTATCACATGGCACTGGACAATCGCACTGGTCACCCTTCAGCTTCTGAAAGTTTCCTAAAAATTTACGCAGGGAAGTCACTCTTTTAGATACCTCCTAACTGCAGCAAGGTCCGAGGTCCGTACCAAAACGACCGAGTACGGCCAAGCTAGGTTAGCTAGGTTAGTAAGTACATTGTTATCTGGCACTCGGGCCAAAATACACCGCTTATAACTGTCTCCATAGAAACGGTTCGCACGACAAAGTCCCAATAAGAACGTTCTGATCTACCTCAAGACTTATACATTGCCGCGTAAGAGAAATACTTTGAAATCTTTTTTAAAAGGAAATCTTGATTACATGAGAAGATAGCTGATACAGCCAAAGGTTAAATCAACTTCGCACCTACTATCCTCATTCCACACCCTTACAGAAAGCTGTTTTGCAGTGTTATGAGCTAACTTCTTGCATCTGTCTGCCTAAACAGTAGTAAATGTCTAGCAAAGAAAGGAAATGGTCAACTTTACCTTGTTCTCTAAACGCGCAACCAACTGCCTCTAAAGGTTTGCAAACACTGGAATTACCCATGACTGTTTCAAAGATTGTGGTAAAGAAAAATAAATGAACAACACTAAATAAATTTTGCAACACCTGTGTTACTTCTGAGTCTGGTTCACTACGTTGAAAACTACTGATTCGGACAATACTAACACGAGATATTTATCACTGCGAATAGTTTATTGAGGATGCGTCAGTCAATCAGTCATTTGATACAGATGAATTCCGTGTTAAAACATGTTCGTTTCAAATTGTAACTATCTTTTCTAACACTTACCTGTAGAACTTGTACTACGCCAGATACGAAAAACCACTTAAACGAGCACCCTTTAGACGTGGCCAAAATATGTGTGGAAACATGTTACTCATGTAATGCTGCAGCACTAGGCCCCGAGGAAATCAATAACGTAGAACCATATTGCAATTATACGTACAAATTGTCACAACAAAAGCTTAACAATAAAAGGAGAGGACGAACACGAAGACTTACTGACCAAGAATGACCTTAATCCTCCGCCAAACGCCTAAATACCCTGAGTCTCTCAATCGTGCGGTCAGAATAATAATTTATGAGCAATTCGTCCTTCAATCGACAGAAATTACATAATGTAGTAATAGAGGAAGCAAAGAAAATTTATACTTTCGTTATAGAAATAGATTGCAAAAGGGTGTTTTTTTTCCTTTGAGTATCATGACACTGTGTTTCAATAAGGTTATAGAATCACTCGTGAAAGTTTGGCGGAAGTCGCAAGAGCTGCGGAAAGATAATCTGCGCACTGTTTTCCTGCAACATTTCTTGTTCTCTCAATGTTCCTCTTGTTTTTTGCAATACTCGATAGAAAATGGTCTATTTCTAAAGCCACTTTAGCCTGACTGTTTAATGCAGCAACCGCTTTGAAGAAGAACATTGAACATCAGTGTACAAAAAAAGAAAACAACTTACCCGGCATTCCAACGCTCCTGCATCCACACTTTTCAACAACAAATTTCGTCTTACAAGTCATCATACAGGCAAGGGTTGTGTATTTGGGATAACCAGGAACATTACTATCATTTTTATCCAAACACTTGCTTTCGTAAGGCGTCGGAAGGTTGATAATCTTGCAGCAAAAAAAAAAAGATCATGTGATATGGATGGATTGGTCGATGGGTCGGTAGGTTGGTAGACAGGAACTAAATATGGAAGGTAAACTTTGTGATTTCCAGAGTTAGTTCCTAGTGTGGTAAGATATGTATAGTTTTTACTTCTTCGTTACAGTAATACAGTGGAACCTCGTTTGGCCATATTAACATGGTGGGGTCAAGTATTATGACTTAGCTCTTATTAACCAAGATTAGTCGCTCTTTATGAGAGAAATCTTGATCGATGCTGGGAGTACAGACCGAACGCAGTGAGCTCTGTACCCACGGCGAAGTCAAGATTCTCCCATACAGACCGACTAAGCTCGGTTAAAAAGACGTTTCTTATATGACAAACAGGAAAAATTTATTATTGTAACTCGTTTGTACTAACTGACATTTTGCTTGCAAACAGCGATGAGCTGAACTTATTCTGTCAAAGTTTGCTCGTCCTCTTTACTGTTTTCTTGTTCTCATCAGGCTTTTTGGCACTTCCATAAATGAATATCGTTAGAAGAAAATAGTCAATATCTTTGCATTTTAGGTGACAACCTTTTCGCCCCAAAACATTACAGGTCTAGATCGGAAAATCTCGACCACTTACAACATCGATTTCAGCCAATCGAATTCATAAATTCGGTAGTTCCCAGTCCTTTTGAGACACAGGCATATAATAGTGGTCTAAAATAACTGACGTCTTAACAAATAATCAGAATTGCATTTTTCCGGCTGCAACTGATCTTTAATAAACTTCCGAAATACTGGTAAAATTAAAAAAAAATACAATTTCAATGAGTACATTGTATTCAATATTAACAATGGAAACATGAACATAGCTGGTTCAGGCGGTCGTATAAACGGAATTAAATAATACGGACTTCAACAGGTTAGGACCGCTGACCGTATAAACGAGTTGGCCGCATTAACAGGGGTTTTTTTATATGACAAAAATGTGGCCGTAAAACCGAGGTGCCGTTCAATAAGGCGGTGTTTAACTATATCTCTTGGGAGTCTCCTGAACGCTAGCAAAATGTTCGGGCATATTTTGTCAACTTAGTTGTCAAAGTATGTAGAATCGATTATGTCAGGACTTTGAAGAGAAAAATGAGCACAATATCGGGTTCTTTTACGTAGTGCAGCTTTTATTAGTGTACGTTGTATGCTAGCGGCTTCGACACAATGCAATAATTATTAAAAGTTCTTATCTTATCTTATCTTTTATACTAAAGCCATTCAGATGGACTTGGGTGTCAAAAAGTGAAGAAAACGTCGGTCTCTTATGGTGAAAAGTCCCATATTTAACGCTTTTTTTCTTGAAAACTGTTATAGGCCATTTCCGAATGCCCTTGTGCCACTGTTTCAAAGCGAGTCTAAGTGCGAAACCTTTCATACGTAAATGACTTTGATTTGCATGAAAATGAAACTGCATGCAGAACTCATATGAAAGGTTTCGCACTTTGGCTCGTTTTGATACAGAGGCACAAGAGAACTCGAGAATGGCCTATTATTCTAAAGCCTTACCCTTTGTTTATTTATGGCTGCATATGTGCTCGTCCCAGGACCCACTGCAAAACCAAGCTGAGATACTAATGGCGGTGTCTCGTGATGGTGAATAAGAACTCTGAGACCTGCGCGATATCCTATTGCGGAATAATCATGTTGGTGAACATCTAACACTAGATGAAGTCCAAAGTTCGTGCCAGCCTGCTTCGCTTTTAAAATCTGCTGACCATCTTTACCTAAACGCAAAGACCATGTTGTATAAAATTAGTTGACTCAATTGTGGGAATCTTTCACCTTGGAACTCCGTCTTACGGTCACCTCGCCAATACGGTCACTGCGTTATTACTGCCAATAATTCATGTCTCAGCAAACCCCCATACGTTTTCTCATAAGGAAACCACGTTAACGCGACCACTCCGTTCACACAGCCCACCAACCAAACAACCAATCTCGTTCCCAGGGTCTCTCATCTTACCGCCCCATATGTGCCGTTGCAGTTATGTCCTATATGGCAGACATGTCCTCTGACGTAATAGGATATACTGAGCCAATCATATCATGGGTTCTATCTAATAATACGCAGCCATAAGACTGGTAACTGGAAACAACGACACATACAATTGGTCAAAACGTTTAAAGACATATCTGCCACGCAGGACACAACTGCAACGCTACACCCATAGAGCGATCCCGGGGTAAGATGAGAGCTCCTGGGAACGAGGTTGACGGCCAACCGCCACATTTTGAAAGCCAACCTACATAACAAACAATTAGACTACGAGCCCCAAACCACAGAGTGCCTCTGCCGAGGAATTATTGACAGATACTTGATCGGCGGGAATTTGATGTTCTTAAAACAAATATTTGCCCGAGAAGCGAGGCTTTGGGGGCAAATATGCTAGTTTTAAGAATATCAAATTTCCAAGAGGCAACTATCAGACCGATAGTTCCGAGACATAAACACCGTATTGTCTTTATTGTTCACCACTAAATTTTCTTCCGAATTAGTTTCAACTGTTTTTGAGATGAAAGCCTTGAAAGCCAAATGTAAAATTTGAAAAAGAAAACAGGCAAAACCCCTTTAATACAATTTCAATTTCTTTTTTCTACAAACAAGCTTGCTTAGGAAAAATTTCAAGGACAAGTACTACCCATTCGGGCAACTATCAGACCGATAGTTCCAGCAACTATCAGACTGATAGTTCCGAGACATTAACACTCTATTGTCTTTATTGTGCACCACTAAATTTTCTTCCGCACGCTAGTTCAAAAATCAATAAGACTTCAATTGAATTATTTTGAAGATTTTAAGACGAAAGCCGTGAAAGCCAAATATAAGTTGAAAAAGAAAACAAACAAAAACCCTTAATACAATTTCAGTTGTTTATTTTCTACGAAACCCGCTTGTTTACAGAAAAATTTTCACAGACGACTACTATCCATCCGGGTATTTTCGGCGGAAGGGCACTATGCGTGAAAGTGTCTCTCCGCGAAAGAACACTATCGCGTCACATGATCAATTTAAACCAATAAGAATGGGAGAAAATTTAGTGGTTAACTATAACGTGCGGATAGTGCCTGAGTGCGAATCGTTTTAGTATAATTCTACTAGTCGTTCAAATCTTTACCTAAATCCTCTTCACGGACACCTCGAACATGCAAGAAACAGCCGTCATCAGTTTGTTAACAACGGCCGTACACTGCTACGCTACTCACTATCTATCACAGAATAGCTAGTGAGCAGCGTAGCCATTTAGAAGAACGGCATTCGTGATATAACGCAAGTAGATTTATACTAATTAAAGCTTTTTAATACAGCCATTCGAACCCAACAGATTCTAAACGCCTGTAACATGTCAAGTCAATGCCATCTTTCCATGGTTAATGTTGTATGTATCGATTGGATGTTTACTCTTTATAAATTACATCTGCAATCCTGTTGCTTCTTCAGTTGTTTAGAAGTACAATTGCAATACTTATGTGTATCCATCAAGACGTCATTGAAAATAGATCAGCCATAGAATTTGATTCCACCCCGTTAGTGCGGTTAAATTCCCATGGCTCATTGTTAGCCGTGTTAACAGGGTTTCGCGTCATTAGCGCATGGAAATGAACTCGTGCACATACACAACGAAACAAACTTCCCTCAAGCTAAGCTCGATAGTGAAAGAAATGCTCGTTTTCTTTTAGCGAGCGTGGTGACCTATATTTTTATTCAATAACAGTGTACACATTATCCTCTTTAATTTATCAGGAAAAACAAAAAAAAATTATCAGGAGGAAAAAAAGAAATAGGTAAAAGCGTGCACAAAACCGTTACTCTGGGATGCAAATTATGCATGACCGCGATAAGAACGACTATACGAACTCTTTGCGTCCACGTCGTTTTAAATGGTGTAATTTTCCACAAATTTTATATGATATTGTTCCATATGCTCGACACCTTCTACCTGTTAAGGTTTCTTTCCCAAGTATTACTTCAATAAACTATGCATCGTGCTACCGCAAAATGTAACGTGGATCGATTACATGTAATTGAGTGCGTGATTAGTACGAGTACAGGCATATATGGAATGAAATTGGCCCATGAAATCTCTTAAGCAAGCACGGTGAATTATCATTTTTATTGTTTTTTTTTCCGAAACAGAATATTCAGAGAAATTCTCCAAAAAAATTCATCGGCAAACTTTATTTCTGAAGAATCACCTTAATCATTTTCCTTTACATGCCTTCCGGACAATTTTTTAATGTAAAAAGGATATCTCAACTCGTGTCACTCTTTATCCGAAATTAAAAACTACAGTGCTTGTTTTAGAAATCAACATCATGCCGATTGCGTCGACTTTCCTCGCCCCTTCACACTGTTATCCGGTGTAGCAGGAACAAAAAGATCTCCTTAAAAGTGACTGTGATTTGCTTAGGACAAGAGTTTATTTCTAAACGTTTAACAAGGCAATTCTTAATCCATGTGCGATATTCTAATTTCAATTACAATTCTTTAGTATTAGTAGATGAATATTCCAAAACATCCTAAAGGAAAGTATAAATTTTAATTTTCTTTGATTTTAATTATAGCTGCAAGTGATATATAGAGTATCTCTTACGCCCGTTACCTATTTTTCTCTTCTTTTAATCTCGAAATCTTTACCTTGATTTTTTGCTTAACACCGGTTTTATTCCTGAAATTGGCTCACAAAAAAAAAGTAAAAAAACATATATATATTTGTTCAACTAAACTAACACACTACCAGCGAACACCTTTTAAACTATGCGATGTGGAATGCAAAATACATGAAAAGTGATTGCAATCAATTAAAAACTCACAAAAGAAGCGACAAAGCAATATCTAAACTTTGAGACGTCAGCAATCATATCATAGCTTATTGTAGAAATTGTCCCCTACTGCAAAGTGCTCTGATTGGAATCCTTCCGTTAGCTATTACGAGCGCACAAATATAATTAAGCTGGTTACAAACAAGTCATCAAAAAAGGCAGCTGGAACTGAAATGTAAAAGATACTTAGCTATATCTTGGTCCCCTAGCAAACATTACCTTCTCACATAAACAAATGGAGGACTGCTTCTTTTTAAAAATTAATCACGAAGTCTTAGAAATAGTTGATAATTTCAATTTATTATTTTTCTGCACAGATTTTTCCAAGCGCATGGACATCAGAAAGTCATTTATTTACTTATACTTTTTTTGCGGCGAGTTTAAAAATGGGCTTTTGAAATCGAAAGGAGGTATTATAAACAAATTAGAACGAATCGGCCGCCTATAGTAGGATGAACTGCGCCGAATTTATCCTACACGCAATGGTACCACTCTGCAGAAAGTACTGGTAGAAAGAATCTGAAAACTTACCTGAATTAAATGTGTAACAAAGACCCATTGAAGTTAAAACGGTGGTGAAATTTTTCGCAGTGCAATGTTCTCCGTTAAAAGTGCAACTGCTCAACGTGTCTTCGATTTGATGTCCCGTTAGTAAAGTAAACTCAGTCAAGTTAATCTTGTCGTACTTACTCCAGTCCACTGTGTCATTCGAAACATCGATTCCCCTTGAATGTCTTAACACGTACGTAAATATGTCCCCGTACTCGCTTGCCTGAACAGCAGAACTTCTGAACATGTTAAAGTTGCAAATGGTGATAGCTGGAAACTCTGGTGCGTCTTCGTACACCTGGGTCACTTTTGTTGTGACAGGGAAGCTGTAGTATTTTGTTACTAGTTTGGATGACTGATAGGAGAACCACGCCATTCCTAACAGAAGAAATACGGCCCAGATAATGCGCCGACAGGAGGATTGACTAGTGAACACATGCTGCAAACCATGAAGAGTGGACGATTCCACGAAGCCATTCCACTTGCGTTTCACGGCGATTAATTTACTTGGCTCTGACGATTCAGAAGCCCTGCTCTGGACATTAACCTTATTGGATTTTGACGGTATCCAAGAGTTTGGCTTGTTATGTGGCATTTCTGACATTTCGGAATCCATTCTAAAATTGAGGGACAAACTGTCCAGTCTCACCCAAATCTTAAACTTGACGTTAGCAAGACTTTTCTTCCTTTGCCACTTTAGTTTCATTGGTTTTCATTGTTTCTATCCCCTCTTTTGTCTCTCATTTGATTTACATTACAATCCAACGTCATCATGCGAGGTAATTTCGGGCAAAAGATTAAAGAAACCCCAAATATTGCCCCACACACTTGTTGGATTATATTGTAATACAAATGAGACATTTAACCATGGAAAAACTATTGCATCTGTTTATCTTGCGCGGCTGTTTCAATAAAGCGTTGCAATGACAAGAGGACTCGCTTATAAATTAAAAGTGTTTATTTACTTTCCTTTGTAATTTAAGCTTTAATAATATACATGGAAAATTACTTGATTCTGATTGGTTGAGAGGAGTGCAATCCAAGTGTAACACCAGACCAAAGAGTGTAACACCGGTGCAAAAAGTGTAACACCAGTGCAAATTACATATCGCAATTCTGGATTATGATTTGCTGAAAGACAACTGGAAATTTTCTAAGCCAATCATTCCAAGAAAAACGATGACGAACATTTTGTGCGGAGACTGGTTTCAAGAAAGATTTAGCGGCACTTCCTCCACGCGAAATTTTCATGTTTTCATTATTAAGTAATCATACGGTTTTTCCGCGTTTAATTTGAAATTAATTTGCACTTGTTAGTTTTTTTAAAGAAGCCGTGAAATTGCGCTCGCTGGACCGGCTCGTGCAATTTCAGCTTTTTGAAAAACTCACTCGTGCAAATTTATTCCAAATTGAACTCGGAACCGTATTATTACCTATACTAATTAACAACTAGTAATTTCAACGTGAAAGTGGGTGCTGGCTTCAGACTTGATAAAGGAATTACTTGTTTTATGTTTTGAAATGAACGGCATAATTCGGGTGAGTATAAACAGCCATTTGCACTAATGTTAAAATTTGAGAGGTAGTGAGATTGATTCAAGCTTGAATTTTTGGAGCAATTGGTTGATTGTCTTATACCTGGCTCTTTATTGTTTGAAGGATTACATGTGACCTGGTTACTTTCAGTATCTTTTTGAAATGTACTGTGTTGTTGCGTACCTTTCTCTTTTGTGGATTTTACATGTTCGATTTCTTGACTGCTTTCAAGAGAAATAAACTG
>CM042755.1:17504711-17531206 GCA_022496165.2 Catalaphyllia jardinei
TTCTGAGATTAATTTATTTAAAAAATTCAACTTTTCTCAGTGTCAAAGCAACTGTTGACACACTGATTGATGTCAGGAATGACACATTAAAACATCACCTCTCTCAAATAGTTTACGCGTAGCCCTCAGGTGTTAATATATGCAGTTTACAAATAAAGCACTGATCGGCTGCCTCCTTTTCCATTGGTGCCATTGGTACCTATGGTTCCATTGGTGAGGGTGTCTTGACGATTGGTATCTGTTTGTGTATATTGGACATGTGTGTGTTTTTTTTTAAACCAAAACATGTAGTCACATTGAAATCATACCTTAAAGAGAATAATGATTTTACAGTGCAAAAACTTTAACCAAGGCTTCTGAGTAATTTATTATAATAATTAATTAATTAATTGAATGAATGATTTTTTGATTATTTGTAGCCAAACCAATCAGAGGTCTTACGGAGTAATGTTGAGCCTGCTCCCCCTTTTTGCTTATTTTTTTGCGATATATGGTCCTCGGGCTAAGTTGAACAGCAGCAGTTGTCCCACGAAAAAACCGTCCAAAAAATTCAGAATCCTTGCAAAGGGCACAAGAATGTCTCAGCTGTGAGTGACAAACGAGTAGTTAATGTCCTGAAGATGTTTAACGGTGTGTCCTTCAAATATTTTTAGGACGGTTTTTATTATAACTAACTGGCAGAGGAAATTTGCCAAGGCGGGCGCTTACACCAAGGAGAGTTGAAAATGAGGCTCCGTTCATCCAAACACGTTTTTTGAACGATACGTTTTCGAAAAATCAACAAACGTATTGTGTCCACTCCAACACGATCATATCATATTCTATGTACAACTGTCACCTGTGGATGTTTGCATGCATGTGAGTGACGATCAGTATTTACACTAGCCTCAGTTTTCGCTGTTCTATTTAATGCAATAGGCCCCCCGTCACAGTTTTCAACTGTCTTCAGACTTTGCACATTGTTTTCAATCTAAGTTTTCGCTGAAAACGATGAGTGTCTGGCAAAAATGCATAAAATATTCGTTATAAGTTAAGTAGGATGAAAAACATTCGTTTGCCGGGCCCCTTATACCGTAATGATTTAGCTTGCTCAGAAGAATTGAATGATCCACAGTATCAAAAGCCTTTTTGAAGTCGAGGAAAATACCTCAAGTGAACAATTTTTTATCCATATTGCTTTAGATCGAGTTAACAATATCCAAAATTGCATGCTGAGTTGACATATTCTCCCCACGAAAACCATACTGACCATATTGTACAGAAGTCCATTTAATTCGACATAAGATTTTAATCTATTATACATAACTTTCTCAAAGAGCCGATTGAAGAGCGAATTAGAAGAGAAATGGGACGGTATCTACTTACCCTTGAAGATGGGAATAACTTTTGCATTCCTTAATTTAGATGGATATTGTCCTGTTAAAACTGAATTATTCATTGTATGTGCAATGGTAGAGATAGTACACTACTGGAAGATTTCAATACGCGAACAGGACAGGAATAAAAACCATGTGATTTGTTAGTAGGGAGAAGTCGAGTTCCATGGAAGTGACTGGATCGAAGAAGAATGAACTGGATGAATTAACAGCAGGGAGATAATCAATGAAATGATGATTAGCATGAGATAGTGATGCCGCAAGTGTTTGACCCACGGAAGAAAAGAATTCATTGAGCACGTTAGGAGGCGCAACAATAGGCTTACATCTTCTTTCATTTCGGCCAATGAGATGATTAATCCCAATCCAAGTTTTTCTGACATTTGTCATATGATCATTGAAATGGGAATGATAGTACGGCTTCTTTCTGCATCGATTAAGTGTAAGTATTTAATTGATTGCGATAATGTTATAGGATATACAATAACGCCTCAAATAGTGATACTTTTCTTGAATGCAAAGATTATGTAAAGTTCCCGGGTATTTTCATCGATAAAAACTTAACTTGGAAATATCATATCGACTATATTGCCTCTAAAATTAGCAGGGTTGTTGGAATTATATCACGATTAAGGCACTCTGTCCCTCTGAATACTATAATCCAAATTTACCGTTTTATGACAAGTTCCTATATACATACTACGGAATTGTTGCTTGGGCCAAGCTGCACAGGTCTACCTGAGGAAGGTCTTATCTTACAAAAACGAGCTCTTCGGCTAAATGTTCTTTGCTGGTAACAGATCTCATGCTATTCTTTTGTTTGTCTCTGCTAATGTCTTACTCCTCAATATGCTTTATTTTGAAACAGTATCATGGCCTCTTATGCACGACATATATCTACCAATTCCTCGCCTCAGAATATTGTGATCTTTTAACTTGTTTATCTGGGCTGGGTTGTTCAAAGCCTGATTAAGCTAACCCAGGGTTAGCGAGAATTTTGATTTCAGTTTTGTACCTTTTCGGTGAGGTGTTCTGTTTATATCGTTTGTCCTGCAGTTTTAAGCTGTAGTAATCTCAAACTACACCAAACGGTAGAGGTGAAAAATATTTTTAAACAAGAAAAAATAATGCTGCAGTTAACGTTTAATCCTGGGTTAACGGTAACTGGCTTTCGAACAACCGGGCCCTGACGTTCATACATATAACACTAGATTTTCTGATGCTGGTAATTTATATGTTAATAAATCAAGACTGAGAATTTAACACCGTAAGTGAGACTAATAGAAGTCTTTTAAGAAAATAGCTCATTTACCGAAAGTGCCCGCTCATACAGGTTTAACCATACTCTATTGCCGAAAAAGAAAAAGAAGACATTGAAAGTCACAAAACTGACGAGCTGTATGAATTTTCGAATGATTCAAGCCGTGATTAAATGTTGGGAAAGATCAACAGTCGAGAGAATTGAGGATAACTCGAACGATGTGTCCCGCTGTTTGTTTATACGATAATGTAAATAAATACACATAAATACAGCCATGGCGAAATGAGGAACAAAAAGTTGATAAAAAGAAGAAACGGCATTACATAAGGCTGGCAGTTCTACGGTTTTTTATATCGCCTTGCAAAAGGAAGGGGAAAAAAGAAATAAAAGTTATTACAACACGGGGTATTCGTATTTGATCACCCATCCACGTACTAACCCCGACGAACAGGGGATAGTATCGAAAACAAAGACCCCGAAATTAAACGAAGACTCGAACACCTACGAAAACGAAGACCAAGAAAAACGAAGACCCCCTACGAAAACAAAGACCCCCGACAAAAATTCCAGGAAATCCTAGCTACGAGCAGGCTCACTTGTTTGGGTAGGTATCATGGTCTTCTAGCCCCGTGGAAGGTTTGTCTTACAACCAAAATATCGGGCAAATATGTTTTACTCTTATTTTATATCTTAATTCTGTTTCTTACTCTACTCCTTGCCGTTAGGATCAGCAATTCAAATAGTCTCAAAAGAATTTTCTGATCCAGGTCTACAAGAGATCCGCGCTCTTCACTAGTTTGTTGTCGCGGCCTTGCCTTATTACATTGTTTGGATCACGGTCAAAGGCGACAAAGAACCGAAAACCGGCAAAGCCGGCGAGTATAATGAAGGGAGGAAAAGTGTCTCTTTTCCTCGCCCCATTCTTATCGCCAGCTCTCGGTTGCCGCTCTCCCACCTTTGCCCGCGATACCCTATCCAAACATAGTTAGTGTTGAAAATGCCTCACCTCTAACTATGTTCCAAACAAGTGAGACTGTTTGCAGGCTAAGGGAATCCTGCAAAGAGCTTAGACGATGTCCATTTATACCAGATAGTCCAAGATCGAAATAGAGACACTACAGCATCATGGCTAATAAGATGTGCCCAAAATCCTTTCAAAACCCTTTCATTCGAACCATGGATTTTGGCTTCTTTGAAAAACTAACGCTTCTCGTCATATGTTTTGCCGAAGCAACTTTTTGGATAAGAACGACATTTGGCAGTGAAATCGGCTCCAAAGCTGCCTCTTGTCGGAGAGCTGCTCCCATCGAAATTTTGGTAATTCAGATCTGAATGCATGGCATGCACTGGATCCGCTGGTCGGAACACGTCGGCCGCTTCTCTCGCTTTCACTTTAGCTGTAATGCGAGCTGATAACGCTGCTCCGACTTCTGCTGGGTGGTTGTGGAGGTTAGAACCGATCTGATAACCGTCGATGCGCTCAATTACGCTGGCTCTGCATGGATTGTTCTTTTTGAAGTCGGCTTCAGGATCAAAAGGTAAGTCCGATTTGCTGAATAGGATTGGCGTTCAGCCTGAGGAACGTCACAGGTAGAACAGAGCCATTCGATCTAAGAGCCGGTTTTAACGGCGCTTCGGTAAGAGGACTGCGATAAGCCAGTTCCGCAGGCTTCTTGACGGAGTCGAACTTGTCGTTTGCAAAAAATGCACTTCGAAGACATCGTGAAGAATTTTTGAACGCTTGGTGATGGCTGATGGCTGATTAAGTTAATATGAGTTACCCAAAACAAAGTGGTCCTTTTATACACAGGCCCAGGATCGAAAATCCAACTTCGAAGAAAACGAGTGATTTGATTGGGAGAACAGTCAAGGCGGGGGTACACGTGAAGGCTGTTCTGACGTCGCTTAACACGGCCTTTCTGCCAATATCTCGGTCACGTTTCAAGCGACGCTAAATCTCTATGCTTATTTCATTAACCACTATTTGGCGGTTTTGTGTAAATTTTTGGGTGATTTTTGGGCATTTTGGGAAAGATATTTTTTCTCAAAGGTTAAATTGAGCAAAATATGTAATGTTGAAGATTTGATGGATTTGGAAAATTGTAATTTGAATTTAAGAATTGATAGACGGACACCAAACAGTCCCCTACCGACCAGGGGCTCTTTTTTGGAGGTGGTCAACTGTCTAGTAGTGTTTCCAACCCATTTTAATCCTAACAATTCCCTTTCAATATTACCTCAAAATTCACTCCTATTCATGTTTACCCCCGCCTTAATGAAAGGAACAATTAGCACCTTTATCACGCAATGCTGAAACAAAAGATTTTGCACGTCTAACCTCTCATTCAGTGCGAGGCTTTGACGTGCAAAAACAAAGCTTTTTGTTCTCCTGGGACTCAAAATGGCCGCCGTGTGATAAAGGTCTATTGTTTGTCTTGTTTGCTTGCTTGAAAGAAAATGTCTCACCTCTAATTAACATATGTTCGCATATCGCGTGTGGTTATAAAGGTGAGAAAAATAACAATATTTTCGCGTGGGTTTGAGTGAAAATCCAAAAAAAGTCTTGGCGCGGTTTAAAGTTTTCACTGCATTAAAGGATAAAATGGTCTTATTTTACCACACACAAGGTGAAGCCAACAGTTCTGTTCGCCGCTGGCAATGGGAAATATTCGCACATTGCGCGTGGGTAGACGGTTAAAAGAAGGCGCGCGTGGGTAGAAAGTGTTTAAAAAGGAATAGTTAATGAAAGGAAAAAAATAACATGGTATTAAAGAATAAAAGAAAACGTCTCAACTCCAATCATAGTTAGTGCTCCAATTAAGTATATGTTCACACATCGAGCGTGCTTTTAAAAGTTTTAAAGGCGTGGGGGTAATTACATTAAATGATAAAATGGTCTTATTTTACCACACACGAAGTGGAGCTAACAGTTTATTTCGGTGCTGGCACAGGCAACCCAGGCGCGAGATGAGTGGAATAATTTATGTAAATGAAACGTACGCGAACGTGACTCTTGCCTTCGAGCGGTGTTGTGTTACAAAGATTCGATTTACAAGGGTTTGTATGGGAACTTTACGGGTTTGCTTTAAATACCTAACATCTAACGTTCTGTAAATAAAACTAACTTACCTTGCTTTCCTGTCGTATTATTTGTTGTTTCACGGTGTTTGAGGCTATTTTGAAGCGTTTCCAGTGAGTTAGCGCTGGTGGTGGTGTCCCACACCACCACCAGCGCCATCGCTTGGGCCGCCTGTGGCGCTGGCGATAGGAAATTCTCGCATATCGCAGGTAGACAGTTGAAAAAAAGTGAGTATAGTTTTAAAGATAGAAACGTCAGTTTGACTAGCATATCAAGGCAAGTTGTATTCGCTATTTGAATTGCACAACAACAATTTCCAACTATTTATTTGTGGAACGAAGTGACTATTTCGTGGAACGAAGTGACTATTTTTTAGGAACAAAGTGACCGTAAGATGGAACGAAGTGACCGAACGTAGAATCAATTTTAACAGTCCTTGTCATGGATAAATAATTACAATGTTTCGAGAGTTTTTTGTAGGCTATCATAGCTCAAAACTCTCCAGATCTAAATGTGCTATAAAGATTGTTAAGAGTTATAATTAACACTCTAATACATTCTGATGAGGGTGGAGCGGAAGACCACAAATATTTATTGATAATTTCTACTACAAATCAGAATAATTATCAACACTTAAATTATTAAATTTCTAAAAGCTTTTTAATTTAGGATTTTTTTCCTGAAATGTCCTACAATCATTAAAAATCAGTATTGTAGTGGCCAATTTGGAATAAGTTGATACATGTAGCTACATGTGCTACTAATGCCTCGTTCTTATATCCCGCTGACCAACCTGCGATGTAGGTGCCGTTGCAACTGACAACTTTTGGCTATCTGTTCCAGTGGTCCCCGGGGCATCTGTGATGAATCGCCGACATAATCAAATTGGTGCAATTTTCAACATTTCACCTGTAATTATAAACAATAATTGGACGAGGTTTCTGTGATATCGGGAATAATCAAGGTCGAGGCAAGTGTAATCAGCCGAGACATTGATTATTCCCGATATCACAAAAACCGAATTCAATTATTGTTTTATTATACGTTTTCTGCAAAATATGTGTGAAATGCAAGTAGATTTTATTTGTGCTCCTAAAAATACAAGGACAAATGCACCAAGTGCTCGCGCTCTTTAGCCAAAGGTGTATTATGCATGCGCACTGCGCGAGGTATAAACTGCACATATAATTGGATAGGAGATTATACCCTTATCATGCTTGTCCACAAAATCAGCGAATTCTCAAAATAAGCAGGGGGCTTTTGGCCAATCAGAATGCTGATAGTGAGTACAATGTATATTAATGAATCAAATTGTCTTACTGGAGTACCGGTATGTTGCATCTGCAGATGATGTTCACATAAAATATTTTCATCCCCGACAACCACTGGAACTCAGCTCAAATTTGCAGGCAAGAGAGCAGTCAATGCCTGAGATAGATTATGATTCAGCAATAAATGTTCACATACAGTATGTCGGCGGCTATGTCCCAGGTATGTTGGTGGCATACGAGAACCAGGCTTAAGGGAAGGCTACTTACAAATAAATCCATTACGTGCTTAGCGAGCTGTCTAATAAGCTTTAAACAAGTACTGGCGAAGCATTTTTTCTTTCCATGATCTATGAGGCTGAAACTTAACAGGCAACTTCAGAGGCAAGAAAGTGGTCAATGCCTGGGATAGATTATGATTTGGCGATAAATGTTCAGACACAGAATTACGCTGTAACAGTGTCTCAGGCCATGCCAGCAGTTATGTGCAAGGTATGTCAGCGGCATGTGAGAACCAGGCTTAAGGGAATGCTATACTTACAAGTAAATCCACTACTTGCTTAGCAAGCTGTCTAATACAATGTAAGCATTAATAAACAAGTACTGGTGAAGCATTTTTTCTTTCCATGATCTTCGAGGCCAAAACTATACAGGCAACTTCAGAGGCAAGACAGCAGTCAATGCCTGGGATAGATTATGATTTGGCAATAAATGTTCACATAATTATGCTGCAACAGTGTCCCAGGTACTGTATGTCAGTGGCATACAAGAACCAGGCTTAAGGGTATGCTATAATACTAACAAGTAAATTTATTACATGCTTAGCAAGCTGTCTAATAAGCTTTAAACAGGTACTGGTGAAGCATTTTTTCTTTCCATGATCTACGAGGCCGAAACATAATATCAAATAAGGAATTGCAAACACTTGGATCCAAGACACGCTCAATTATTTTCACTAATACTGCTAAATGAAGCTCACTGTTCTTTAGCAGATTATGCATTTCTTGCAAGTAATCCACTACAACTGTCTCTTTGTAGTCTCTTCTTTTCACCATTACAGTTTCTAACAATTTAAATAGTATGGGATGAAGTTTCTGAACTCTAGCAAAGGCCAAAACAAGCATCACTAAGTCATTTGTGGCAAAAGGTGTCAGATCTTCACGCTGAAACAGCTCTTCCTCCACAACCTTTAACACTTCAGCATTTAACAACTCTACGGTGGAATATGCAAATGCAAAGGATGCCACCATCCATGGCTGGAATTGGTTGAGATTACGGCTTAAAATCTCATTACCCATCACCTGGTAGAACTGACTAGTGTCTGGGAAACCATACTCAGAAAATGACCAAACTATGGACAACATTTCTTCAGAAGTAAAATCAGAAAGTTCCCTTGAGAATATCTCTTCATTCAAAGCATTGAAGATTTGATCGACATTAGTATATCTACAGTATTTTGCAAATGCCCAGCTCAACTGTGAGAGTTGTTTGGTCGAATATCCTGCCAGTTTGTAATACAAGATTCCCCTTTCAAGATCTTTATAAACTGGGGGATCTTTTACGCACAACGTTGCCATACAGATGGAAACTGTGTACAGCTGAGTAGCATCAAACTCATTGAGATTTGACCTTATATCTTGCACCAGCATCTGAAAAAGTCTTTGCTGCAATTCTTGCACCAGAAACACGTCTCTCATTTGGACACTTTTGTTGAAATACTTCACAATACATTCAAGAATCGTGACTTTATGCAGTGGAGTCAGTTCTTGCTTTCTTTTCACTGCAACCCAGTAAGAAGTAACTAATTTCCTGATGGACTCTAACCTTTCTATTTGCTTCACGATCTTTTCGTCACGTGACAACAAAGGCTTTGGATTAGCAAGGCCTTCAAGGCGTTTTTTCCGTAAACTTTCCAAAAGCTGCGCTGATTTTTCTCGTGATTTCTCCATCTTTTCAGCCCTTTTATTAACAGCAGACAATGCAGATGTGTGCAACAGAAGGGTCCTTGGATAGTCCAAAGGAAACATTCCTTGCAGGGCTCTATCTTTGCCAGAGTTTGGATAAAGCCCATTGAATCCAAGCACGTGAACAGGTTGGACATTTGTGAACATCGACCTCTTTGTCCTCATTAGCAACAAATATTTCCATCCTGACAAATTGCATCGAAGCCTCTTGATTTCTCTTACACTACAGATCATATTGAAAGGCATTTTCTACAAGCATAGTAATTTTGGTCTCATTGTTAGCTCCCAGTCTACCCGGTTGTATCCGCCGTTCAAGTTCCGAGAGGCTCGGAATTCTTTCGGAGAACTTCGGATTATGATCGTGCTCATAGTGGTCTGGGACGGAGAAATTGCACCACAACACAGACATCCACGCACGCGACCGGTGTATTGTAGTAGATTTCTCGTTGTGTACAAGTAGGTTGGTATAAAACTGTCCCGTTTAAAGATTCACATGTACCTCATAAACTCGCTGCTCCGTTAAATGAAAGTATTCCAACATACGAGATTACGATATTTCATCTTTGCAGGCTTCGATTTTGGGTAAGTTTATCAGCAAGCTTTCTCTGTGCATGTTGTACACGCATAATTGGCTACAATGAGCAAGAACTTGAGCCTATTGCTGAGTCATGAATTTATGGTTTAGGTGTGTTGTGACACTTTGCTTATTCCACAACACCAGTAAAATAATGAGAAATAGCTGTACTCAGCAGCCAATTGGGAAGTTAATAACGTGCACATGTGGTACATTTGTCATGCACCTACCGTAATCAGCTACCGTTCAGCCGGTGCGATTTCTTTCTCGGCATGTAGCAGATAGCCGCATATAGATTTACATAAATTTTTGCAAGTGGGATGATTACTAAATTGTCTTTGCAAGCCACACCGCATGATTTCTGCAGATGCAGACCAAATTTATAGATGCTATATAGATGCTAAATCACCTTTTCCCCCTCTTTGTTATAATTGACACCTCCCGAAATCTACTGTTCCACCGATTCAACGATATTATTATTATTTTCATATAACAAAATGTATGCATCAAGTAATTAACATCTCCCAAAATATGAGTGCGCAAATACTTTATGTGGTTAAAACTGTCCCTTATATCTGGGAGATTTTGTGACCTGTACAGAAGACCATGAGATCACTGACATTGTGATGTGGCTTAGTCTGAATTTTGTTTATCAGGTCACAGTGATAGTAAATAACCAATAGAAAGGATTTTGAATTGTACTCATGGAAGTTCATATTCAAGAGGGTTCAAACAGCTCTGTAGATCAACCAGAGAATTTCAACGATGTTGGATGGGCTTCATTTCCTGAGATAAACGAGAAAGAACCTGTGAGAAGGGTAATTATTTGCCATTGTTAAGGTTGCTTTTTACCAACTGGTTATGATGTAGGCTCTTGTGCTATTATTTGTTGAGTGCTTGTAAAAGGTGAAGTCTTCATACGGGCCAATTGGCCCACCAGGCTGGAGCTTATCCTAGTTTCTGTAGCATGAAGTGGCTTGGAGTATTTCTACTCACTCCTGGATGGGATGCTACAGCGTGGTCCATTGCAGGGTTTTTCCCAGCACTAAGTTTACTGATACACCTAAGTGGAGAGAGGCACTGCGAGAAATAAGTGTCTTGCCCAAGAACACAACACAATAATGTCCCCGACCAGGGCTTGAACCCAGACCGCTCAATCTGGAGACATTAGCACCATGAAACCACCACACCTCCCAGGAGTGCTTGTACTGTGGTGTTAAATAATGACATGATATTTGTTGTCAGAATAAGCAGATAAATTAGAATAAACTGTGCATGTTGCACAATTTGAATTTAAGCATTCAAAGTGTAATATATTAATTTATTTTATTGTCTTTGTTTTATGTAAAATACTACTAAAATTAATAGATACATGTGCTTGAGTATTTAAATATATTTTCCTATCAGAAGTTTATCTGTATTGATTTTGTTTCTTTTTCTTTCAATGCAGAAGCAAAATCCTGAAGATAAAACCAATTTTCTCTCAAAGCTTACATTTTGGTGGTTTAACTGGTGAGAATTGTGTTTAACATACAGTACATGCATAAATTAAATAATTTTAAGCTGCTGCTAAATAAAATCATTGATGTTCATGCATGCTATACATGCACAGTACATAATAAATGACCTAAGTATATATACCTTGTGTTAAGGCACTTAATATGAGACCATCTCATGGATCTGACAGCCCAACAAAATCCTTATTTATTAATAGTAAGATCATTTTACAGAGCCCACTATATATGGAACTGCCATGTTGATGGACCTCAGTGCTCGGACACTAATATGGCTTTAGCTGCCAGAAAAATAGTGTAAACATCTGGAACTTACTTTTATTAGCTACCTAGTCGACTGATTATCTGAACTGAGCCAAAACAACATTTATACAACACTTTTCTGAATACTTTAACTCCTAAAATGGCTAAAAATCATCAGATTTAAGGGTATATTTTACAACAGGCATGATCTTACTAGTAAGCCTTGTGTTGCACAATGCCATGACTCCAAAATTGAAAATGTGCTCGTTTCCAAACCAAGTGTGCTATTGAGCTGGTTAAGTTGTAAACAGAGATAAAGTTAGATCCTCTTATGCCTGATGAGGATAAAGTTGCTCTTTGGTTTGGATTTTGTAATGATGACATCATGTGAAAATGATCTATAGCCCAAAAACGTACAACTATGTTACAACACTTACTGACCAATGTTAAAGACTTGGACAAACCCAACAACAGACAGGAAGCAGTTTACAATGTAAAAATTAAATGATCCGACTGCCAGGCTTCCTACAATTATATCAGTGCAACTGGTAGAAGCCAGCTTAGCATAAGACTGACTGAACACAAATTGAGGAACAGAAAAATGGTGATGCCAACAGTTACATGGCTTTACAATAAAAAATGGTGGTCACTAGTTACAAATTATACGTCAAGTGAGTTCTGCTTGATGCATAGCCAAGTGACCTTACATACATACTTTATTGTCACGTCCCCAATGGGGCTTTTCAGGAACAATTATTTAAATTACTAAAGTTACTAATAACTATACAATTAAAATTAATTAAATTTGCAACATTGTCTAAAATTTGTAGTCAATAAAAATACTAAAATAAATGAAGTTTAAAGTGCCCCTATGATGAAAAAATCACTTCCTTTTTTTCTTGAGATTCTGAAAGTGTGTTTGCTTAACACTTGACTGGCAAAATTCTGACCTTTCATTTTTATCCAAAGGCCGTTTACTTTGAGTGTAAGTTTTGGATTTCACGATCCGCCATCACTCACGTTCAAACCTGACCCGTTTGACCTCAGAGGGTTGGATCCGGCAAAAGTGACGTCAAAGGCTCGCCAGCTTAAAATTTCTGCGTGTGAACGCAGCTTATTATGTATGCAAAGTGCGACTTTAAAAGTGTGAAAGCCCAAAACTCCTGTGCTGCATATTAATTCTGCAGCGTATACATGCATCGCATTCTTAAACTAGTGAGCCTTTGACGTCATTTTCTTCTCGATCCAGCTCTCTCAAGAACTTAAATTTAGTAATGGCGGATCATTAAATAGGAAAGTTCCAGTTAAAATAAACAGCTGCCTTTTTTAAATCAAGGATTAAAACTTGGGTCACTTAGTGTTTAGTTAACATAGTTTTGAAATCCAAAGAAAAAAATAATTTATTTTTTGTCACAGGGGCACTTTAAGAAGTATTCATGTCTATGAGTAGACTCGGCTGGTCCAGAGACTGTACTAGCTGTAAATAACTGTTTCTATACATGTAACTGCATGTTCAGTTGGTAAATTTGCACCTTACATGATTTTTATACCAGGATAATTTATACCGGGTACAAAAGACCTCTAGAAGACAAGGATTTATGGGCATTGAGAAGAAGGAACCAAGCATCTTACATCGTACCAAGACTGAGGCAAAAATGGGCTGATCAACAGAGGAAATGTAGACAATTGTAAGTTACAAGCAATAGGCCCTTTGCATGACCCGGTCACATGGTACAAAATTAAATATACTGGTGAGCAAGTTGCGCTGTGGAAATTTCAAAACAATGCACCTGCCTTTGTTTTGGGAGTGCCACAGCGCAACTTGCTCACCAGTTTATTTAATTTTGTACCACGTGACTGGGTCGTACAAAGGGCCTATCAAGACTAATAAATGGCTCAGCCGATAGTGTGGCCCATCAGGCCGGAGCTCTGCAGTGTGGGCAGAGGGAGCCAGTGAGAGTACAGCTAGTAAATTATAGATTGAAGTGTCTTGCTGAAGAACACAACACAATTTATGTCCCTGGCAAGGACTTAAACCCAGACCACCCATTCCAGAGTTATAAGTGCACTAACCTTAAAGGCCACTTTGTCTCACTCAGCAGATGTGGAGTGGTTACCTAGTCTACTTAGTAAGTACCTACATGTAGGTTAGGCTAGGCTAGGCTAGGCTAGTAGCCCAGGCTACCCAGTCAGTGGCTAGTAAATTAGTATAGTTACACAATCACGTAATATGGAACGGTACTTTATAATTCGGAGCTCTGGCAATTGGACTGTCTATGATACAGCGGTATGAAATTATGAAGTCAAAATAATTATGACTGTAGACCAAAAATATTATTATACATGTACATGTATTAATTAGAATAATCTTTTTGTGCTTAGAAAACATTGATCATATTGCATATTAACATTCTAACATTTTTTCCTGAATCTTATTTTTGAATGTGTTTGTATCTTTTTTTAAGGAATGTCCCAAAAGAAAGTTATGAATATGAAGATGATTATAAAGAAACAGACCAGCTGCTAGGTGATGAGGGCAGAACTGAAGAGTTCGAGGGAAATTCATCAAGAACACAGAAAAAACAGAAGAAGAAAAAGAATCCCTCTCTCTCGAAAATACTTTGGAGCCTGTTTGGATTGAACTTTGCTATAGCTGTCCTCTGCAAGCTCATAAACGACATGTTGTTATTTGTTCAACCTCAACTGCTGAAGTAATCATTCAAGCTGTACTTTTAATATGTGCAAACTATATTTAATAATTTTTCAGTCTGGACAACTGTTTTGTTAATGTACTGTCTGAAAATTGAGGATAATTATAACTTATTTTAAAAAAAAATCAAAACTAGATGAACCAGGCTTACCTGACAGTGTATACTTGGGCATACTTTTACCAGGGCTGAGGGAATGTTAGGTGAAAGTTTAGAGGTAATTAGACAGTACCTAACCTTGGGTGTTAATGATTTGCATATTTAGTAATAGTACTGCATGTTACATGGACCATCCAAGGAACTCAAAGAAGTAGACAGTGTTTACACAAGGTGCCAAAGTTGGGAGGAGTTGTGTTGCACACCTCTCAAATCCTATATTTTGTAAAAACACTGAAAATTCCTTTTGATGTCTTAGTCCAAATTTGTGCTTGCCATTTGTACTCAAATTAATGTACAACATGCTATACCTGACTCTCAAGTTTCCTATGTTTTACAACTCTATTTTTTATTTCTTTTATATCATTTTATTTATTTTTATTATAAAATTAATATCTACATGTACTTATATACTTAATATTTATTTTTGTTGTGTATTTTTAGGTTGCTCATTGGTTACACTGAAGACAAAGATGATATATTTGGTGAATGGAAGGAGTGGAAAGGCTATGCCTATGCTGGAGGAATGTTTGTCACAGCAGTCATACAGTCTCTTGCTCTACATCAGTACTTCCACAAAATGATGACAATTGGTATGAGAATGCGCACAGGAATTATTGGCTTAGTTTATGAAAAGGTAATTGACTCAAAGCAATTTTCAATGAGGTGTTGTAAAACCAAAACCAAACCAAAAGTACAATTACAAAAATTAAAACTAAGTTATAATATTGTCTTGTGATTACTTTTGAAAACCGCTCTATAACTGCTGAGGAATTATAATGAGCAATATATAGATGCAGGACATGTTTGCATGATCAAAAACCAGACTATGGTGTGAACTAAAAGAAAGTCTTATGAATAGAACAACGAAATGCTACCAGTGTTGCCCAGCATCATACGTGTCACTTTACGCTAGTGGATTGAGTTTCTTGCTGGCACTCACCTTACTTTAAGGGTATTTTTCTGGGATCTCTGCCTTGTAGTTTTTCTCCCTCCACAAAAACCATTGCTTCTAAATTCCAATTCAGTCTGGAAACAGTGAAAAAGCTGATGGACATGGATGGACATGCTACAGCAACATCTTGTCTTACTCTTCTAAGGGTTTTTCTCCTGGTTCACCAGTTTTCCTTCCTCCACAAAAACAAGCATCTCCAAATTCCAATTCGAACATGACAAATGGCTTGCATAAAAACCAGCTAAGACTAACTGTGGCTTCCTCTCTGTATAATGTATTCGTAGACAGTAAAGTATATTTGGAAATTTGTTTATTCTGTCAGTAATTTGTTGTATAATATTTTGGGACTGAGATTTAAGTTCTGGTTATCCAATGTTTTCCTCTCTTATACATGTACATGTATATTTTATTTGCTTTTTTGCTTGCTTTCATATATTTTAGAAAATTATAGAGCAGTATTATTTGATTTGATGTACACTGTAAAAAATATATATTTTAATTAAAATAAATAAATTAAAAAAATTAATATCTTGATTGACCACTCCCCCATTGGGGTTTTTCAGGGTTAGTGGAAGCACATAATGAAAGAAATGTAATCCAAATGAACATAATGAAGTTAAAAATCCCAACTGACAGGAGGCATCTACCAGTTGGGTACGGGTATTTACAGGGCTGGCATAACCTAGGAGTTCAACTCAGCACTACCAAGAACAAGGAATGTAGATTTTCCCTTTTAAAATACCTTTTTTGTTGTGTAAGAAACTCAGGTACTGCTCCCTGTCCTTCAGATTTCACATTGGGTGCCCTAACCACTTGGCAACACTGCCTCCATTGAATGTCTGTTTTCTCTTTTGAAGGCTTTGGTGTTGAATAGTAAGTCTAAGGGAAAGACAACAGCAGGCGAGCTAGTGAATCTGATGTCTGTGGATGCCCAGCGCCTCATGGAGCTTACAACATACATCAACTCATTGTGGTCAAGCCCACTTCAAATTGGCGTGTCACTGTACTTCCTCTATAACACGTTAGGACTGCCTATTCTAGCTGGATTAGGAGTCATGGTACTCATAATCCCATTAAACATGTTTCTTGGAAGTAGAATGGGTTCTTATCAGGTACAGTGTACAGTGATCAGTTAGCTTTCTATTTTTAAGAGTCAATCTACTTTTAATTAAACACTTCTGTCTTTAACAACTGCATCGTTAAATGAAGGTTGGCTGCCTCAGACATCCAGGAGCTTCTGCTGTCGGCAGCCGTCTCCTAGATGAAGACTGCATGCTCTCAGTCAAAGAGCACATGAAATCCTGGTCCTTGCAATATTCAAAACACCGCTGACCACCAAGCTCCCTTTCTTGTGAACTCAGTTGAATTGCATTTAGAAAACAGCCTTAAAAAATATGCAAATATGGTTAAAAATGGTGCTTCAGTCTATAACTTGATGGAGACAGAACTAGCACATTTCAAGCTGTTAATTGATGTGATGATAGTGTGAGCAAAGAGAATTTACATTTTGATAATCAAAGTTAATTAACAAGTTGTTTTCCTTTTTCTCCACTGTGTTTTCTTAAAGAAATAGGAAACATGTTTTCCTTGTTTCTATTGAGTTATTAGAAACATTCTGCAACTTATGTTCTAACAGAATTTCTCGTCATCCCACACTTCCACTCATGTTTCTCTATCTCGAAAGAAACACAGTTCATCTTTTCTATTTCTTATAATTAACTGCATTTAAAAGGGACCTCAAATTTGAGTGTTTTCATTTTCAACTGTCCTGTCATGTACTTCACAGTGATGTAAATATATCAGCCCAGCTTAAATTCAAAGTGGTTGTCTGGGAAAGGGCAGGGGAATGTTTGAAAACAAATTAATAAAAGCACTCAGGACTGCTGTCAAACAAGCTCTACAAAACTGCTTAAGAACTTGAAGATCCATTCTCTAACGTAAATTATATAGTTCCGCATGCACTGGAAAGGCATGGTAAGCTAGTGGCAGTCAATCAATAAATTTAAATTTTATGACAGAATGAAATGATTACAAGTTTCTTTGCACTACTGAATTGTAGATAAAGCAAATGAGTGAGAAAGATGAGAGAATCAAAGTCATGAATGAAGTTCTTGGTGGGATGAAGGTACAGTAAACAGTGTCTACATTCATAACTTACATGTACTATAGAGGTAGCTTTCTGATTATTGTTTGAAACTGGCTTTGTATATGGTACTATTAGGCAAAACATGTATGAGCTACTGTACACAGTCACCCTGTGTTTACAATCTTGGTCCAAGAGTTCTTGAAAAGATATACATGTTTTATATGTTACATAATTAAAAAGTACATATCAGCTGACATCTTTCTTGAAATATCATGCGGCCCTCTTGTACATATGTATGACCTTCATGGAATGAGTACTCTGGAGGAAGCATTTTAAAACCCTTATGGTTTCTAATTTGCTTTGTAGGTGCTAAAGCTGTATGCATGGGAAGAGTCCTTCATGAAAGAAATCAAAAGAATACGCAATACAGAATTGAAGTATCAAAGGAATTCTGGACTCTGGGCTTCAGGTTTCATGTTCACATTTGGTTGTGCACCTACAATAGTAAGTGACAGGTCAAAGAAATATATATAGTGGTCATTTAAATCTCGATTATAAACTTTATACTTAGGAAATATTGAGAACAACAGACATTCATGTAGAAGACATCTTACTTTTTTTCCATAATAAATTATGATGTACATGAATTGTAGCATTAGAACTACCTAAATTCATTGTCATTATTGATCTGGATGCATTGTGGATTTTTGTTTCTGCCCCATTGTCGACCTATGCTAGTCAATGAGTTACTTCTTTCCAAGCATATAATGTGGATCACCCAATGCAGTTCAATAAACAACCAATCTACATTTGCATGCATTGTGTAGTTCCAAAACAATTAAAACAGTTGTGTAGTTCCAAAAAATTATTTATGCCTGAACCCACGAAAGAAATGGTCTTTTAAGACCCCTACCTCTCTGGAAATTTACAGTAAGCTTCGCAAGGCCCCAAGTAAATTCCAATCCCTTCTGTGGGGGAAGTATGAGTATCTTCTGGAACTGCACGCTACATGTATGAATCTATAAACCATCTATAAACCATCTATAAACTACCATCTATAAACCATCTTTATGCACGCATTGCGGACCTGTACTTCGTGGTTATTAATCCCTCTCAACAAGGTAGGAACATTAATGTATTAAAATTCCCAATGGAAATGCGTTTACTCTGTTCAAGGTATATACATATACACTGTAGGTGGTTACTGAATTCCAGGTACTTAGACTACGACGTAGTAAATTCTGGTATATGGGAAACGCCAAAAATCTCTGACTGTCCTTCATTGTTGGGGTTGTTGTTGCTTTTACTTAAAATTTGCCCAAATTGTCTGTTAAATGGTTTCCCTACAGTGTGAAGAGTAATCAAACTCAGGTACTGTGTTTGCCATCGTACGTGATATTTATGTAATGTTCTTTAATTTTTTGGTATAAATTTATATATAATATTTTTAATTATTTTCTTCAGGTTGCAGCCACCTCGTTTGCTATCTTCGTGTTTACTGGGAATGTGTTGACAGCCAGTAAGGCATTTGTTGCCTTGTCGCTTTTTAATGTCATGCGTTTCCCTCTTGTTATGCTCCCTGATGTCATTGTAACTTGCATCCAGGTGGGTACATGCTGATCGTATTTTTACAGGCATCTGCAATGACTCCCGTGCGGAACCTGGTTTGGGGTGGGGTTGCTTGGAAGTTAAGGGGATTGTGGAACTCATTCCCAAGTACTGCCTAATATGAGAAGAGGGGTTTTTAACACCAGTGCAGACTGGAGAAGTTCAGGAAAAGAGACGTTAATCACAGAAACGCATAGCTCAGAGAATTTTCGCAACCTGATTGGTTATTTAAGTGAGGTACACGTATTCAGCGTGGAATTGCGACTCTTGAAAGCGAGGCCTTGCGTGATATTGCACAATTCAGACAGACGTAAATGAAACAAGGTTTTCTTCCATTTAAAAAGAAGGCCATGCGATTTAAGGAAACTTCATCTGTTTTTCGTGTGAAATTTAATGTGAAATTCCCTCGTTGGGGGATTGAATTCCCCTATAAAATATACCCTTGAAAAGAGCATAATAGTTATTATGGACTTCTGATTGTGTTTATATTTAGTGCGTTTGTTTGCTACTGAGAGTTTGCGTCACGCTTAAGTCTAAATCTACTAGCGTTCTATCACGAATGCCCTTCTCTGATTCGCTACGTTACTCACTATATCCATTCTGTTGTAGACAGTAAGCAGCTTAGCAGTGTGCGCTTCTTAGCGAACAGGCGCTTATTTGCGTTTCTAGGTGTTTGTGAAGACGATTTAGATATAGTTTTGAATGATTGCTAGATTTATTCTAGATAAGACGATTTTATTGTTCGTTCTCAATTTCTGTGCGTAATTGCTGACTTGGGTTGCGCTCTCGTCAACTATCGCGCGATAGAAACCTCGAGCTCTTAATCTAATAATTATTAAATAGAGTGTTACATTGCTAAAATTTTTCCGTTCCCCTTGGTTTCCAAAGGCCAGGGTATCTTTAAAAAGACTGCAAGAGTTTCTAGACTTGGAGGAGCTGGATCCCAACAGTGTGCAAAGGACTACATGTAAGAGTTAAGAATAAAAACCATCGAGAGGTGAATTATTGTCTTAAGCATAGTGCATTACATACAATAAATAAACTTTTAGTATCGGTTTAAACTGGAATTGACATAGTAGCTTTGGCAACTGATACAGTATAGGAAAAGAAAAATAACAATTGTGTGGCAAATTAAATTTGTCGTGATTGAGTGGACTCAGAGACTCGTTCTTACTTTTCTTCGCGTCACGAAAAAGAAAAGTGGATTAAATAGCTCAATTCTGTTTTCAAAAAGTGACCCGAAGACGTTGACCGTCTCAAATAGGCATGAGTAAAGCAAAAACTCTAAGGCATAAGTTACATGGGTTTGTTTGTAAACATTTTATGACATACTTTCTGTGGGTTGTACCCGATACTCAAAAAAAAGAAAAGAATAAAAGCCTGGTGATCATGGAATGTATGTCTAGCACCGACCTGATCATGCTTTTTTTCACAGTGTCCTCGTCGGCAGTAGCAATAGAGAATGGTACATTTACCTGGAGCAGCAGAGACGCACCCGTATTAAGAGAGTAAGTTTGCTAGTAACTTATCCACAACTGAAGCACTGTTGTATTGTAGGACAATTGTACAGTGTTGGTGGTGAATGGAGACAGGTGCAACTTGTTAGATGGAGTAAAGAGCTGATTCTAGCAGAAGAATGGTGAAGTGTGGTATGAAACAGTGCTTTTCCTGGGGAGAAAGCCAGCTATGTAATGAGGGCTTTGCCAGGCAGGACATCTAAGGCCCCGTCAACACTACATGTAATCCGTTTTCAAACGAAAACGGAGCTGTTTTGCTCCGGATACGGCTATCGTCCACACTACAACGCCGAAAACGATCACCGAAAACGAAGCCATTCGAAAACGCTCCCCAGAGTTGAGCGATTTAAAAACGATGCTTTTTGAAAACGCTGTTTTCTAGTGTGGACGGAGAAAACGATGCTCTCTGAAACGGTGACGCCATTAAAATAGACACAACCGGGCGGCAGACCACTCGATCGTGAGTATCCAAAATGGCGGACAGACGCTACCATGTGGCCTCTGTCTTTTCAAAACGGATATGGCGTTGTAGTGTGGACGGGCGAAAATGATACGAAAACGCTAAGTGTGGACGGAAATCTTTTGGAAAACGGAGCAAAACAGCCCCTTTTTCGTTTGAATACGAATTAGTGTGGACGAGGCCTAAGCTTTTAGTCGTTATTTCTGTTGAGATGGAGACTACAGCAGTTGTAAAGCAGAATAGCCTGTGTCGCACACACTCTATACTGCCGGTTACAGAGAAATTTTCCGTCCGCAACCCAAACTAAAACAGGACGCAGCAGGCATGAAATGCCTCCTTGAGACTGTAATCGACTTTTTAAAAACATTTTAGGCACTATTTCAATTACTGTTTACAACTTTTGAACTATTTACACTGTACAACGCAGCCAATGATCCATGTGGGCTACCGATATTTGTTTGTAACAATTCCTGCATCATTTGTGCTTTCTTCTTAGGATTTCGCTTAGGATTCCAAATGGTTCTCTTGTTGCAGTGGTTGGTCAGGTTGGATGTGGGAAGTCTACTCTGCTTTCTGCTCTTCTTGGAGAAACCGTCAAATTAGATGGGAACGTTTCTGTAGAGGTAAGAATTTGATTATGATCACATTAGCATTAATACACACACCAACAAATTTGGTGATCGTGGCCTCAGTTAAGCATTTTTCCGACATAACTTTTTCCTCTGTTTCAAAATGAATCTTCATGGTGCATTTTGAAGCAGAGGTCGGAAATTACCTTAGAGTACACGTGTTAATTCTTGTCGGTAAGAACATTTGCAGAGGATCCATGCAAGGCTTTTTTTTTCTATGGCTGTTTCAACATTTGTCAGGGATTAAGAGTGTGCAGGAATAGAGATCATGTAATATGAAAGCTTAAATGTACCTTCAGGTGCACAAACTAGTAGAAAAGAACATTTTCAGCCTTAGCAGCTCTTCGTTGGCGCAATTTTCTGACATGTGTATATTTTATGTGCATACATTTTTTTGTGCTGAACACTTTACACCTAACTACTGGTCCCGAGACAAACAGTTAGTTTTGTTGTCCCGAAAAATCTCAGTGTTTTCTGAAAATCTCCTTTTTCTGAGAATGTCGATGTTTTCTGAGAATCGCGATGTTTTCCGAAAAGCTCGATGTTTTCCGCAAATTTCGATGTTTCCCCGAAGTCAAGTCACCGGAAACATCATCGAGATTCGAGGGAGCCAAAACTAATTTCTTCCCAAGAGACTGGTAATTTAATTAGTCTTGTTATACATGTAATTATGGAGGTTAAAGCAAACAACTGGTTGTAGATTCAACCATTGCTACGTGACGACAAATCAACTAATAAAAGCATGCGTTAGATTCAACTAATTTTTAACTATTATAACAGTTATTATAATTATCATGCCCTCAATGTTTTGCAGGGTTCCGTGGCATATGTATCCCAGCAAGCCTGGATACAGAACGTCACTCTACGAGATAACATCCTGTTCAGCAGAGCTTTTGATTCTGCCCGTTATGAGCACGTGATTGACTCGTGCGCTCTGAGAACAGATCTGGAAATTCTTCCTGCTGGTGATTTAACAGAAATTGGGGAAAGAGTATGGAATTCTTCATTTGTTTACTTCTTTAAATTTACATAGGCAAGGAAAAAATAGAGGCCAGGGCAGGAGGAAAGCTTGAAATTTTTATGATTTTTATACACAATAAATATAAACGTTTTTGTTCTTCTGTTGTTGTTGTTTTTTGTTTGGGAGATACTTTCTATCAAGTTTGTAAAAACAAATGTAATTTAATTTTCAAATAAAAAGTTCTTCGTTTCCAACTTTTTATTATGTACTATGAATGAAGTGTCTTCTAAAATTAATTAAATCAGTTCATAAAGTACTCAGCTTTGACTGGAATTGTTATACACTTAGTTAACCTAAGTCAACTCCTTTTGGAGGTGTATTCACAATGTTACGGTTGTTTTCATAATCGAAGCTGCTATTTTCGGTGTATTAATGAAACCTTACCATGTTCTAAACGATATTTTTAGGGCATAAACCTAAGCGGTGGACAGAAACAGCGAGTGAGCTTAGCTCGTGCTGTGTATTTTAACGCTGATGTGTACTTGTTGGATGATCCACTCAGTGCTGTCGACTCGCATGTTGGAAAACACATCTTTGACAATGTCATTGGTCCCAGAGGAATGCTACAACATAAGGTTTGTTCGCATAATGGTAGCCTTGCATAAGTTTACTGTCATTCATAGACAATGTATGTGCAGATCTTTTATGTACACCGATTACTAAACATGAATTGAGTGGAATAGAGTAATGTCTGAAATTAACAGACACACAATCCATAATCCTTTGGTTTGCTCTGGAGAAGGTTAACGCTCGAAAATTCAGCTTCGTTGTGGTGGTTAAAATCAAGTTGATAAATAGCCAAGTATTTAACTCAGTTGTCTGCCGACGCAGCCAAGTAGTTTCCGCTTTAGAAACATTTACTCCACTGAATGTAAAGTAAGGAGTTGGAAAAGTAAGTTCGGAACCGAGTTAGAGACAATGGCTTCCGCCTTTTGATGACGTCATGTCCTGTATCCTTATTAACCAATCAGATCGTGTGCTGTGTAGTGTCTAGTGAACACTCTTACGGATTCCATTAAGTAGTATTTAAAGAGATTCACTTTCCTAAACCAGTTCCTAACTCAAAAATAGGTGACAGGTTCTCTTAATAATCTCTTGTATTTTTGTTTCCTGGCAGACCCGTCTGCTAGTCACTCATGGTGTTCATTTTCTGCCCCAAATGGACCAAATTATTG
Source organism: Catalaphyllia jardinei (assembly GCA_022496165.2). Taxonomy (NCBI): domain Eukaryota; kingdom Metazoa; phylum Cnidaria; class Anthozoa; order Scleractinia; family Caryophylliidae; genus Catalaphyllia; species Catalaphyllia jardinei. Next base: position 17,528,306 of record CM042755.1, read on the forward strand.
TGCTTAAAGATGGACGAATTTCAGAGGTTTGTGTAGTGTTATAACCATAACCATAGAAATTAAGTTGGACTGTGACTTTCTAAAGAATAGACCGGTTTTATGCATTGAATTATACGTATACTCAATATATGCAACGAAAAGAATCGCGCCATCGATATTAGTTTCCACCGTGCAGAGAAGTCTAGTGTTATTTATGTATTCTGTGTCAGTTGGCAAAGATTTTCATGTTAGTACTAGGGTGTTGATCTTGTGTTGGCTGTAAAAGTTCTTCTTTTAAGCCTTAATGAAACAGTTATCGATTCTGTTGACTGGCATGAACCTTTATACCGCTTGTTCTTTAATTCGTACTTGTGATATTCTCTTCAGTGTGGGACCTACTCGGAGTTGTTGGCCAACTCAGGAGCATTTGCGGAATTCCTGCAAACTTACGCCTCAGAAAACCATTCATCTAACAGCACACCAGGTAACACGTGCTCCCAGACTGGACATAAAGAGGGAGGGGTGGGTGATTTCGACAAAAAATCTTGCAAGCATACTTGTACCAAACAAAAACTAATGCACACGAGTATTGCCGGAAAAAAATCGCGCACTTTTAGTGAGCCGAGAAAAAGATGTTATAGGGAGAAAATATTTCATGCATACACCAGTCCTAATATTGCAGGCAGCGGAAATAAGTGTTTGTTCTTTGGTCAAGTCATGGCAACTGAGATTTGTCCACATCAATTTCCTTCTCGTCCTGGAGAATTGGACAGAGGTCTTGGTGCAACTTATGATATGACTTCAGAATAATTATAACACATATCAAAAGGTTTGGAACTGTTGATAAATGCGATATTGTGATACCATGTCATAACTTGCACCAAAACCTCTCTCCAATTGGTCAGGACGAGAGGAAAACTGATTTAGGCAGAAATTTCCCATGAATTGTTATCTAAGTAGCCTCTTTTCAATTTTCTTGCTTTCTCGATATCGTTAGACTACTTTTCTAAACGATGAACGAAGGTGGTCTTGTATACTGCGTATAATATTGCGTTCTATGACTGTCTCCATTCTAAGGATAAAAGTGCTCCCAGTTAAAATTCCAGAAATCATGAAACACACCATTCTATGATTTAGCAAAGTTTTAGAACTGTCTTTTTCCCCTTTTAAACCATGGTCTTCAGCGTCAGCTTTATTTGTAATTGTCTTTGTAGGAGAGACTGATCCGTCTTCTACACATGACAACTCCAAGTCAAGCACCCCTGCTGAGACTGAAGACGCTCAAAAAGATGTAAAGAAGGTTGAGGCGGACGATGCGGGTGAAAGAGGGAAGATGATTGAAGAAGAGCGGGCCGAGACTGGAAGGGTGAGAACACTGAAATGAAGACAGATTTGGTAACACATTTATTACCAAATATCGTTATATGGCAAGGTAGTCTTGGGATAAATCCGAGCATTTGGTCGGGTTAAGCCGTCTATTTAATTCTGCTTTCGAAACCTGGCAAATTTAAGGCCTAAGTGCCTAACTTAGCTTGCTTGTGTCCTACTAACGAATGTTGGCCCGTATTCGTTTTTATACGGACCTCGCTGCGCTTAGTCCGTACTGTCTCGGGCCAATGTACCGGTCTCGATAAGTAAGAGGCTAATACTTAGTTTTATAATATGGCTTGTGTTTGTAGCTGTTTTGATTGGCCAACTGTAGTGCATTATTCTCCCGTAATGCACACTCGCCTATTACGGGCCCTCAAAACCAAAGCAAAAATTCGTGTAATGAACAACTTATTATTTTACCTCAAACGTTCGGTCTTTACGGGAAAATCCCAACCCTCGGCCTTGCCGTATTGACCGAGCGATAGCCCGTGAAGACCTCACTCTCGATTAATAAGTAATTGAGAGTACACTCGCTGTAGAATTTTGCTCGCTTAAAAATACTTGCAAAATTTGGGTAGCTAATACGAACAAGCTTTGGTCGATGCATTCTAAAGGTTTTTGCCTCACCTTTTCCTCCTGTGCTTGCAGTTGTTGTAAAGTTTTACAATGAGCAAGCCAGTGACGTTTTGTTAGCCCCATGTGATGGTCTTATCGAAATATTTTGTTATTTCAATTTTCCTCTTGATTTGGTTTTGTTCGTCTCTAATCTCATAACGAATAGCTTCAGTTAAAATGTACCACAAACGACCAAGGATTTTTTTTTGCTTCTTTCAGGTGAAATTCTCCGTGCTTCTTTCCTACATCAAGTCGGTCGGTTGTTGCGCTACATTCTTTACCATAATCTCCTTGATCCTGATGGAATCCTGTACTGTAGGCACTGGATTGTGGCTTGCTTACTGGAGCTCGGCAAATGTTACCACAGACCAGCAACGAAACATATACATTGGAATTTACGGTGGCATTGCACTGGGCCAAGGATTGTTCACTTTTCTTCTCTCCATCTGTATCACATTGGGATCCATGGTCGCTTCACGTAGACTGCATCATCGCCTCTTAGTCAACATAATGCATTCGCCAATGAGCTTTTTCGATACTACTCCGCTAGGAAGAATTGTAAACAGGTTCTCCAAGGACTTGTATATCGTAGATGACACGATACCCCGTTGCATGTCGGATTTCCTCTGGTGTATTCTGGATGTCATCGGGAATATTGTTGCCATAAGCTACGCCACTCCGTTGTTTTTGGCGGTGATACCTGTTCTGGGATTTTTTTACCTTTATATTCAGGTTAGTGAGACAACTACAGGGGGTTTGAATTAAAGAAATCCAGGTCTTTTTTCAGTTGAATCCCGTCATTTCGAGCTCGCAAGAGTAGCAAAAAGCGTTCGAGATAAGAGGAAGCCGATTTCTGTAGCCGATTTATTTACATGTTATTTACATGTTTACAAGGGAAGGTCATTTGGGTTCGAGATAGCTAAAGTCGACTGTATG
>CM042755.1:17531306-17546306 GCA_022496165.2 Catalaphyllia jardinei
TTGCCAATAATGATCGGTCATCAAAATGGACAAAAATAGCACTGAAGTTCATAGTCCTTGGGCAAAGGTTAAACTATTTTTACTTGAATTACTCCTATTGTGTCACAATTGTTTGGAGCCAAAGAAAAATCCACGAACATCAAAATCATCAAAGGTCAAGAAAAAGATCAGAAAATGGTGTCACGTCCACCACGATCTATTGATCTTTCATGACTATCTACCGTTTTATACTTTGAATGAATGGCATGCTTCTAGTTCAAAGAACTTCACTCATCACGGCAATCTAATTGGTAAATGACGCATCACGCGCTTGTAAAAAAAGAAAATCATGCATTACGTTAAAATGTCCTATCCCTCGTCGCGCGGCTAAGTTGGTCTCAATCACGCATCACGCTACATGTACTAATTTTGGGGCGATCACGCGTCACGCAAAAACCCTTTGGCACTCTCATCAACAACTACGTATGACAACAACAACAACAATTTATTTAGCCCATAACCTTACTTACATACAGATAAATCATTCAAATAGATATAGATATAGGGAGTCTGGCTGCCTGAAATAACTAAAAAGTTAAGAGGGGCAGGCAGCCAGTACTACAATTTGTTTAGGATAATTTAGGTCGGACACACATTCGCACACATATACATCACACACACAAAAAAAAAAAGAAAATAAAAGCAATAATAAACTAAGACTTTGAAATATAAAAGGTAAAGTATAATAGGAGGAATATAAAAAAACAATAATAAATTGGAAGATAGAGCAAAACAGCCTTAAATATATTGAATTGAGGCGAAGCTAGTATTTTTTTAAATATGCAATTCTTGTTTCTCACAAGTAGATAGTTTTGACTCTGTACGAGTAAAATTACTTGGCATAATTATGCTGTTCTTCAAATGATGTTTGAATACTTTCCAGGCTGTGTCAGGCCATAGTTAGTAGACTATGGTCAGGCCTCTAAATTCAGTAAACAGCAGAATTTGAAGCATGAGCCGCCATCTTGGATCGAATGTTGATAAGACCCTGGGAACGAGGGGATATAACCCATGATGCAATACTCCGGGAAAGGCGCGCGTTTCAATATTATCGAACGATCGAGCTTATGTTTTAACCCACAAAATCTGGATCTTTTGGCTCTACAAGAGATTGTAAGTATAAAGAATCACAAGAATTTTGGATTAAGACTTTAGATGGTGTTTTGATGATCAGAACTCCAATGATTTCGTCACTAAATTTGATCTTGGCCATATGCTGCAGAGTTATGGATCTTTCCATTGTCCTTCTAGACTCCTGTTGGGGTAACCGGTCGTTTCGCCTACGAGTCGTTTCGAGTCTGTTCGCCGACGTCTATAGTCTATTCGCCTACGTCCAATATGGCAGTTTGCCTACGTCTAAGTGATGAGTCTAACACAAATAAACAGGCGAAAAAGGTGTGTGAATATTCCTCTTTCTAGACTACATCTCTTGTACTATAGCTATGTAGTTCGGCCTAAAGTTCTTTTACATGTACATGTAAGCCTACTTCTGCAAAGAGATGAAATTGTGTACTGTTTAATTTCACCCTCTTTGACTGTAGTGTCTTGGGCTGGTAGAAATATTTAAGAGCTTTCCATGGTCATGCAAAATGCATTAAATTTTTAAACTGAACTGCGCAATGCAGACTGAGGGTAAACTGTAGACTTTACAGTGTACTGTACAAAGACTGCTGTTTCTTAATAATGTGGTTTTGATCAACATTTGGAAATTGTTTGCAAAATTCTGTTGATCATTTCAACCTTGCCGTTGTTTTTTTTTCAAATAAAAAAGGAACAATAAGTAACACATGAAAGTAACAAACAGAATATTTGTAACCATAAACATACATGTAATATTATAAATTATCATTTAAGTTTAAAAATATTTAATTAGCAATCCGTGTTCTTCTTACAGTGATATTTATTGTTGAGACTTCCAAATGCTGATTGAGTGATTGGATGAGCCAGTCTGTTGCTACAAATGGACAACAGAGAGGAAAGAATGACAGGCAAATTGACTGCCAATGAGGTCAGCTCAGTGACTGCATCATGCAGACCCTGTTTTTTACTTGGAACTTTACTTTTTGCCCTGTCTCTCTCTCTTTGGATGGGATGCAAGTCCACTGCAGGGTTCCCCTCAGAGTTAAGTTTGCTAGTACCCATTTCTACACCTTGGTAGAGAGAGGCACTGTGAGAATGAAGTGACTTGCCCAAGAACACAAGGCAATGTACTGTACACTGTACCCTGCCAGGGCTTGAACCTGGACTGCTCAATCCAAAGATGAGCGCACCAACCATGTCACCACCACACTTCCACATGGCATTGACTCAGCATAAAATACATGACATTGTACTTTTTTTTTCTGTTTGTGGCTCCATTTTATTGACCACAGTCCTTAAACAACAACTTCCAGGACACAACCAATCAGAAATTTGATTTCCCCTTTGAATTAATCATTACTAACATTAAAGATGTTGGCATTGCTCAATTCAATTCAATTTTAATTCAAACTCTCACAAACAATAATTTTACAGAGGTGTCAGAAAAAAATAGAATGCAATATAAATATATGCAAATTACATATAGATGATAAATAACAGTAATGAAATAATTTACAGTTGTGATTAAAAAAAGTGTTAAGGAGAGAAAGAAAAGGAGATACAAAGGAAGGCAGACAGCCAATTAAAGGTGCATTTTTTGTAAGCTGCATGTACGAAAGCATCACTAACAACTGTGCTAACTTTCCATCTTGCATGTTTTCTTTCATTCTTTCTGATGCAGCCTTGCAGCTCCTGTAATCCTTCACCCAAGGATCCACTGTCAGTCACAGTCGCAACTCAGTCAAATGATGTCAGCAATTCAATGTCACCATCAAGTAAGTTGATACTTTAGTCAGCTAACCCCAAGTGAAATCTGTGGCTCAAGTTTGAATCCTGTAAACTATGAAACATTAATATAGGCTCAGAGGTTTCAATAAAGTTTTTTGCAGGTGGTTTAAGAAGTGGTTTACATACTGGGCAACTTAATTTGGAAGGTCCAAACAGCCTGCCAAAAAAAATTGAAATTGACTTCACTCTTGGAGATGTATTTTCCTGCATTTTCATTTCTGTGATGTGCCTGGCACATTTCCAATGGTTGTGTTTGCCATGTTTCGATACAGTTTTACATGTACAGTACATGTATTCGCATCTTGTGAAGACTTGTCATGATAACTGCATTTTCATGTTTATAATATTGGCCGTTCCGAAATTCAGCAGGAAACTGAGGTGAGTTTCAAATTTTAACAAATTGATAAACTGACATCACCACATGAAAGATCATGTTGAGATTGGTCATTTGACCAAGTGTGATGCTTTTAGGATGAACAGAGACCAAGCTACATGAACCTTTCAAATAGTAGACGTGCATGATGAGATTTTACAGTTGTCACAAAACTGATGAAAAATTTTAAGAGTTTATATGGTTTTGGCGGACAGTGTCTCAAAATTAGAGACGTTTGTATAGATTTTGAACCATATTTCCAGGTCGACAGCTTGGTCTCTATTCACCCTAAAAGCATCATACTTGGCCAAATGACCAATCTCAACATGATCTTTCATGTGATGGCATCAGTTTATCAAATGGTTAAAGTTTGAAACTTGCCCCAGTTCCCTGCTGAATTTCGGAACGGCCTATTCTAATTCAGTAGATTATGGGATTTCTTGACTTCAAAATTCCTTACAGTATGAATTCAAAGTTGTGACTTATTGATGCCCCTGTATAGGTTGATTTTGTTGTTGGTCCTGCATGTGCATGTAGCTCTGCATTCTTCTGTTTTAAATTTGTCACTGATCCACAGAAGCCAACATGTCTAAATTCATGTTTGATCTACAATTAGAATGAAAAGCTACTAGCTTTGTAGATGTATTTCATTTAATATGTGTTATCTATTATTAATAATTTCTCTTCCCACCTGAATAATAAATGCTGCCATTAGAAACATTTAATAATTTAAATTTATTTGTCTTAATTCCATATGTACATGTATATAATAATAATAATAATAATTTTTTTAAAAAAAGTCAAAATCAAGTAGTTCATACAAATTAATGAATAAAATGCATTATTTTAAAGATTTAATAATAATAATAATAATAAATAATAATAATAATAACAATGGTAATGGTAATGGTAATGGTAATGATAATGGTTTTGGTAATGGTAATGGCAGTGGCAATGGCAATGGTTAACAACTATTCACCAAAGTGGCTCGCGGCTCGGTTAATATCCATTGCTAGCCACCAATACTGAGGCGAATAGTTGTTTTAGTATATACTAAAACAGTGAGATAATATACACCACAAAAATTTAATTTGGATGATTTCTTCACTAGCCACGGATGCAAACTGGGACACCATTTTTTCCCGAGTTGTTCGGAGGTAAATAGCAAATGATATATTCAGAGTTTGCTAGCCAATCAGAGCATTCTATCAGTGCTATCTACTGTTTTAGTATATACTAATAATAGCTGTAATAGTAATAGTAATGGTATTAGTAATATTATAGTAATAACAATAATAATAACAGTAGCAACAACAACAGCAACAAAGTATTTGTCAGGACAATTAAAATTGTCAGAATGCACTTACAGTGGGAAGCCACAACTCAGTTACATAATATATAAGGTAACTAAAATTATATATTTCTAAGTAAAATCCTATGACTATCTAGAGTAGTAATAGTAACAATTGTAACAGTAATGGTAACAGTAACAGTAACAGTACATAGTAGTAGTAGTAGTGATGGTGACGGTGAGAGTGATGCCGATGGTGATGGTGTGTGTGCGTGCGTGCGTGTGTGTGCATGTTTGCGTGTGGGTGTGTTATATCTGACCCAAATTATTTCACTAGATAAATCGCCTAAGTATAGCTGCCCTTTTTTCTAGCCCCTATGGTTATTTGGGGCAGCTAGTACTCTTCTATATTTTTGTTAATTTAGATTGCTTATAAAATTAATATTGTATTATGGTGGGTAGAAATAAAGATGTTGTTGTTGTTGTCATGGTGATGGTGATGTTAATTGCGGAGGTCACGGGTTTGAATCCCGTCGAAGCCCTGATTTTTTCCGGCTTCTTCTTTCCGGTTGCTTAAAAATTATTGGAAAATTTACTGCGATGATCATCCTTCACTTTCAATAGTAATAGCAATAGCAATAGCAATAGTAATAGTAGTAATAACAGTAATAATAATAATAATAATAATAATAATAGAATTAGGTCACTAAATGAAAATACACAAGATTCCCTGCGACTCTGAGTTTTGTGTGTATGCACTCATCAGGCAGATTTAATGAAGGACAAACTTAGCAGCTAGCTATATACACATGTTTACGATAAGTAGAACAATGGGGTTCTAATTGCAATGGGTGAGAAGGGCGGAATTATTACAAAATAGGGGGGTGTGATGTAAAACTGTCTGGACTAAAAGTGGAGGAGCGCAATACAATAGCTATTGTGTAGGATGGGCATCAATTGTTCTTGAGATAAAACTTGTTTTCATGTGAAGTTTTTTACAAAATAGGGGGGTGTGATGTAAAACTGTACATATAGTATTAGATCTCAACAAAATTGCCCTCTCGACAATAAAATAATGCTTAACCATCAACCTGATCTACAATGCACAAAGCAAACCACTACCAAGAACTACATTGGACTGACAGAAGGAACTTTTAAACAAAGATGCACTCAACACAAGTCAACATTCACCCACAGGAAACTTTCTAATAGCACTTAACTACCAAAATACATCTGGCAGCTCAAAGACAGCAACACCAGCTTTACAACTAAATGGTCCATCATCGCAAGAGCCCGCCCTTAATTCAAGCAAACGATGTGATTTATGCTTAGCAGAAAAACTTCACATAATTAAACGGAGCAACAACAATCTACTGAACAAACGACCTGAGCCAAATGCCGACATGAAAACACGTTTTATCTCAAGAACAATTGATGCCCATCCGGGTCAGCCCCGCTCATCCGGGTCAGCCCCGCTCATTAAGCCAGGGACAGTACAGATGCAAGATGCAAAGTCCATCTAACTGCATAAATGCAGAAAATAGTACAGCAAACTGCTGGGAAAGGCAATTACAATCTTTCTCCGCATTCTTGTAGTGTTCGTTTTGAAAACTAAAACTTCCCGCCATAATACATCGAGCGGCTCGGGCCTTCGGGCCAAAATCAGGCTCGCCTCATGTAATACCAGGCTGAAAGTCATCTCGGCACACCGAAGCAGCCCGGCTAACCATGTACATGTATGTATTCTTAACAACGTAAGCCACTTTTCTAAAGTATCTTGTGTCTAAGTCAAGGGGTATTGTCATAATCTTGCATTTTTTTCGTTAACAGGTAAGTCAGGAGTGCATTTGAAAAGAAAATTGTCAACCGGTTGGAGGATCCCAGATACTAAACAAGCCAAGTTCGCACTTGTGGATGAAGCAGGTTATTTCAATTTGATAATAATACTCTCATCTAATATTTGAAAATTCATAATACGTTTCACAAAACAAATTGAATGGTACAAATCATGAAATGCAAGCTGTAAATGAAAACAAATACAAATGAAAGAGGCATCTGGGGGGTTTGAATTTGGTCTCACTGAAATGTGCTTTCCTTCCCTGTACTTAAGACATAAGTATAAACTAAAATTGATTCTGAGGCAGCATTATCACATTATATGGCCGCTGCTTTGCTTTTTTTGCCACAAATAGCACGCACGGCCCATGGGCTCCCAGGGCTAAAAATTAACTCCAGTGCTTGGCGGCCAGTCGGGCCAGTTTTCTTGAATTCTTAGTGGCCCATTCCAAAATAATGTGGCCCTCGATTTCTTTTAGTTTAAAATAAAAGAACTTTAATAAATGCTCCATGGCTTTTAATGGAGTGTAAAACGAAAGAATTTCACGACTGGTGTTGCATATGGACGATTCTTCGCAGCTACAAAAGCTTTTTCCGATTTGTGTTTATGCGATTCTTCGTGCAGCTTTATTTCTCTAACTTAAATTCAATTTGGTAATTTCCGTCTGGAAGTAAAGCTGTTCTTGTGACTTACTAGCGCATCCACAGCTGCCGCTTCTTTGAAAACTGAGCAAAACATCGTATTATTGTCGAAAACTAGCCGTGTCCTCCCTTGTTTCCAACTGTTTTGAACGGCCCGGATGCCCGCTGCCTTTTGTTGTTTTCGTAATTTTTAGTATTTTCGGTGATTTCTTCCTTACTTTTCACTTTTATTGGCCGCGGCGGCTTACAGCCAGGGAGGAATCTCCACATTTTTGTCTCAAATCTAGATTCCAATCTCGGTGTGAAGTCTGTTCTCAAAGCGAAAACATGTGCTTTGAAACCATCCTGCACTGAACTCTGGGTAAGTCCAGAGTCACCTGGCAATCACAAAATCAAAACGACGTCTACATGTTGTAAATGTGGATCGCTCGTGAAATCACTGTTAAAACGGTTCAGAATTTCCACTTTAGAACTAAAATTCACTAAAATGGATGATTAGACTAAAATGGATGATTAGAGTTCAGGCAAAGAAACAAAGAGAACGGCAGTCCAATTAAACTACATACTGAGTTTTTTGTACTTCGCACTATTTACATTGCAACCTTTTGAAATTCTGTAGTATAGTCGCACATCGGGCGTTCAAACCTTAACTTTTGGTGGCCCTGGTCAGTTTTAACTGGCCACTGGCGACCGTGCGACCGCCAATTTTTACCCCTGGGTTCCCCCCCTAAATCCGCCACTGTTCTCGTATATTGGGCGGAGTCGCAACCATTCGTTTGATAAGTTAAATATAAAACCTGGATAATGACATGTTCTTGAATATTTCGACTTTTAAGTTGTAAATATCCGCCCAGAAACTAAAAACCTACAGTAAGTGAAGTTTTCCAAAGTATCCAACAAAAAAGCACAAGAATTTAGATACATTTATACTTATTCAGTTGTAAATAGAATGTCAGCAGCATTCATTACTCCAATTCCAAAAATATTTGTTATCGAAGTTACCATTTTGCGTCTGGAATCAGTAAGGTATCAACAGAGACACAATCCATTTGCATAAATGATGTGCAATTATTCAATCTTGAGCTCAACCTCGTTCCGTTGTATTGAGCTTACAATGCATTTTAGGGCGAATATCAAATACGGCTGTTTTCGGCTGTTTTGTGAGCGGAGAGAGACTTTGTTGCCGTGTTTTAGTCTATATTTCTCGTGGTAAAAGCAAAACAGGACCAGACTGGCAGTTGTTCTCCGTTTAATTTATTGTGTAAAGGATTTTTGATCGATTTCATGAGAAGATTGAAGTCATTAGACAGATTGGATGGGAATGAAAACTCCCACTAGGGCTCCTTAAACAAACGTTTAGTTGCCCGCACTCACAACTAGGCGCTCTAGGTGACCAGGCGCCCGTTAGGCTGCCGCTTGCTTGCCATAAACTCATTAAAGTCTGTATTGCAGCCCTGAGTGGCCCATCAGGTTGGTTCTTCTCTCTGGTATCCACAGGATGAAGGAAGTGGAAGTATTTTTACTCCACCCACCCCATCTTTCTCTCTAGGTGGAAAGTTAGTCCATTGGAAGGTTACCCCCAGCACTTTATTTACCCGGTCACCATTTTTATAATCCATGCAATATTATTGCTCGTGCGCGATTGGTCTAAACGCGTCACGTGACCGAATACTCACCAGGTAAAACTAGGCAATATCAGAGATTATTAAAAACTGGATCATTGGATAATGCAAATGGAGAATTTTCATTGGCTTAGCCATCATGGTATATGAGCCATTATACCATGATCTACAAAAATGGCGAGCGTATGCGTGATTTTTTGGGCCGTTTTGTTTTTATTGTAGTCTAGGTTTCTATATTTTGGGGGCGTTTTTAATAAAAGAATTATTCCACTCGCGCTTGTCACGTACTCTTCTACCGAAGAATCGTGGATAACGAAACGCTTTTCACTCATGGCTTTCGCCGAGACAGGAACTTTCAATATTAACGATGGAAGAAATGCGAATAAAAACTATTTCTCTCTTCAGACTCGCAAAGCAATGGCTTGTGCGGTGTACGAAACCGCGCCAACCATTCTTGAACTTCAACTTGCCGTACGGCTCACACGTGAAAAAACATGAAACGCGGCTCCTGATTGAACGTATCGCTTTTCTCACATGTGGGAAAAGCGATACGCGACATTTGATTGGTTTGCGAACGAAAATTTACTCTGCGGCTTTTCAGTGTGTAAATCTCAGTATGCATATAATAATCCATCAAATCTTTTCGCTCGCGCGCGATTGGTCTGAACATGTCACGTGACCGAATATTCCCCAGCTAAAACTGGGGATATCCGAGATTAGTAAAAACTGGATCATTGGATAATGCAATGGGTTGTGAGCCATTATACCATGCTCCAACAATGTTTCAATTTTTGGGGGGCGTTTTTTTTTTTATTTTAGTCTTGTTTTCTATATTTTGGGGGTGTTTTTAATAAAATAATTATTCCACTCGCGTTTGTTGGATATGAGATGATTATAGCCAACCCGGCGCTACGCGCCTCGTTGGCTTTCTATCACCTCATATCCAACGCGCGCTCGTGGAATAATTGTTAAATATAACCCAATTTTCAAAATGGCGCACGTTGCGAAAAAGATTTGAAGGATAATAAACACGATAGCCTCCATTTGGGGCGAAAATATGCTCGGATATTTTTCCTTGGACATTATCTGTTCCTCGAAGCTCACAGTTTTCCGAGAGCGTAACTGTTCGCTTCCCGGAACAGATAATGTCCGCGGACAAATATCCTAACATATGTTCGCACCAAATAGAGGTTGTTGTTTATATACACCTTGGTGGAGAGTGGCACTGCAAGTTAAGAGTCTTGTCCAAAACCACCTCAGCGACCCAGGCCAGACCTAGAAAGACCTGAAGGAGGACAGTAGAGGAGGAGAGGTGGCAGACAGTGTGGAATGACTGGAACACCGTGCGACCGGTAGCCAGGTATAGGGAGCAGTGGAAACAGAATGTTACGGTTTTATGCGCCTCCTGGTACAAAGAGCAGTGACTATGATGGTGACCCAGGTTGGGGTTCAAACCCAGACCGCTCTTCATGGATTTAGTGCACTAACCTTTAGGCCGCTGCGCCTCTCAGTTTACAGATATTATGCTCTCACTAGGACCCTGTACGTTATCTTTTCACCGACAGACTCACAACACAGTAAGAAACCTACTATTTTGAAATATCTCTTTTTCTTCCAGGTACACAGGACTACGTTCACAACCCTCCACCCCTCAATTTTAAAGTCCCAAAGTTAAGTGATCTTCCCAAGCCATACAGTAAATGGGACGATGTTCAACTCCCAGTGGACTTTTTGGTACTGACAGTGGAGAAGTGCGAGTTCCTGGCATTTTTTTCATATCTCGAAAAGCCCTTTAAGAGTTACCTTAGAGAACTTGGTTGCGTTTACTTTGGCTTCATGGGTAATGGTAATGGGAAAAAGTTAAAACTTGCACTGATGAAGTCTTCCAAAGGCTCAGCTGCTCCTGGTGGATCTCTGACCGTTGTAAATAACGCTGTTCGGGTACTGCGACCCAAGGCTGTGTTTTTGGTTGGAGCCTGCAGTGGATTGGATCGTGATAAAGTCAAACTAGGAGATGTAGTTGTGTCTTCAAAGTTAACAACAGCCGGCTTCAAAACTCCTGCAAGCAGAGACGTTAGCAACCTCATCAGACATGCTGCTGACGGCTGGCAGCCACCTCTAGAAAACCCAGATGCTCTAGACGTGAGAGTACACTGTAATAGTGACGTGCTAAGTTGGCCAGATGGAGTTGGTGAGGACTTCAACCAGCGATGCCCTGACGCAATTGCGGTTGAAATGGACGGAGAAGGTAAGCCCTACTACTTTGTCAGATGTCTGCTTCAAAAACTTAATGGTATGAACTTGAAATTAAACTTGTCCACTAAGTACAGTATATAATGTTCTTTTTCGTTCATCTCCACCCCACAGTTGATCATTACACTTCAGTGCGTTTGCCCAAGGAGGCTCTTCAAGTATACATTTTGAAGTAATATTTCAAACACGAGTGTGAGTGTTTTACCGGGGTTTCCAAACACGAGAAAACTGATAAAAGCCCGCCTCGGGCTTTTATTGTTTTCGAGTGTTTGGAAACCCCGGTAAAACACGAAGCGAGAGTTTTTGAAATGGCTTCTCAATCGGCGCCTAATTGCAAACAAAAGAAAACAAAATAACAGAAGAAAGCAAAAATCACATAAGCATGTGATTATTCTTGCCGTCTTTTGTTCAATCAGCGCACAGTTTGTGATGATAATGTACGTGTTTTTCACAACTGAAGCTTGTTTATTTCAAGTAGTCATAATTTGCATTCAGTGGCATTCTGCTAGTTCCGAAACATGGACGGTTTACAGTCCAACCCTAAAAGTACACAGTACAAAGACAAGTGGACTGTTGAGGTTTTCAGAACTTGGCAAGCAACGCACAAGCAAAATTTCTGTATACTTGACCCAGGAAGCATGTTCAATGATTATCATCTTCGCCGTGTGCACAGTCTCGAAGAGAAGTAGGAAGACCTGGCTAGTCTTCCCAAAACTATTGGCCCACAAAATTCGCCCGAGAAGTTGCTCATAAGAACGAAATTGTAAACAGTGCGAGCGGAATGTTTACTGAATTCAGGAACGCTTTTGAATTGCACTGTAAAAGTAAATGTAAGCAGCAAACAATAGAAGTAAAGCTTTGTTTAATATTGCTGTTAATTTTCTAATTGATTTCCAAACACGCGCGTTTGGATATCCAAACACCCTGTTCTTTACCGCGGTGTCAAGGTGCATTCATGTGACCTAAATGCGGGCATGCAATTGGTTTATCACTTGATGAATTATTAATGAGTTTGAGAATAAAATGAAATAATTTCGCTCAGCCTTTTTTCATAACAGTCACATAGAATAAGAAATTTCTAATAATTATTAAGATGCTGCGAAGAGCGAAATTCTGGTCAAACGCCATTACTTTCTCTCTTTCTGTTAGGCCGTAACATGTTCTGCTCTGGGTGGCCAAACGAATGCGTCGTGTTGAGGTTGAACTGTTTTGCGGAAAAGAACAGAATATACATGTAGTATTAAACTCCACTTAATATGCTTTTGGGAAACGTGAATGTCTAAGCATTGAAGTCTAGAGTGGCCTTACTGATCTATCAAACTATAAGTGCTGACCACTACCTTCAAAGGAGACTTCTATGCACGAATAAAACAGTATTACAGCAAGGTAGTAAAATGTGACTGCGCACCGGAACACGTACCTTAACGCTCATCTGGTAAATTGTCGCTAAAGGACGGATAGTTTACGGCCTTCACCGCATTCTAACGTTTTGCTTTAAGATTCTATCAGTCATCTAACTGTGCCTAACGGATGGTCAAAACATTCTTACCGTCTTTCTCCTGACGTTCTAAGGGCTAACTTAGTGTGCCAAAAGGTTGCGCAATTTGTTCTAACGGATGACTTGAGCTGTTTAACGGTTTAATTTAAGGACCTTTTACTACGACCGAATAGGGTAGCTTTCAGCCCGATGTTGCAAACACATAATCGTGGCAAACCATAATTAACTTGCGCTAACGATTTTTAAAAGATGAAGCGAAATCATCCGGGAGATGGCTTAAGATATACAGTTGTACCTGGGCTGCATTCCGGCAAACGTTGTCCAGCTTCATACGACAGTCGACATTTTCCAGCAGGGTGGCAACACAGTGCAACGTTTTGCCCTACTGATATTTTTCAGCTAGGTTGATCTATTTATTCATGAATCAAGATCTAAGATGAATCAATTCTACAAGGATCATAGTTATCAGTTCGTTTGGTCTGTTATAGTAACCCTGAATATTAGTTATTTAGTATAAATTTACCGTAGTCTATTGTGAATCCGTGAATTTGATTGCCTAAATTACCGTTTTCTATCTGCTAATAGTCAACAGTTACGCATCAGCGCACATCGTGCATCACGTTTGAACCTGATGTAACGTAATAAAACAGTTCTTTTCTACGGGTTACTTGACATTTTTTCTTTTTATGCAATGAGACTACGGTAAATTTGTACTAAAACAATTAGACTACTCGCCCTCGTTTTCTGCGCCTCGTTGACTCTCTGCTCGTAGAAAACTCGGGCTCGTAGTCTAATTGTTAAAAATATATTACATATTTTTTGTTTTATTTATTTGCTTGGGGGACTATCAGTTATCACCGTATTTGCATTGTTGCATTACAGGAGTGTTTGCCGCAGCCCATGACCTAAAGATAGAATGGGCTGTTGTTAAAGGTATCAAAGACTATAAAGATGACAGTCGATCTCTAACTGCTGATAACTGGGAGGTTTTCGCTAGTGTTATGGCGGCCTCAGTTGTGGCTAACATTCTGAACGATGCTGGCATCTTTCAAGAGTGGCCAAATTACCGAAGTAACACGTCTACTTTAAAGCAGTCCAACCGAATGTTAGGCGCGAAACCGAAAGTTACGAAGAAGCAGCACTCCATTAAGCGTGAAGACCTGCGGCGTCTGAAAGAGAGCACTGTTATCAGTCCAAAAGCTCCTCAAGGCCTCTTATACAATGTTTGGTTTCATGTCGTCCTGTTTTTTCGTCCACGTGGACGGAAATGGCAGAGAAAATTGACCAAGTCCAGTTTTGAATTCCTCCAGGATGAAAACGGGATATGGTACGCAGCCATGGCCCAACGAGGACTCGACACCTGCACAAAGTACGAGACACGTGGAAGAATCTATCAGACAGAGCACCCGAATGATGGATTTAATGCCCTGCGACTATACTGCAGTAAACTGCACCCTGCGTGCGACGCTTTTTTCCAGTACCCGAAGGGTTCCTGGAAGAGGCCAGAAGAACCAGTGTGGTTCGAAAAGCGATGTCTGGGCGAAAACACGCTCGGTAGCATGATGAAAGAGCTCAGCAAAGCTGCTGGTCTTTCTCAAGTTTATGCCGATCGCTGCATCAGAGAAACATCTATAACACTGTGGTCGGATGCTGGTTTGTCAAATCGCCACAGTACATAGATGTAGCCAAGCCTAAAAGTAGAGCTCCCAAGTTCCCAAAATTTAGTAAGGCAAATGCTGGACGGTTTTGTAGTTAAAGCATGAAATTCAAAATGACTGTGGTCGCCCATGGACCAAAAATCCTTTCAAGAACTCGAATTCAAGGCATTCAAAAATCGCAAACACAGTGATTACGTTTATCGCCAGTAGGTCACGATCGACCGTAATTTATTGTTTTCAGTGATCGCTTCCGCACAATTCTTCTTAATAAAACTTAGATCTAGAAACTGTAAAACTGCATGAATGTTTGATTTGTGATTTACACTCAAAACGAAAAACACCATGCCGTTTTGTCGCTCTCACTAGCGTTAGAAAATAAGATAAGTGCTATTATAACATAGCGCGCGCTAGTCCTATCTAATTCCTATTATGTACGTATGGCCGTGCTCAATAAAATGACGTGTGCAGTTTCATTTCACGGCGATCAGCTGTAAAATTTT
The DNA here is from genome assembly GCA_022496165.2 of Catalaphyllia jardinei. Lineage (NCBI taxonomy): Eukaryota > Metazoa > Cnidaria > Anthozoa > Scleractinia > Caryophylliidae > Catalaphyllia > Catalaphyllia jardinei. Next base: position 17,545,887 of record CM042755.1, read on the forward strand.
CGTCGAGTTTTAGGTGTGAGCTCCTAAGTTAAAGTTTCGGCAATGAGATTGTATTGTGTGATCGTCCGGGTTAGTGTAGTTCTGAAAAGAACTGTTGTTAGTGACTGACGTTTCGACAACCTGAGCGGAAGTCATCTTCAGAGTCAAGTGAATAGTGTTTGTCAGTCGATGATGTTATAAGTCTGGTCCGTTGATAGTGATTGGTCAGTTAAGCCATGATGGTATTGGCTGGAAGACTCATGTAAAGTTAGTCATCAGTCATTGGTTGACATCTGTTAAGAGGCGTTTGTTCTAAGTTAGTGTACCAGCTTTCCAGAGTCAGCCGTTGAAAATAGTTTGTACTGTAGGTTAAGCATTGAGCAGAGTCCCAGTCAATGTTGTGGTTTGTCAGTTAATGATGCACAGCAATGTGATTGTTGA
>CM042755.1:17551306-17578467 GCA_022496165.2 Catalaphyllia jardinei
TCAGATAGGGTGGAGTTAGCGCTATATAAATTATGTAAATTATGTAAATTAATTATTATGGGTATTTTTAGGATTTCTTTCAGATATTGTTTGGATTTCTTTCAATTTTCTAACGTTATCATTTTTATTTCACTTATCGTGAAAAAGTCAAAACAATAAATTTCTCGAGATTTTTCAGCGTCTCGCCATTTTAATCAGAGTAGGAAAATATCGACTTTTTCCGCTTTCTCTGTTCAGCGTCCTTGACTGACAGCTGTCAAAAATGGCGCGAAATGAATGCTCGCTGAACATTTTTGGGCCATTGTCGGAGCTACATTTGAATTTGGCGCCTTGTTGCATTATGGAGTTAGTCCATCAGCTGAGGGGGTTACATGGCTCACGTAAGGACGTTCGCGCCCATTGCTACTGCGCACGCTATTCGTTAAGCACGCGCGTGCCATGTCATTTTCAAGCGCGCGCACTGAGTCGAAAACTCAACAAAACATAGAGCTGATGACCTTTGCGTTAACTTGGTGTGCGAATATTTTTGTTGGATGCTCGGTGACCCCCACTTTTTTCCGGCAGATCACTTTCTTTTCTGATTATATCCAATACACTAAAAAGCAAAAAAAAAATCTGTGCGTTGGAAGTTTTAATTATTTCTTATAATACTATTCAAATAGGGTCGAATTGGTACATGGATTCAGGTGTGCGTGACTTTGAAGTTGCATTTTTTTTAAGGCTAATTCTACCTGATTTTATGACAAATGTAGCAAAGATCTATCAAATAGGCCTATATATGCTGTGTTAAACACACAACTTAAATATGCTTTAACTTAAACATTTGCCGATAGTAATGAATCCAGCCAGAATCGCCTCGTGTGACTGGAAATTCTAGAAATACTATGGTCTATGATGCGCCTTATCTTCAAAAATGAGTTCGGTGACCCCCGATTTTTTTACGTTTTGCGCGAACGTCCTTAAGGTGAAGAAACGAAACCTGTGTAATCTTAATCTTTGACTATTAAGCGTCATAAAAATGTATGATAGCAAGGATAGAACGGTAACTTTCACTTTGTAAATCGAATTTTAAATTTGCCCTTCAAAACCTTGCTTTTGACTCGAACATCGTATTTCACAATAGAAGGTTCCTACATTCCTTAGTTGCGAAAGCACCAACAACATGTAATCTTGCCATATCGAACCTGCAGAAAGACGTACCAAATTGTAATAACCATCTTCATGTTCACCATTCCAGTAACCTACACCCTTCAACGCACTTACTGGTATCAACCCTTCACACCTTCTGAGTCACTATCCCCACTCTCATATTGAACGCCATCATCAGTCACCATATTCTCACACTGAACACCGCGCATATCAGTGCACTTCAGACCCGCCTTCAAGCAGTAGCAGCTATCGACCGTGCAGTCTCTCTTGCACGTAGAGGAGAGTAGTTCCACAAATTTCACATTTGAGATATTGTCTACTTCCCTGCAGTGCCCACCAGGGGAGGGGATTACCGGAAGGAGAACAATGGCTCTTTTCCAGATTGCTGCTTGATAATTTGCTCTTGTTACGTGAAGTCGTAAAGAAGACTCGCATTGTGGCAAAGCCTCCGGCTCAACCTTCCCGCATCTCATAACGCAGCACATGCACACTTTGGCACTTCTTCCCGTACATCTAACACACAAGGACCTCTGTATCTTTAAAGGTATCTTCAGATACTTCCCACCCCTCCCCAATACGTGCCATAGCCATATCTCTAGATATCTTAAAGACGAGCACCAATATGTAAACCAGTAAACAGAAAATTTTACACATGATACATATGGATATTTTCACCGTGTTTTAAATAAAGTTTTTTTCATTCATTCACTCCTTTATTCTGGCGAATTTCACTTCCGTGGCTAAAATTTCTTTTCACGGCTAAGGCTCCCGTTTTAACGCCTAACGGCTAGATCTTTTGGGCTGTTTTACGGCTACCTTAAATCCTCGAATAAGCGCCCCCCCCCCCCGCCCTTGAATAAGTGCCCCTCCTATCGCCCGAATTTAAAAAAGCGCCCCGTGCGCCCCTTTTGTGGACGAGTAATGAGACAACAAAGGATGTATAGTTTTTGTCATGTAGTGTTAGATTTGAACATTGTTTTAGTCCGGTGCCGCGATTTAAACTATAGAATCTGCTTTTTATGCTAGCTAATGTTGATCTTTACGTGCAGATGATGTATTAAAAAATGATCATATCAATGATTTGGGAAAATAGACCCTCCTCCAAAATGGCGGCCGAAAATTCAAATAAGTTAAAATTAAACGTATACCAGCACTAGAAATAACACCTTTACTTTAGCAACCCTGTAAAGTGTCAACATTTCAGGTTTAATATCAGCTGAGAAAATGTAAGTTTGTATTTGTTTGTATGACTGGGGGTATAATGCATACCCCCAGTCATACAAACGTCTGTAACTTTTTAAATTTTCAACTTTAATTACATTTTCTCAGCAGATATTACACCTGAAATGCTGAAACTTTTCAGGGTTACTAAAGTAAAGGTGTTCTTCTAGTGCTGGTATTCCTTTTTCAATTTCAACTTATTTCAATTTTCGGCCGCCATTTTGGAGAAGGGTCTATTAACTAAGCACCCCGCATCGAATAAGCGCCCCCCGTTTCTCCTAAATTTCAAGTAAGCGCCCGATCCCAATCCGAGGATTTCTTTCAACCCCATTTCTGGAACCTTCTTAACAGTGAAAGTAAAGAACAACATTTTCAGTTTATTTCGTCTTCACTTTTCGCAACGAACCGAGCGCAGAGATCGAAGGTAAAGTCATTCCCATATTCAGATAAGCAAAGATGACGAACTAGTTGTCATGAAAGATTTGCAGATGTCGGGACCTGGCACATCCGTCGAGTACGACAGGGAACAAACTACCCAGCTTTAAGTGTTTTAATTGATGGGCATTATATTCAGCTTCGCGTTGCGGGTCATGTCGTAGAATAGTCCTCTCTGTTCCAGGAGTTTGATTGGTGAGTCAAATTCCACGATTGATCCATTGTCAAGGACCATGACCCTGAAAATAAGGACTAAAGTATCTCAATCTTAAATTTTATTTACTCTTTTTTTAAGAATTATCGGAGACTTTTTAATGGAGCCACGTGACGGTTTGCACCTCGATCTTCTCAAGCTCATTAACAATTCATCAAGTTAAAACAAAGAAAATCACAACCGTGAAGGAGGTTTGGAGACCCGGTCTTAATTAGCATAGATTTTGACGATTTTACTTCTCCGTTTACTCCTTAGTTTTTGTTTTGATTGAGAAGATATATCAAACACTCTAGACAGTGTTTTATCGGCTATTCAAACACCTCGAATTTCGTCAAAAATACTCCGCTGCGCGTCGTATTTTCAACTCTCTTCTCGGTGTTTAGATATCCCGATGAAACACTGTCTCGCGTGTTTGATATATTACATCTCAATCTTAAATTTCGGTTTATTTACTCTTTGCTTGAAGAATTATCGAAGACTTTTTAAGGGAGCCCCGTCACGGTCTAGCTAAAGATTTATTATTATCTCTTTTGTTGTTTTATTTTCAGTTTTCTTTCAATATACAGATAATTGTATATTTTGTGCGCGACCACAGTAACCCAAAAGCCATGACCGAGTCTTCAACGCTTTTCAAATTAAAGAAGCGTTCAAAATTGTTTTAGACTTCGACCCCTAGCCTAGCTCCATCCTACCTCCCCGGTCTAATGGGGGTTAACGTTGATAGCTTCAATTAAATCATTTTCATTTTGCACGAGTCGATGAGAGTATCAACGGCTGCCTCTTCTCTTGTCTGAATACTTTCATCAAGTCTTAGAATTTATCCCTAATGAAGACGACTTGGGACTTGTCAATGACACCAGCTTCTTTTTAATCTTCAATTTAAGACTAGCGTACAACGTTTCTCAGAAGTGTAGCAGCTCTCGTAAACTTGTAATTCTTTTGCTTATTAGCAGCTGTTATTGTTTTGGGGCTAAGGCTTTGTTTCAGTGGTTTGTTCTATTGTCCTCTTTAAGGATATCGAGCCATTCATGCAAGACCTTACGAGTTGCTACTCAACCCACTTTTGTGCAGAGCTACTTTTTACCATATTGTATAAAAGGGTATTGTTACCTGTCATAGTCCATAATAGTGTTCAGCCTGTGGGCAATCGTGAGCACTGTACGGTCAGCAAACTCACGCCGAATCGTCTGTTGAATGAATTCATCAGTTTCCAGGTCCACCGCGGCCGTGGCTTCATCGAGAACCAGGATCTTGCTTTTACGAAGCAGCGCACGCGCTAAGCACACCAACTGCCGCTGACCAACACTGAAAAAAAATAAACAAAATATTGTAAAGATTTAGTTAAGTGAGGAAATAATTTGTCGTGCTCTCCTTAAAGTACCCCTCTCGAAAAACAGATCTGATTGCAATTGAATGATGTTTGTCGATCATCTCGGTTGCGATTTTTTAAGCGATATAAAAATTCAGTCAGGATACAGCTCGATCATTGATAAGATTTCTTTCCCGTGTTAATTACTGAAGTCTAGAATAATCCAGCAAATTCAATCTACCATCTTTTGTTAGTTTAACAAACCACAGCTTTGTACTCCAGTTGACTAAAGTAAATGATAATTACAGGCCTTAAGTTATTATTGTCAGTTTCGAGTGCAAGAAGAAGTGTTCAACATTTCAAGCCACCCGTGGCAGACAAGTTGATATGTACCAGAAATAAAATACCAAAGCGTTGCCAGTGATTGATTTATTAACGATATAACAAATTTGTAGAATCGGATGACGATCAGGGGCTTGATTCTTTCGTGGAGGCGAAAGATTATTGGAAAAAAAAAACGACTGATCGTGCGCTACGTTTAATCTCACCTGCCTAGTTTCAAAGATTGCCCGACGAGCCTGACAGCGTAATATGATACTTTCAATTACTTGTCTTGTCTAAATTTGTACCTCAAATTTTCTCCTCCCTCTGCTATGATGTGCTGTAGTCCTCCATTCAAATCCGAGACAAATCTGTTCAAGTGACTCACTTCCAGCACTTTCCACAATTCTTCATCAGTATATTTGTCAAACGGGTCCAAGTTTAGACGGAGAGTTCCAGAAAATAACACGGGATCCTGCAAGAACAAGACATTATATGAACCGTCAATAAAAAAATTCTGGACGGATTTGAAAACTTAGGTTCCACTCTAGAACGCGTCAAATTTTTTGCATTCACATTACACCGGAGGAACTTAGAAACTGAGGCAAAAAACAAAAAGCACGCAAACGATAAGCCGGTGTTCTCAAAATTCCTACGGTTTAAAGAGTGTTTTCGAAAAGCACAGCGAAGGATTAGTGTGGAGTACAAGTATAAGAGCGACCAAAGTAAAATCAAATCCTCGCGGAAAGGCCTAGACACGAGTTTAGCGCTACAGTGTTACGCAGAATTTGTAAGCAGCGGTTTTTCCAGTTAATTACAAAGGTAAACGTTCATTCTTTTCGTCGTTTTATTTACTCTCTCCCTACTCAGCAATATTGTGTGCTCCCTGTGGAGCCACCTTAAGGTGGCCGAACACAGTTTTCGCGCGCGCTCTTGCAAACGCAATTCAGCGCGCGCACAAGTATTGCATAAAAACAAACATGGCATCAACACAGCGATAATTTTATTTGCCCAATGTCCGCGCTATCTGTACTATTTTTCTTCATAAATGAACACACTGTATTGATGGTTTTACTCTTTTATTACAAGGGTATGTTAAAAAAGGTAACGATGCAAAGAATTCAGCTCAGCTTTTTCTTTGTTGCTAAAACAACCCAGTTAAATGCAACGCATGCGAGTAAGTCGAAAAAATGCGATTGAGTGAAAAATTGACTTTTCATATTTCTCGAGAACACTCATTAGAATTTCACGAAATTTGGGTAACTGAAGGATTGAAAAAAAAAAGAAGAACTTTAACAAAGGAAATTCAAGACATGCCAGTGAACCTTCAATGAGGGATAATTAAAGATCTGTGTGTTTAATTCTTACTAAAATAGCACTAACTTGTGAGTATCGTTACAAGCTTGTTGCATGCAAATTATAAAGAAAATCTAGTGACTAGATTTTCTTCTGCAAATAAACAAAACCGATTTTAAACACGTTTATCATGTTGCCATGGCAACGACGCATACGTCAGCTTAATTATCAAAAAGTTGAAGTTTGTGTTGTCAACTTGCTTGCTGCCGATTTTGGCGACCAAACGAGCGAGGAATTTAGAGAAAAAGGTAAATGAAACAGAGGTATCCAAAACTGTGTTCAGCCACCTTACAGGATCAAAAAATGCAGGTTGTCTGAAGACATTTTTTCCGGGACTTAGATGAATAAACAGTCCAAGAAAGTCAAACTCTGTGTGACATAACGCGCTGCATTAAAAAAAATCGAGCTTATTTGTTGCGCACTGAGACAGCTAAAAGTCACCTAAGTAACCATATTTGTCAGTATTGTGGCATGAAAACAAGCACGGTGACCCCCTCTTTTTATTACGTTTTTAACATCTCCTTGTACTGTATTGACACCATACCAAGTTTCATCGGAAATCTATGGCGGGTTCTTTTACTACGGAATCACCTTAACCGGATCTAACAAACGTTTTTGCGAACTCAGTTAGTCTCCAACTCCACACAAGGAATTCTATACTGGTGTTATTTCATGATGGCTATAACGTTCTGGATCTGTTAATAAATCATTATTATGTTTACATATTAGTCGTACTCTGTAATTAATTAATTAATTAATTAATCAGCCACTTAAAAACAATTCTTCATAGGATTTCCATTTCGATTCGATTTAAAAGCAATATATTCTTCAGTTTCGAATTTCTTTTCAAGAATTCTCTCAGTGACTAATCGACGGTTTGATATATTTATGCCTACAATTCCATAAATAACTTTTACCTAGAATTATTACCCAATTTACTAGATCCATTCCCTCCTTCAAGACTCCTATGACAACGTTCGACGCAACGTTAATCATTAATAATTAAGCCAAGTGGCAGAATGTTCTCAGTGACAACATAGCTGAGAATTTTTTTAACTCATACCTGCGGAATGATGGTGAGTCGTGAGCGCAGGTCTCGCAGTCCAATAGTAGAGATATCAACACCATCAATAACAATTTTTCCACCAGCTCTCTCAAGAATGCGAAACAAGGCTAAAGCCAAAGAAGATTTACCCGCTCCTGTACGACCAACAATGCCGATCTGTTGATTGCAAGAGTAAGTTAGTCGAAAGGACACGGCAAAAATGATAAAATGTTAACAGAATGTGGCTCTTGTTCTTCGGATGAACATCTGGATACGGTAAGGAGGTACAGTAAAATCTGAAGTTATCTTCTGGGCGCTGGTTACTGTTGTGAGCTTTATTGGAGAGGGGCGGCGCTTACTGTGGGAACTGGGCGCTTTTCTCTATTCAGTTTAAATAAACATCTGAATACAGTAAAGCACTTTAACGAGCAACGACAGGTACTTAAACTAAACAACTGTAACAACAGGGGTTCTCTGGCCCATAAAACTGATTGCTTCATTTTTCCAAATCAATATGTTCAATGACGTTCAGATGAGAAAGCAGACTAAACTCTCCATGTGAAGTATATATGAAATAATTCATATTTGTACTGCGGATATAGATGAAAGTGAAGAATGATCATCGCAGTAAATTTTCCAATTTAAGCAACTGGAAAGAAGAAGCCTGAAAAAAAATCAGGGCTTCAACGGGATTCGAACCCATGACCTCCGCGATACCGGTGCGACTGGAAAGAAGAAGCCTGTTGCTTAAATTGGAAAATTTACTGCGATGATCACTCTTCACTTTCATCTACATCCGCCGTACAAATATGAATTATTTCATATATACAAATATGAATTATTTCATATATACTTCACATCAATTCACTGCACGGGAAGATATGAACTCAATACATTGACCTAGCTCCCAATGTGTGGCTTCATAGCTCAGTTGGTAGAGCATCGCACCGGTATCGCGGAGGTCATAGGTTAGAATCCCGTTGAAGCCCTGATTTTTTTTCAGGCTTCTTCTTTCCAGTTGCTTAAATTGGAAAATTTACTGCGATGATCACTCTTCACTTTCTTTAAACTCTCTATGTCGTTGTTTTGAATGCCATCTACCCAATGTGAGCGCTTATTAAAATGGGTGATTATTGGAATAGGGGCACTTGGTATAAAAGGGGCACTCAATGGAAGTGCTTACCAGGAGAGTACGTTTATTGGAAGGTGGGGCGCTAAATTGAATCATTACGGCATCAGACGAGAAACGCGGTACGTTGCAATAAAGTTTATGATGCCTGACTAAATCATAGCTCTCATCAATTTACATCGACCATCATACAACATCGACATGCTGCGGCATAATGGACACCACATGCCACAAGGTGGATGAAACCTCCCCCCGGCATGTGGAGGCATCCTCCAACATCACCACGACAAGGTTGCTAAACTTTGTTCAAACATTTCTTCCTAGATTTAAGACCGGATGAAGCATTATACACGGGGCTTGAAGCATTAGTTCTTATCCTCACCATTTCTGTTATAAATTTGCTTAATTTTCTTGGTTCTTCATTAGAATAAGTTAAAGGAATGTATTATGGGATTTTTTTTAAAAGCAGTAACCAACAATACCTTTTCTGCTGGTTTGATCATAAAGCTTATTTCCTTCAGTACCAAAGGCAGCCCATCTCTGTATCGCAACTGGAAATTATCAAATAAGACGACTCCCTGTTGCGGCCAACCACGGGGTGGGCGACTGTCTGGAATAACCCTCTCGGCCTGAAATTTGACGAATTCAAAATAGAAGTACACATCAGGTGTCCAAGCATAGCCAATCAAAATTTCACAAGAAGTTGGGTTTTTTTAGTACCAATGAGGAAGATGACTACTCTCAAACGATTCGTATCTGCAGAAGCATTACCAAATCGCTTATTGAGGTTGTTGTTTGTACCTCTTTAGAGGCGGCATGGCTACAGAGAAGAAATATGTGAAAGAAAAGATAGCTTCACGATAACATTGTTATTTTCACCGCAAGTTACAATCATGTGATGATTGTGGGCTCTTTACAGTTAAGGTGGCCGAACACAGTTTTCGCGCGCGCTTTTGCTGATGCAATATTTAGCACGTGCACAAGGATTTAAAGGAACAAACGTGCCGTCAGTATGAGTCATAAATTTATTTACTCAACACCTGCTCTACCTGTGTTATTTTTCTCTATAATTTAACGCAGTGTATTGATGGATTTAGCCTTTTATTACCAAGATATGTTAGAAAAGGTAACGCTGCAAAGAACCCAGCAATTCTCAGCTTTTGTTTGTTACCGAAAGAACCCAGTTAAGTGCAACGCGTGCGCAGTTGCTTGAAAAATTGAGACTAATTGCTTTGGCAGAAACATACCGATTTCTAACGATCCAGTCGTTAGAATTAAGAAATTTGGCAGAAAATAGATCAGAGGCCATGTGAATGATCTATAAAAAAAAATCTGAATTTTGATTTTAATAATACAGAAAACGATTAACGGCGAATTACGAAAATCGCCTATGTCAAAATTTTATAAGAACCGTGTTGACAGAAGGGACTTAATGTCAATTCTTAGTGTGCAAAATATGAAAACAATCTGACGACTGGATTTTTTTAAATAAACAAAAACCATTATTTAAGCCTTGTTTTTAACCAGCCCCGTTACCATGGCAACAGCACACACCCTAGTCAAAATGCGAGAATAAATATTTCTGTGGGTAACCTTGACTTCTGCAAAAAACTGGCGCCAAAGCATATCTAAAGTTATGGTGAATTAGGCATAGGCACTTGAAAACTGTGTTCGGCCACTTTAAGGTGGTTCGTATTAAGGTTACTCGCGATGTGATAATTCGACGCTGAGCTGACCAACAATATCCTTACCTCAGTAGTTATATTAGAGTATTCATTGACTCTCTCGACTGATACCAGGTTAGTTTCCAGTTGACTAGACATTCTGATCATCCAGTTAAGCTTTTGAGTAATCTAATCAAAGAAAAGTGGAAAACAGAAGAAATAAAAACGAAAATTGGGTGATACAGGGACTTCCGCGGAGCTTCATTACACTTTGAAAATCCTACAGATCGGTATCAGGGGAGGTTCTTGTATAATATTATTATTCCCAAATCGGTTAAAAGTCTTGGACACGTTAAGACAGATATCAACAGTTTCTATGATATGACGTCGTGAAGTTGAGTGAAGACGAGTAAGTTTCCCTTTTACGCTTATAAAAGATCAAACTTAAAAGATAAAAGGTTGAACTATTTGTCTGTTGTTTGTTTGTTTACCTGAAGCGCATATGTCACAGAAAGTCCAACAAGGCCTCCGCCAATCTTATCCCGGCTAATCACACCAAACAATGCCGCAAAAAAGATCAAGCAATTCCCAATAAACTCCAAACGAAGAGATAACCATCTGCAAATGGGAAAAATTACAAACAACAGCAACAACAATGTCAGATTGTTCCTTGAATTTTGCCACGAGCAGACAGAGTCTGAGCCAAATTACTCAAAAAGCTTATTTGTTACTCGGGCATCCGTAGGATCGAAAGCCAAAGTCGTAAAATGCAGGCGCCTTGGCCGTCAAAAGGGGTCCCAGGCATCCCATACGTGAACCGCGACAGCTTGGGTTGGCCCTACGTTTGTACTCACTCTTCGTGAGCAACATAATTTACAGAATGCTGTCTTAAAAATAAGCTAGTACTTAAGCTAGTATACTCGGACAAAGTTACCTGTTAGCGGAGATAGAAAGATAATAAGCAACTTGGTTTTCGTCCACTTTGCGATAATTATCCCGGATGAAGCGCTCCTGTTGTGAAAATGCCCGGATGGTGCTGGCGCCGTTGATGGTTTCTAGGAAATGACTGTAGATTGGTGATCTGCTAACGGACTCTATCCTTCTCAGCTGTCTCGATGAAGCAACGTACACCCTCTAAAGTGACAAACAAACATGGCATTTTCCATTATTAGCTGCATAGCATGTAAGAATTCACGACCGTAAATTAGGGTAAATTTAGCGAAACATAATCGTTTTTTTGGGGGGGAGGGGGGGAGGAGGAGAAGGTCTATAGTTAATTACGTATACCCTAATTACCAAAATTACCCAACGTGAGAAACATTGCAAGATAATGCTAGTAATTTTCATTTGTGTGGTAGATGCTATTGTTTCCGGGCTAGCAGCAATGTTTGTGCTGTTTGTTGTCTTGTTTCCTTGAACGGCATCGAGCCATTAATGGGAGATCTTGAAAGAGCTATCCAAAATTAAGCATCACAATCCCACCAGTTACTTCGTTACCATTTCCCCACAAAAGTTTGTACATAACGCAAGCATTCACTCAGTAAACCGAAGAATCGCTCTTAACTGTTCTGCAAATTTTTGGAAAGCAAACAAACCTATCCGGCGTTTTCTGTGTACCGTAAAGGATGTGGTACTAAATTTCTCTACTAACAGAAATCTGTTGTTGAATCCCAAGACTCTTATCCCGGAAGGTCGTTAATACCATTAAGTTCAATATACTCTCTCAGTTCGTACAATAAAGTCTCCCTATATTAAAATCGGTAAAACATTATTGTACAAATCGCGAGAGTATCACAGCGCTCCTGAAAAGGATTGATGGTCAGGCTGGTACCTGTCACGTTTTGACTACTTTTCACACTTTTTTTCTGTTGATCTAACTAATTAAAAGTAACTACAAGTAAGAGAAATACAAGGTCCAATGTATTTCTACCTATCTACTTCTCTGAATACGATAAATTAAAAATTTTATAAATAATTGCACAGGTTAGCTCAGGTAGAGCGCCGGATTGCCGTGCGGGACGTCGAGGGTTCGAGCCCCAGACCGGACCAACACTCAGGGTCTTAAAAATAACTGAGGAGAACATTATTAGCTGCATAGCAGCTGCCTTTGCTGCCTTTGAAATTATATCTGCAAATGGTTAGACGTTCAGGTCTTCTCTGATAAGGACTATAAGCCGTGGGCTCCGTCTCCTGCATCTTCGATGTTATGGTTAGCCGGGGACGTAAAAGAACCCACACGCTTATCGTTAAGAGTAGAGCATGAAGTTCCCGGTGTTGTGGTCTGGCCTTTGTTGTTATACTGAGGCTTGGGGTGGGAAATGCTCGGAGATGTTAGCTACGATAAAGCTTCTCTAAAATCTGAGGGTAAATAAAGTATTCACTTCACTTTACTTCATTTCACTTCATAAATATAATAAAAAAAATTATTTAAGTGAGAGCTTTTTTGATATATGTATGGATTAAATGGGGAAAGAAGCCTACGACAGACCTTTTTACTTTGGGGAATTTTGTTGCCCCATCTCAGCCAATGTGATGATACTGTTGAGGATTCTTGGTCTCAAATTTTCAGATTGTCACGTGAATATCAATGAATAGTTTCCAGATGGATAAATGAAAAAAAAAATGGGGGGGGGGGGAAACAAACCGCCCAAGCTAAAATATATAACCAATGACAATAAGAGAAATAACAAAGACTTGATAAAAGAATGAAGATGATGAACAGCGCGGCAATGAAATGTGAAAGGCGAATTGATCCACATGACACGAGCGTGGGGCAAAGAAAAAAAATCTGAGCCCCGACAGGAATATATGATCCGGGCGGGTGCTGTTTCCACTGAGCTAGGAGAACTCATGGAGAGTAAGGCTATATAACTAAGTTTATATGTTTGTCACAAGCTCGTGTCATGTTGATCAGTTTACCTTTCACATAACTAAGACTTGTCCCGCTCATGTTTCAGTTGAACCACCACCGTAAAACTCTCTTTTCTGAGGGTTATTTCCAAAAAAGGGAACGTATTCAAAAGGTGGTATTTGTTTTCGCGACTCGATGAGGAGAAACTGTTTTAGATGTATTGGCACCAGGATCTCGCATGAATATATGTACTAGGTTTGAGCTATCTCTGCGTTTCAGAAAGCTTGCGTGCCTCACGTTGCGGCTAAATAAATGCTATATTATATTCTCTCCTACCTGAAAATAAAAGTACAAAGCTGCTAATGGAGGTACAATACTGAGGAAGAGCGGTGTAGCGTAACTGACAGCAACCAGCATGCCGAGGACATCGAAAAACATCTGCAAAAATGATCTCAGACATAGCGGAATTGTCACATCAATTCCATAAATATCCTTTGATAGACGGTTCATTATTCTTCCAAGAGGAGTTGTATCAAAAAAAGTCATAGGTAGTCGCAAGATATTGACTATCAGTTTGCGATGAAGTGTTCTAGACGCTTTGATAGCCCCCCAAAACAATGTCAAGGAGTACATAAAGATGAAAAAGGACTGCCCTGCTCCGATGCTACCATAAACAGTCAGATAAAAGTCTCTTTGTTGATTAGTTGTGACGTCTGCGGAGCTCCAATAAGCTAGCCATATTCCCGTGGCAACAGAGCATGCTTCCATGACCGTGAAAGAGAACAAGGAGAATAAGAACCAGTGTACTCCAGTGGACTTGATGTATGACATCAACACTGAAAATTTCACCTGTTAAACAACGGAATGGCGGGTAAGCTACAAGAGTGATGTTTTCCATCGCGAGACCTCTGTGATTGGCTGCTTTATAGAACTTCCATAATTGACAATTCACGTCTTCATATCTTTCTTAAGTTTGCACTTCAAATATGATCTTTCATATATTCGCTTGTAATCTCTACCATCTACGGGTATATTACGAACTCAGAAAGTAACCAGCTCCCACTTGGCTTGACAACTCAGTTGGTGGAGCACTGCACCGGTATCGCAGAGGTCGTGGGTTCGAATCCCGTTCAAGCCTGAGATTGTTTTTCATTCTTTTCAGGCTTTAATTTCACAACTGCTTACGTTGTGCGTATAACTGCGATTATAATGATAATGTCTTCATATCTTTCACCGCAGTTCGAATACATGATCTTTCATACACCATTGCCTGATTTCAAACCGGAAAGGACTAGGTACGAGTCTGTAAATTATGGCACAAGCAACTTATTGAACTATTGATCAACATGGTCAGAAACAGCACACCGAGATTCACAAAATCCCCAAGTTTGGTGTTAATCGAGCCTAATTAAATCAGGCTAGTTTTTACTGAGATACAGCGATTTTAAAACGTCAAAATTAACAATGAAATCTATGGCCATCCGGACGCTGTCCGAACACAACGTCCGACTCGGGGATGGCAATACTTTGACATTTTCAAATGGCTGAATGTTGCTTACCATTGGTCTATTTACACCAAACTTGGGGATTTTGCAAAGCTTGGTCTGCACTATGTGGATCAATAGTTGCTAATCCCATAATTTGCAGACTCGTACCTAGTCCTTCACGGTTTGAAATCAAGCAATAGCAGTTGTACTACATTTCATTATTACGCAAAAAGAAATATTGAATCGCATGCAAACATTACAATCCAGAGAACACAACTTACTGTTCCAGTTTCTGATGTTTCCTCTGTGATCGTTTTTCCAGCCTTGCTCTTGTCTGCTTGTTCTTTTTGGTGGTGTTTCTCTGAGGTTTGGTTTTCCTTCGTTTGGTCTATACCATGGTCGCTAGATAAACCTTCGAGCGCGGCTTCTTCGTCTCCTTCGCTCTCATCGGAAACCTCCGTTTCTGTTAGGAACAGTTATATATTTTTGGACTTTAATAAGAACTTCCAGCTCTATTGAGACCTCATAACTTTTCTCTCAGGTCTAAGAACGTCTTAGAGTTTTGAAGAAAGATGTATTAAAAACACAATCTACCAAATGACTAAACAGTTCATTAACCAACAGTCGCGCATCGATGTAGAAAAAGGTAGGCAGATAGATAGTCTGATAGATGGACGGACAGACTTAACCAGTATATATGGGTTACTGACCAAGCTTTTTCGGTCAAGGGGGCTGGATATTGGCCGATAACGAAGCCAAGAACGAGGCCAATATCCAGCCATCTTGACCGAAAAAGCTTGGTCAATAAAGGATTTATTACTCAGCTAAAGGGTAACCCCGAGCGGGCAAGAAAGCGGGTAATCCCGAGCGGGGAAGAAAGCTCCATCTTGCCCGCTTGGGTAGCCAATCCCAGCGCGCAATTTGGTTTATCTTGCCCGCTCACGGAGGTAGGCATATAATAAAGAAAAGTTAAAGACCCAAGATTGAGCAGCAAATCTTACCAGCACAGTAAATGATGTTGTTTAATTTAAGCCTGCAGGACATGTTCGCAAAGCTCTGATTCTAACTGTTAGTCACGTAAAGGTGGCGCCTTCATGCATTTATAACGGCGAATACTTAAGAAATAAATTTTAATTAAAAATAACTTTTTTGAAACTAATAACAGCAAAAACAACAACAACGACAGCATTAACAACAAAAAGTTTAATTTTACACCCTAAACTGAAAAATAATTAGTAACAGCCATTAACCCCTTTTTTCCTCACCACATGGCAAAACAATGTTCTTATTATCCTACGCACCACTGGAAAAAAAATCAAGTACAATAAACACTTACCGGAAGTATCTTCCGAGCCATAAGTTTGGAGAAAATCTGCAAAGGCGCCCGAGTTTTCTAAAAGTTCAGCGTAGGTACCTTCCTGCCGAAGGGAAACAAACAAAAAAGCGTAATGAATAAAAAAAAACTATACATAAAGCACATGCAAGTAAATGATGGTAAATATTGAAGATTAATAAGGAAAAAAAGCCGAAATCGTTTAAAAGTGAAAGAAAAGAAACCAATTTCGATATAATTAAGTTATTGTCGATGCAATGACACAATACCTCAGAAACAAAGCCGTCTTGAAGGACAATGATGTGATCCACATGAGGCAAAAAGTTGATGCCATGCGTCACTAGGATACGAGTCTATCGATGGAAGAATTGCACAATTGTTAGAGTAACACGTGAAGAAAATGTTTCTTTAGGCTGCTAATTAGAAGGTTAAACAAGGAGCGACACTCCGTTTTTAGATAATAATTAAACCATCAGTTCATCCAATATAAGATATATATGTTATTAACCAAGCGCGAGGGCCGCACTGGGAGAATATCGGCCCGAGGTCTTGACAGTACGGACCGAGCGCAGGGATGTCCGTACAAAAAAGACCGAGGGCCGATATTCTCCCAGTACGGTCCCGAGCAAGCTTGGTTAATAAGACATTTATTACACGACTGAAATTGATAGACTGCAAAGACATCATAAACTTCAAGCGCGCAATTTTTATGTAGAGCAAACTGAACGTTTACTCACGTCTGACGTTTTCAAAAAGAAGAAAAACAAAGTTGGAAGAAAACAAAAATAACATTTTATGTGGAGTAAATACTTTTAGAAAAAGAAAAGAAGCAAAACTACGAGAAAATCTTCGTGCGGGATCATTCGGGACAGTGCCCGGTCCAATACTTAGAGAATATTGGACCGGCGACGGAGCAATCTGATTGGCTGATTTTAGTTATCGGCCCTCTGAACTAACTTAGTCGTGGGCTATATGTGAGAGTCTGCTTAGCTTGTTGTTCGGGTGAAACAATAAAAAAAGACTTCATTACAACTGCGGTTTAGACTGAAAGTAAAATAAAGGTGATCAAAATTAAGCTTCCACCGTTCTTTTAAGCGTGTGACACACAGCCAACTGTTTAGAATTAGGGGTGCAAAAAAAGAAGAGAAAACAACATTATGTCAACTTTTACTTTTTCAGTGGCTTTGCCCATTTTAAAACATATTTGAACAATACGAGTCATTCCCAAATGCATATATATATATATATATATATATATATATATATTGTTTGGACTTTTGCTTGCTTTGAACAATAAATAAAATAAAGGGGAATGTACTGCTGATGAAAAATGTGGTTTCTGAATCAATTTGGGTTCGGGAACTCCTTCCGTTAGAAACCGTTTGTGCACATGTGCACACGCTCCAAGGATAACTATGTGTTTCGCCCAAAGCTTTGCTCCTAGTATCCCTCTGGTGTGAAGTTAAAGTACAGCAAGCCATAAAAACGTTGTGAAAGTGTAAGCGGTGAGAAGACTTACTCTAAATTTAACTTTATTGGTGTCATTCGAGCCGCACTCTACAGTAACGTTTAACCCTTAAAAATGAGCTTAAACTCGGCAATCATCGTTAGGGAGTCAAATCCTATGTGTACACCATAACTTACCTTCTCTCTGAGCATTCCAGTTGGTCCGATGACGTTTTGAAAAAGCTTCCTTCCAACGTGAGCGTCCACAGCACTGAGCGGATCATCCAATAAGTAGATATCAGCATTGAAATATACAGCACGTGCTAGGCTGACTCGCTGTTTTTGACCGCCACTGAGGTTTATACCCTGATGTAAAAATCAAACGTAAAAAGTATTTTTTAGCAAACGTTCACAAGGGCCATGAAAACTCCTTTATTACCACGATTTGATATCGTTTTGTTTTCATTTTCCTAATATAAAAAATAAACTTTTTTTTCCTCACCCTTTCTCCAATTTCTGTTAAATCACCAGCAGGAAGAATTTCCAGATCTGTTCTCAGAGCGCACGAGTCAATCACGTGCTCATAACGCGCGGAATCAAAAGCTCTGCTGAAAAGGATGTTATCTCGTACAGTTGCGTTCTGAATCCAAGCCTGCTGGGATACATATGCAACGGAACCCTATAATTATAGAATCAGAGAGGTGACCATTAATCATTTCCCTTTATATTGTATTAATATCGCTCTCAACTTAAAAATAAAGGTACAAGCCGTAAAAATAGAGCCGATTCAGGACAGAAAAAATAATAGTTTCTTGTTTTCCCGCGTCGCGCCTGGTGCCATTGCATTTGGTAAGTACATGGCGAAAAATAATGTACGCGCACGGAGCATGCATGCGCGCAAGGTACAATCAATGAGGGACGCCTGTGGACAAGACAACTGCTACACCGCCGTTGTCCTTAGGGGACTTAGGTAGGTAATCATCCAAATGATTTAGAAGATCATATAAATGCAGTAAATGGATACACCAAGCAAAATTACATACATCCACATATACTGCTCCATGTAATTTGTCGGTTTCCCCAAGAAGAGATGATAGCAGGGTAGATTTTCCACAACCAACCTGACCAACCACTGCAACAAGTGAACCACTTGGAATGTTTACATTGATGCTGGAACAAACAAAAAAAGGAACACGGAGAAAGAAACAAACGTAAAACGTTTTTAAAGAGAAGAGACAGCTTCAATTTTAAAATTAAAGTGTAAATCTTTTCAGAGGGTTTCACTGAAAAAACGTTCCCAACATGATTTATCATGACGTAATGATATTTTCGATACGGAGACGTACAGGTACAATAAACTTAGAAAACACTAAAAATTCAAGCATTAACTGAAAATCAAAAATGTAGATATCGAAGTCTTTCCATTTCTGGCACTGTTTTTGTATTGCAGACCTTTTTTTAGCATTGAGGTCATTTGTTAATAACAACAAAGTGATCAGTTTAGAATTGAAGCTCAGCCCAGAGAACAATAATCTCTTTCAAACCCTTTTCAAGCTGTTTTTACGACTATTTTCTCACCAGTGCAGTTTTGGCGCGTCCTTCTTATTCCAACCGAAAACTCCACTATTAACGCTGACCATTCCTGAGGTAAGCGGGGTAGCTGTAAACAAGGATTAAACAGAATATTAGCATTATTCTCGTGAAATGCCCACAAGCCAATTACGGGCCTGCAAAACAAAACAATTAAAAGCTCTTGAATAACGAACTCATTAAGCTCGACCGTTCAGTCTTTACGGGAAAATCTCAAACCTCGGCCTTTTCTCGTAAAGATCTAGCTCACTCTCGGTTAATAAGCATTTAATAATAACCCAGATAACAAGTCACATATCAACTCAGTTCAACGTGCTACTTCAGCAGCCCGACGCCTGTAGTAGACAAAATGTCGCTTGAATTCTCAGAATAATCTTAATTACATGTATCTGTTAGCCCAAAAAATGAACATCACTGTCTTTGTTTCAATGGGAAACATAATAATTCAACGACTGCAACCGCATTTCCCCAGGTCGTAAGAGTAAGAAACAGTGTCGGGCTAACACAACGTTTTGGTTCATTTGGTTCAAGAAAACGCTCCGCACGGAAAGGATCAGAGTCAATCTTGAGATGCCTACTGGTAACTTATTTCTTCATTCTTACGTGACTTCCTTTGGACGCTATCGGGGTCGAGTTCCTCCAAATCTAAAAACTCTTCCAAGCGCTTGATGGATACTCGGGCCTTAAAACAGAAAAAAATAATAATAACATCACAAGGGCACAAGTAAGCAAGGCCTCTTAGGGAAAAGCCATTTTCGGTTTTCCTCGAATAGCTCCTCTATGAACAATGTAAACTGGTTAAAAGGAACCCTTTAAAGAGAGTTTGAAATCAACGTTCATTTTAAACTGATTAGACTAATCTTTCATTATTGTAAAATGATTCATTTGTTTCTTAAGTTTTCTTAAGTTTTTTTTTTTACCATCAAAATTTTGTAGTTGTACTTTAGTTTGTCGGTCTACATGCCTTTAAATGAACTTCATGATAAATGCTGTATCAGTGGCGGATCTGGGGGAGACCCGCCCCCCCCCCCTCCCCCCTTATTTTGGGTGAAAAAAGAAGAAATGACTAAAGAAGTAAGTCCCGGCTGGGCAAGCAAAAAAGAACCGGCCTCCCCCCCTTAGCTCAAGGTCTGGATCCGGCACTGAGTATCTATGTAGTATGTACGTGTATTGGGTATGCCGTTTGAACTCAAAGTATAAATTTATTTTAAAGTGAAGAGGAAAGTAGAAAATGACAAGAAGAGAAAATGTATTAATAACCTCGGCCAGGCTGCAACACTCTGGCGTGGTTGTAACCCAGTGTATCGCTTTCTTTTTCAGCACTCACCTGTATACACGATGCAATCACATCTGGAAAGAACCCAAGGGGAAAACGCATAATTCCAAACAGCGACAGGGCTACAAATGCTTTGGAAGCGGTGAGGTTGTGACCTGTGAGAACGTACACTGCAAATGTTGTGACAGCGACCTGAAAATAAAACAATAAAACATGGAGATAAGATGAATGAAAAATTCAAATAACGTTGAAAACTTTCAACCCGGTCCCGCCCCTAACTTAGAAGTTACCACTTCCTCGTACAATTTTTTTTTTTTTTTCCTGACTTTATTTATACAATACATTAATACATTATTACGTATACAGGATTTACGGTAGTCCCACACAATTACATATACTCACACACACACACACACATACATGCACTCAAAGAAAGAAAACGTGGGCCATATGGTTAATGTACTGAACAAGGCTGTACTACAAGACTAGTTTCTTCTCAAGGCTTGAACTTCCACTTCTTATAAAAAATATGAAGAATATTATTCTTCTGTGCAATATACAATTCAGTGTGGTATTTTTTACATAATAGTAATTTAAATGACTGTAAGCTGGGTATCCTATTATTTCTTTTACAATGGTAAATTACTGATTTTCCGACCAAAATACAGTAATTCAAAAAATTACTACCATTACCTAAGACCCCTACAATGATATCTTTTAGTGATAACAGAATAGTTTCTTTTGTGTTACAATACCAATACCACTTAAAATCATTCCAAAAATTTTGCGATACAGAACAATTAAATAACATATGTTCTATCTCTTCTCTACTTAAGTTACAAAAAGAGCAAATGTCTGAGTCTACTACTCCTAATTTTTTCAAAAGAATATTTGTACAAGTTATATAGTTAAGTACCTTAAACTGAAAATCTCTTAAAGACGTTTTATGCAAACTTTTATGGGTAGCAGGTAAACCTCAGATAAATCCTCATACTCGATGTTAAATTTATCCTTCAGCTTTTTTGCAGCATTTGGTAATGTAGCTTTTCGCTGAATTAACAAATTATAATACTGTTTACTTTTGGCCAAACTGACATCATAAAAATCATCACTGCGAAAAAAACCCAACTTAAGGTACTGACACCGTCATCCTTCCTCATATGGGATGGTATAGCCGATCTTAAACCAGACCACTCTAAGAAATTACAACTGATGTTCATTTCTTGTCTAACAGCCTCCAGTGAATCTAAATTATTCTTTGATAAGCCTAATTGACTAATGAACGAGATGTTTTTTTCGTAAATTTTTTTATAAAATACAGGTTTGCCATCAATCCTTATATTTTTATTATTCCATATAATTGAACTATTATTGTCCTTATCAGAGAAGGCGCCCCTGAACTCGGCCCAAAACTGAATCAACTCTGCATAGAATTGATTTGATATATTATAATCTTTAGGATCGTAATCACAGTGCAAAAAAAAAGACCTCCGAAAGGTTTAAGCAGATGAGTGAGGTAACACTTCCAGCCAGCGTTTTCACTAGCGAACAACCGTTTAAACCAAGACAACCTAACAGATTTTCTCGTACATTTTGGATTCAAAATATCACACAATATGGCAAAATATAGTATAGCAATAAAAGTTCAAAACATAAGACTACAACTAACTACAATTTATATCTCGAGGGACATATGTAATTTTGTTATATCAGGGGTTTCAATAACTTTAGTTATAAGCGGCCATTGAAGATGTAATAGGCGGCTGTGACCACTAAAGTGGCTGCAAAGCCCTTCATTAATGAAATCCAAACAGACGGCGGTAAGAAACCTTACAGGCGGCGGTAGACCGCCGTTAACTGGCTTTTATTGAAACCCCTGGTTATACCTCCCAACTCAAATACGTTTTCTGATTGGAGGAGAACGCGTCACGTGCCGTGATTAAAACTCACTAACTCCTTAGGGCGAATAAAACTCACTAACTCCCTAGGGAAACAACAACATGAACTTTGGACTCGCACGTGATCACGTTGTGCACCTTGAAACCGCGGGAAAATTTGTGTACCAGTCGGCCTGTTGTTAAAAAGCTATTGAAGTGGGACAACGTTTCTCATTTATAAAGACGGCATTCATTATTCAAGCAAAGGGATTTATAGTCGCAAAAACCTATCATGCAGATTAACAAAAGGGAAAGTATGAACGTTTTGTGTCTCCAAGCTTTTGGTTTGGCGCCAAAAATGGGTCCCCCACTTTCGTCAACCTAATCTTCGATCGCGGTCGACAGGTAGGAAAGTATACAACAAAGTATGCTGTTCCTGATCAAATCAAACTCAGAATGCTTAAGTTAAGAATTAGAAGAAGCCAACGCAACTTTAGTACTGTCTATAATTTTTGTTAGCTGCGAAGAAAAAGACTGTAATCGTGATTTTGCGATAGGACAGGTTGGTTTTGGCAGCCGCTCAATTTTGCGAGCGCAACCAGTGTATGCAATGGTGTCTAGCAAATCATTTTTTCGGACTTGTTTTTTTCTATTTTGGGTTGGGAGGTATAACAAAACACTTAATGACTGGCCCCTCGGCAAACAGTGAGTTTTGTTTCCCCTCGACCTCAATGAGGGTCTCTGGGAAACAAAACTCACTGTTTCCCTTGTGGCCAGTCATTAAGTGCTTTTGTTACATAGCTGGCGTTTTTACTGCTATAGCGCGCCCATTCATTGGCTAGTTCATGGTCACATGACATCTAACAATGAAACTGTTTCCCGCCAAATGCCGCGAGCGGGCAACATTGCGAAAGCTATGGCGTCAAACTGGTAACAGTTCACTGTTACCCGCGAAATGTTGACCACTGTTGCACGTGATCAGAGGTGGCCCGATGTTGTCGCTGGAATCTCAGCGCATTTTTCAAAATCTGCTTTGGTTTTGTTTTGCTATATAACAAATCATTTAATCACTGATCCCCTCGGGAACAGTCATTAAGTGTTAAATAGTACTCTACTATATGCGCTAGCTTTGTTGAACAATGTTGATGTATTATTACTATTATTTTTTTACTGCTATTCCTAAAGCTTTTTTTAATTCATCATACTTACCATGGTCGGCGAGCTGTTGTAAATCAAGGCCAATAGGCATTTCCAGAGTCGGGATTTCAAAAGAAACTTAAGTTCCTTGGCACGCTTAGATTTAATTATTGACAAGAAAGACTCTTCCCACGCGTAAAGCTTTAGGACCTAAGGAAAGAAATAAGTCGCAAGAACATTACAGGAGTATTGAAAGTGCATAAAAAAACGCTCGGATTTCTAACTGGTAAATACATTAAAAAAAACAACAACAACAACAATCGGTTTTATGCTACATATTCGGGTAAATTAATGTGAACGCAAACTAAGCTAAACAAACATTAACTCTAAATACACATTTTTGTCGAACTAGGCGAACTAAAACGGAATTGACATCTTGAAAGTTGTTTTATAGCCTTTTTCGATTTGATACAAGAAACTAGAGCTGTTGCACCTGGTTAAAATAAAGGCATCCAAAGTATTGCATGTATTTGAGAGATTTAAACTCGGCTCATAATTTTGTTAACAACTAGATCCATTTTGATCGATTTAAGACTCCTTCATACAATTAAGCTGACCGTTTAATGCTGACTTTGTTACATACAATAAATGTAACAAAAGGCTGTTCGATGGTTACATTTCTTCAGTATGTAACTACTAAAACTTACTAAATACTTAATTTAATCTTAGCTGCTTATGCCTGATTTTGAGAATCCTTTCAAAGTACCTTGATTCCGCTAAGAACTTCATTTATTATCTTGATACGTTCATCCTTCTCTAACATTTGCTTCAGCTACCCACAAAGGCAAAGATAACTGATCAGCAACATAAAGGTAGAACACTTTTTTAACCTTTTAACCTTCGTTAGATCCTTACAATACCTCTAGTATCCGTCAACGAGCCGAGAGGGGGATACTGTGGTTGCTATGTCGCGGTATTAGACAACTTGTCATGGGAACAGTTATTCTGTAAGTAATTGTAATCTTGAATTGTTGTATTGGTCGTATTGCGATACTCTATACAGGACGCATGTTGGTACACGAAGGTCAGTAAAAAAACACATCCTTCACAGTTTTCTGACCCTTTCTGGGGAGCATGACCATTTTGGAAACAAGCTGAAAAAAGGGTTGCTCCTTCACAGGTTTCAAATAACAAGATCATAGTACAGTGTAGTAACATTGTAGTGTTTGGCAGTCCCACTTCACCCAAGCACCCTATATTAACTGCCCATTCCATTATTATTATTCAACCTGGCCGGGCTGTTCAAAGGGCGAATAACGCTATTCACCAGAGAAATCACTGTCCAGTAGACATCTGCTGATATTGTTGCCGCTCTTGTTGTTGTTTTCGCTGGTTTTGTTTTCTTTCCTTACAAATTACCGCAAATTTTCTCGGCGTTTTTGTCATACCATAAATGTAATGCGACTTCATTAACTGTCCTCATTACAGTCTACTGTCTTAAACATACCTGCAGCTTGTTGATTACCCTGCCAATCAAAAAATTCAGAGGTGTGAAAAGCACCAATACAGCAAGGCCAAAATAAATCGACCACCCCATCGTGCGATGCAGGAAATAAAGCGACACTCCAACTTGAAAAGGCGCCGACCACACCATGTTTATATATGTCATCACATCCATCAGCCTTTGCGCGTCCACTGACATCAAGTTCACAATCTCTCCCGCGGTTGATTTTGACCGCGATTCGTTGCTCAATACGAGAGCCTGGGGAACAAGAAATAACTTACATTATTTTATCATTTTCGCCAGTGATCAAACATCTTCAAATGATCCATATAGTAAAAAACTCAAACAGCTGTATTGTACACTTCTACATCCATATCTAAACTATGGATTAATAAGCTGGGGTGTTGCGTGTCCAACTAGGATAAATAAAATCAAAGTCATAATAAGTGCCCTGGCTCTATCTTCTCTGCCCATCCAGGAGAACCTACAACAGCATACTATACGCTGCTAGATCATTTTTACCTGGAGATTATATGTAGATCAAAAATAATTCCCTCTCTTTTACATAAAATACAAAATCCTAAAACAAGAATCCCTGCTGCTCTCTTTCCTTCATCGAAAGCTTATAATTATAATACGAGCTGTGCTACGAAGTAAATCCTGCCAGTACAGACCAGGTTCCAAAACAAAAGTATGTCTTAACATGATTTAACGTACTGGCCTCAAACATTTAGGAAGTGATTCCAGTAGAGATTAACGATCAATAATTAGCAACAGTTTTGAAGGTCATATATTCCCAGGCAAATTGTTGGATAATAAGTCTATACATTTAGTTGTCGTTCTGGTTCGCACTGAAATACTGCATAATTGCTATAAAATTACTGGGACGATACTGTACGCTGAAATGAGTACTGTCTTAGAGAGCAGGTTTCTCAAAGTACTTTATTGTTTACGTCCCTTTTGCTGTTGTTTCCTAAATATCGTTCCGTTTTCTTGGTCTGGTCTATATCAGGCCGGACGGAGCTTATCTCGGTTCCCCTAGCATGAAGCGACTAGCAGTGTTTCTACTCCCCCAGGAAGGTATGCTACTCTATCGCAGGGTTATCCCTCCCCCCCACACCCCCGCTGCATTTTGCTGCGAGTACTCATTTATACACCTGGGTAGAGAGAGGCACTGTGAGAATAAAGTGTTTTGTCCACTGAAGTACACAACGCAATGTCCCCGGCCAGGGTGGGAACCCGGACCGCTTGATCCGGAGCACGGAGCGCACTAACCAATGACCCAGGTTATTATTATGAATACTACGAAATAAGTTGAATACTTCAGAAGCCACCCACTTTTTTAAGAACCTGCCTCAAATATTGAACATGAACTTTGGTTTTCATTTCAGGAGGTACCATTTGAATCATATTTTCCATTTCTTGCCAAGTAGGGCAGCTTCTACACTACACCTGAGAAGACTGAAAACGCAGCCTTATTTCTACGATTCGGCCTACCGTCCAAACTAATCAGTTACCAAATGGACTTTTCGGGCGACAACGCTTTTCAAACCAAAGGAATTTGAACACGCTAACTTCTCGTTTACATGTGGACAGAAAACATATTGTAAACAGAGCTCGCTTTTTGAAAAAAAATGGCTTTTTCCTAACCGTGTTTCCCTCAAACACGAATACAAAATTACAGGTCAATGTTGCGTTTATTTAATTGATTTTATAATTCCCCTGCCGGGCCTAGTGTGAACAGAAAATTGAATCATTTTTTATCGCAAGTCGACGAAACAAATTTATTCAAATCGGAGAAAGAATATTAAGACAACAGTATAAAATTTTTATTTTTTTCCAGCTGAGATTTCAATATTAGTTTGTATGTAGCAACCCACCAAGGCGACAGATTTTATTTTCAGGGCCGGCTTGTTCGAAAGCCGTTTGACGTTAATCCAGGATTAAACATTAACGAAAGCATTATTTTTTCATTCTTTTCATCATTTTTTCACCTCTAACGTCTAGTGTAGTTTGAGATTTTTACAGCTCAAAACTGCAGGGCAAACAATGTAAACAGATTACCAAACCAAGAAGTTAGAAAACTAAAAATCAAAATTCTCGCTTACCCTGGGTTTACTTAATCGGACTTTCAACAACCCGGCCCAGGTTGGTACGATCTTTTTTTCCTGTCTCGTTGTTTAAAAAAAAAAAATAAGTTTTTTTTTGCCGTTGTTCAGTGTTGGTTGGGGGTTCTGCAATAGACCATATTTGTGTTTCCGAAATTGGACTGGAAGCAGCTTGCAATGGAGGCTCGTGCGGGGGAATATGTATTATTAAATAAAAAGAGATAAATGTCATTTGCATTTAAAAAGACTCCCGCATGCGTTAGCCAAATAGTCCAATTACGCGAATACGAACATTGCCAATCAGTGTTTAAACCGCGGCACTCCTACATGATGAACACAGAACAGGTGTTTCCGGGAGTTTTGGGCTATAAAAAAAAGGATTATTAATACCACGATGTTTTTCTACTTTAGAATCAATTTTATCATCAAAACTTTGATTAAAACTCCTTCCGGCTTTATCAGTCAATAATTTTTGGACAAACTTGTAAACAGACGGACAACATTACTTGCAAACGTCAGGACTTCTCGGGATTTCTCAGTCATCCAAGTAAAACTGGTACGATCAAACGATAAGTAATTTAAAGAACCATTCCCACTTTGACAGTTCTAGTGCTTAATCTTTGGGCCAAGTATAATCAGCAAGATAACTTGTCCTCCTCTTACGCCACAAAGCATTCCTAATTTAATTCATCTGTTACCTAACCTTCTC
>CM042755.1:17583467-17601281 GCA_022496165.2 Catalaphyllia jardinei
CGCCACAAAGCATTCCTAATTTAATTCATCTGTTACCTAACCTTCTCAATATTATTGGACTCCAACGTTGTTTCGAGCAATAAGCAACTAACAACAAATAAAGCAGAGACGAATAAATTTTACTATATTTTTCGTCCAGAGTTATAAATATTTACATAATAAAACCGTAAAAAGCAAGATATAATATTATAATTAATGTTATTTTGGCTGGTTTGAAAAGAGGCAAGCGATTCGGGTTTGGATGAAAAATTATGCTCAGTTTTGGCCATTCTGTATGGGACTGTGAAATATGGCATTCACATGCAGAGAATTTGATCCGAACGAGAACTGAGTTACTTCTTGGCGAATACTAGTTAACGTATTCAGCTCTGGCTTAAAGAGAATGATATATATTTTGGGTAATAATATGCAACAGATGAAACCATAAGCACTCAACAGGGTTGTAACACAATCCACAACAGTCACGTACCATCCATCCATTGAGAACTCTACTGGATGGTAAGCTAACACTGAAAACAAAAATATGTACATCGAAAATGCTATTCGTTTTGCCTCGCTGAAGTTTTCCGGAATGTTCCTTATCTTAAAGGAACAAAATGCCGAAAAAAGGGCTTGAAGAAGAAGATAAGAACACGTTAGCAGGAAGAGGGTTTTACCGACAGCGAAATTATACGCCTGACACTCGATAAAAATATAATATTCCCTTATTATGTGTTTCTTTCTGCTAGGTGGGTCCAGAAGCAGCCAGGATACTAACACAAAGATAAGGAGAATATGCATAGAGATGATAATCACCCCTTGCATTCTGTTGGTAAGAGAATGTATCACAAAATACTGCGTCAAAGGAACTTGAAAAGCGCTGGAAATGCGCATGATTTTGACAAGCAGAAATGACAGACACAAGCTGTAGGTTATGTAGCGCCATGGGTAAATGATCTTACAAATTTTATCTGTAGGCTCAAAAAGATTGATAAGCACCAAAAGTAAAAGCAATAGAATGCTCACCAAAAGGACAAGGCTAAACTCTCGATTAGACGCTTTGACAATGGGAGTATTCCAGAATTTAAAAGTGACAGCGAATGATAAATGGGTTAAGATTATACCAAGGACAGTGAATACAAGAATGACTATTCCTCCTGGACTGGAAAACTTCAAGTTGGCCAACGGTAAATCTAAGCACTTTGTCCTAGCATCATTGGATTGCTTCCAAGCTGGGCATTCAGTGCAACTTTCCGAACCAGGAAGCGGGTTAATTGTGCCTCGGGGACACGAGACACACTGCCAACAACAAGGCGAAGTTATGGATTTTCTGGTTCCAGCCAAGCATTTGTCAACGCATTCAGATCTCGGAGGTCCGCCAGTTAGAGTGTTCCAGAGAATTTTCTTGAAAAACTTCAACCGTTTGTCTTGTTCCGCGCTTTCTTCCCATTTTCCGACAACGACTTCTTTTAATCGCTTTGTATTTCTTTCTGGCACTTGCTGGATATTGATAATATCATAAAGAGCAGATCCTCTACCGCTAAGCTCATTGAAAGTTATATTTCCTGTAAGTCCAACAAAATTGACCCTAGAAAGAAGCCTTTGCATGACATTAACGTCACTGTTAAGTTTAATCAAGTAATCCCCACCTGATGTAATGTTAAAATCTTGAGCCAAGATGGCCAAAGCATGGGCGACAGAATATACAGCGTCAATGACGTACGGGGAGTAAGAAATGCGCAATTTTTGGATGAAATCAAGGAGACAGGGTTCCATTTTCATTTCACCTCCCTTATTTGAGGTGCAACTTGTTATCTTCCTTCTTATCTCGCCCCACCATTCCGGAAAGTACTGCTGAATTGCCGTCATAGTTAAGCCCTTTCTGTGTTCTTCAAATAACGTGTCGTAGAAATTGTGAGGTTGGATTCCAATGGATCCAAGAAGGGTTGAAGCGCCTGGCTGTGCCAAGGAGGTGAATGCGTCGCTTAGGATCCAGACGCGTCCAGTGAGGTTTTGCCTGATCACTTCATTCAAAAAGTACTTTTCATAGCTGCCGTATAGCCACAAAATGACAACTCTGATATTTTCATGCCGTCGAAGTCTTGAAACAATATTCATAATACTCGAGAACTGGTTTTCACCCGGTATAAATTCCGTGAAAGCCACGCAGAAGGAGTTGTTTCTAACTGCAGCTTCTTTCACTATTGACCACACTCCATTTCGTCCAAACGAATCATCTTGTCCCACAGCAGCTACATAAGTCCATTTGAAGTACTCGACAAGGTCGGCCATAGCTTTTGCGCGAAAACTATCCGAAGGAGCCATTCGGAACAAATGTTTATAATCATGTGAACGTAATTCAGCACTCGTCGCTGACGGAGTTATACCTGAAGCATTCAATGTTTGTAGAATCCCAGCAACAGCTATTGCCATACGGGATTCTGTTGGGCCGATGACGGCCACGATAGATTTCTTCTTCTTCATGTCACTCTGTGTTACGTTTGTGTTGCAGTTGTTTTTGACAAAGTCGAAAGTGATTTTAGTTGCGTTCGGCAAATATTCACAGTAATCGCGTATGTCGTAGCCGAGAGTTATGTTTGGAAGTAGTGTTGGGTCATTGTTGATCTTTTCAATGGCATAGATTATGGCCAGCGCGCGAGCTAAGCCTGACATCAAAAGCTCACCGCATTCGCCCTCAGACGATCCCGGCAAATGGACAGGTAATTCTCCACCTAAAATAACATCTCCCTCCCTATATGGTGCCTGTACAGAAGCGTAGAAGGCAAGCCAGCAAAAGAGAAAGAAAAGTTTGTAATTCTGCATCTTTAACAGATAAGGTCCTAAGTTCTCGGTCACTTGCCCTGTCCAACAGTGGTTTGCGTTGGTAAATCCTTTAGCAGGTGGCAATGTAAATGGTCCAGATAGACAGCTGACACAAGAAATGCAATTTCCGCGAGAAATGAAATTTTCCAATGGTTTTGATGGATTTTTTATCTTGAATCTACAAGCTGTTTTGCCATTGTTGCAGTGCAGTAACTGTTAATTGTGATACGGTTTGTTGGTACATAGTGATCAGCGATAAGGTTATCGAAATATAGATTCGCGTGAAATGAGTGCTTACTAAAAGGGCGTGTTTTTTTTCTAGTTTCAAACGACTAAAAATTCAGAGTGTAAAAAGCTCTTTTTCATATGTAAATTAACGCACCTGCGAATTTGATATGTTCTTAATTAATTTCTACGGAAATTAACTTTCCACCCCGTAAGGCTTTTTTATTGTTCTTGGATGGCATGTTTATATAATTCAAAATGAATAACATTGTTGAAATAAAAAACTAATCAAACTACGTAAATTACAACGCGAATACTGCAGTTTAAGAAAGTGCATCAAAGCACAATCAAGTGTACAATATAGTGATGTTTGGTTTTTAAAATAGAATCTGTTGTGACCCACACCAAGCTATTAGAAATGACAGCTAGCAGGGGGAAATGTGTGCCATTCAGACTGAGTAAAATAACGCCTTCTGCATGCCTAATTGCTTTTAGTTTACCCGATTTTATTTTTTGAAACAAAAATGACAAAAAGAAGGCTAGACTGAAGTAAAAGTAGCCAGCCGTAGCAAACAATATCGTCTTCATGCAAGTTCTGTCAGATAAGATTCACGGTATTTGCTCGTCCTTTACTACTAAATAGCCGAATGGTAAATTTACTGTCAACAAGCTCTGGAGCTCGTGAGTGAAATTAAAATGCTTTTAATATTAAAATATTTGCTTGCTTGTTCACTGGTCGGTTGTTTGGCTGCAGGTTCGCTTGCTCTCTAGCTGAGCTTGCTCGCGTTTGCTCACTTGCCTACCATTGTTTGATCGCTCTCTCTATCATTAGATCGTTTGTTCTTTCCTTGGGTCGTTGCCCATATACTTGCATAATCGTTTGTCTTTCGCTCGCTGAAATTGTAACACCCAGTAAGCCTGGCACTTAAGCGTCCTCGTCCTGCTCATTCGGTTTGGTGATAAATCACGTGACGTGACCAAATGACAAACTCAAAAATTGCACGTGACCACAAGGCACATTACCTGATTTCAGTACAAGGTGTCTGGTAGACTACGTTGGAGTTTCCAACCAATAAAAATCTCCCTCTCTTAAGAAGAGTTCTTTTCTTTCGCCAAAATTTGCTGTATACGAGCTGTCAATTAAACGAGGATCGAAAAATTACTAGGCCGTGGTCAAATGGCGCAAGATTTTCCAGTGACTTTTGATTCTCCGCCTACTATCATCAACTTTCATGGACAATTATATGCCAAGTCGAACGGTAAAAATGTCATCAACTATCATGTAGAATATGGCCAAGCTCAAAGTGAATGATGTTGATGATGGTACATGATAGTTGGTTGTCAAATGGAAGCGCATGCCACAACTATCTCAGCTATCACCGACTACCATGCACCGTTCGACCATTCATTAGATGGAGGACATGCATCCCCTCCCACGGGTCCTAACAAGGCCTTGTATGGGTTCCCTTGAGGCTCTTGTGAAACAAAAACGACGAGTTGGACTATTCGCTACAGTTGCCGAGAAGATATCTTAAAGAAATATCTTCTTCGCTTAGTGCGGAAATTTGCGACGACTCTCAATGACGTACTTCATGCCCACTCGCGAAAGGAATAACTAAAAACTAATGTTAAAGTAGATCATCAGACAACATTGAGGTTTCATTTTTGGAACAAAAGCCCTTTCCCATTGCAAAAGTTACTGTTCATATTGAAATTTATTACACAATATAGTTAGTTCAAGGTCTTTTTAAAATAACTAATTTTGCAAACTGTCCAAATAAATTCTTACTATGAGTACGTGTTCAAATTAACAAATAATTTAGACTTTCCCTGTGCAATACTGACAATTAACAGGTTATAAGAAGACTAGAGAATTCCTCTGATTATGTAGTTGGACAACAGTCTCCGGAATATTTTTCGTGCTATCCACTGCTGCTCTATGTTCAGTAATCAACAAAAAAATCAAAATTAGGCGAAAGTGTGTGGGATAGATGATCTTGTTAATTCTCACCTTTTCATAAAGCAGCCCAATAACAGAGGAACGTACTCTCATGCCAAGTGTAAACATTATGTGGAAATACTGTTGAAGGACCAACGACTGCAATATGGCTGACACAAACATGGACGCAGCGTATACATAGCCTCTCCATGTTTGTTCTGAATGGTTTTTGTCTTCTATGAATTCAATTAACATTCTATGGAGAGAAACACATAAATCTTTAGAGATACTTTTACGCACAAGTCACATCTTTCTAGCCTCATTTAAACGTTTACCACTTCAGTAGAGCTCTAGATACTACGATGACGACATCAGAACCTGGACAACAACTTGATATGTCCCAAGTGCAACATAGCGAGGTCTCGTCTGTGCCAGTCGTCGTGCTATTTTTAGCAATAGGCCATTTTACAGTTGTGTGTTTAGTTTCCTGGGCATAAATGCAAGCAAGACTGGAGGTGACCTTGTTTTGATATACAAACCTCTCTGCTTTTCTCATGTCAATGCCAACTAGTGAGCATAAGAACAACTTGATTTGCACAATAAAAGTAGTGAGGTCTGTATCAAAACAAGATCAACTCCAGCCTCGCTGTTATTCAGAGGCCAGGTCACTAAGCCGACAAAAGTACAATGGTTTATTCAACTTTTTGTTTCCTTTTGATTGTTCTTGTTTATATATGAGTAGTTTGACTTAAATTCTTATCCGTACCGAGGGATCCACTGTAATTGGCTATGCTGTAATGGTCTCCCCCGCCTAATGAATTTTGTTGTATATAAGTTAGCAGTGTAAATCCTTGATCCAAAATTGCGTTATTTTGTTACAACTAGAGCCGTCTGCTATATATACCCACCTTAACAACTGAGGCTGCACAAATACAAAGCAGTCGTGAAGGAGTTTACATATCACAGCTAAGAGAAATTTCAAGCCATACATCTTGACCAGAACTTTCAAAAGAGAAGGTTTCCTTCCATCTCGCCTTTTTTTCTTTTGTTTCTCGCCAAGTAAACAATCAGTTTCACTAGGTTCAGGGGGGGTCAGATCATCAACCAGAAATTCTTTTTTCCTGCAATTGTGAACAACAGTTGCGTTTTAACTCTATAGACCTCTTGCACTGTCTGATCACATGATACGAAAGTATGGAATGCAAGTTACCCAGTAGGGCAATAAGCACCAGTCCAGGCTGACCTTTCTTTATTTTGGAAGAAAAAAAAAAGAGCCAATCATAACACTCTACAGTGGCACCCCGCTATAACGAAGTGTCAGGGTACCGAAAAAAATTTCGTTATAGCGGGGTCTTCGCTAATCCCGTTATACCGAAATATCTGGTTAACAACAAAAATATTCGTTATAGCGGGGTAACCAAGCTGAACCAAGCTGAACAATGGGATATACACCACGTAAAACAGTCTACAGACTTGCACGTGAACAGCTACATATAAATAAAGCAAAGCTTTCAAGGTCAAAGTTTCCCTATCTTGACCAATAGGAGTCGTGTTTAGCTTATCAACCATTCGTATCATCATGTCGTTTTTACTGTCTGCGAGCGACAGGACAAAATATTCGTTACAGAGGGTAAGTTGTGCGTTGGGACTGTCAAAATCAATTCGCTACAGCGGCGATTTCGTTATAGCGGGTTTTTCCACATATTTTACTGTAATTCTGCCGGGCTTTCATTCGTTCGTTATAGCGTAGGGTGCCATTGTATTTACCTTAAGACAACCGTGCCATATAACAATGTTTGTTATGTACCTGTTGCATTTTACTTGTTCCTGATTCCAGATGGACTTCACTTTGGGCACGATGTATGAAGCTCTGCTGTTCTTATTTAGTGCCCATAGATCCTTGTCCTCGAGGGGCCTCTTGTGACCAGTAGATATTATCCTGACAAATGGAATAGTAACAGATTGAATATTGTGTTGATGCATGGAGATATGTGACAAATGAAATTCTGATTATCTCTACAAAAGATGATGCCAAACAGTGCTTGTCCCAACACGTCCTCGCCGTTCAAATTCAGTGAAACTACGTTTAAAATAGCGTTGAAAAAAGACGACTAGTTTGTTCTTCTGTCCGTTTCAAATGTCAGCAAGCTCCTTCTAAACAATGAGGAGAGCACAACAGTTCTTGAAACCCGGAAATACATTTAGGGTATGACCAGTTAGTGATAAATACCAGGAACTCGTAATGTAATCAAAATGAAATCAAGTTACCACAGTCGAACTTCTACTCAGCATGCCCCGTTACGCGCAGCTATCTCCCCCCACCCCTGTTGAGAGGCCAGTGATCAGTCCCGAAATTGCAACAGTGGCTGCTCGTGACCATGTGACATGGCGAAGGAGAGTGTCTGTCCCTATACCCACTTAGGGTTATAGTCAAATCATAATCATCATCATAACCATTATCACCAGCCCACCCCCATAAGCGGCCTCGGCCACGTAGTGGTCGTTCAAATGAGGGTTTCCCACAGTCCTTATTGTTCTTATTAATACACGTAGTTTGGCTCTGTTTTGGAAAAGGCGATGATGGATAAGAGTGCGAAATAGAAAATGGCCAACGATAAAAATATTGCAACTTACGTTTGTTGGTGTCTTCGCGTGATTCTATGTTGTTTTAAACTAGTTTGTTTTTGGTTGTATTGACCCTTTTTTAGGCCTAAAACCTATTCCTAACGAGTACCTATCAAGCGGTCATCACCTTTTTCCCTGATGGCCTATTACCAGGGATTCAAATTTAGAGTTATCCAGATCCAAGAAATATTACCTTACCTTTTCAGATTGTCATGCCACTCTTTCGATATTATTAATATAATATTATTGACACATTAAAAAAGTCATCCCCTATTAACATATGGTTAAATTGCTTTGGTCTGCCATTTATAAAATATTTGTTAAGCTAGTACAAAAGAAATAACACATTTGAAAAGACTGGGACTGAACGAATAAACCCAATCTATCCTTGGAACGGATCTCAAAGAAGACATGAGTAGTTACCAGTTAAGCCACCAGAACGTGATTCTTGAAAAACAGTTTGCTGTATCTTCTGGGCACGGTTCCTTGAGAAACAGAAGATTGGAGTGTGAGTACACATGGGAATAGAGTTCTATTAATTGCGATCTTTCGTGCGCCACAAATTAGTGAAAAGTACACCAAACACACCAGGGACTTAAAATAACTATTGCTTCATTCCCAATTTTCCCCTGGATTTTGCTTTCCTCGCAGTAGCTTAATAATTGAAGCCTTGCAGAGAAGAATATTCAACATTTTTGGCTTGAGACTGATTGAAAAAATGTATACATGTGCTGTGCAAAAGTAATGCAAATTTTGTCGAATTTTGTTCTTTGTTCTCGCGAACTTCGTCAGAAATGTTCATCGAAATTGGAGAGATCTGACGCCTTTTGGTACGAATATTCACCGAAATGAATTCCAAGGATGGAGCCACGCTCATCAAAGAAGAATTTTCAAAAGCCCTCTTTGAGAATATTTTGGCGGTGCCATAAAGCAGTAAATTTCGTTAGGCCGAAAGACAGTGCAATACCCTTGTTCAGTCACGATGTCCCAAGGTCATTTTTGTGCTTGACATTACCCTCGTATGATTTGAGATATCATTCTTACCCTCTTGCATTCTTGTTGATCGGGATCAGCTGGAAATGATGCCCAGCCAACAAAGAAGTTGTCTTCCTCGGTCGCAGGGGACTTTTTTCCGGCCATTTTTCTAAACTGAAAAATAGTTTCCGTGAGTAGTTGAAAGTGGCAACCAAAAAGACATAAATCTAACTTTTTTGAAAGGATAAACAACGCTATCCACTGGATAAATAACTGCGCGGCTTATAGCAAAGCATAATTAGCGTTCATCGCATGGTAATGATGTAAGAGGTGAATAAAACAAAAGTTGTTCAATTTTGTGAACAATTGCCAAACGCAAACCAAAGTAAGTAGGGAGCTTACAGTTTTAGAGCCATTGGCGTACCGAACAGTTCTAGGTAATCACGAAATTCGCTTGTAAAATATAAATTCATTTTTTACTAGGCGTCGTCCTCGGGGTACCCTAGTCCCAAAGGTTTTTCTTGATTTTTCATCGCATGAGAGAGCTGCGAGAGAGCCGCGAAGCAGTGAACACGAGTCGCGAAGCGGCGAGAAAGAAAAACCTCCGGTTACCTTGGACTGACTTGAATCTCACTTTCAGGCAGACGCCAGCTGTCAAACGCGTCAATTTGATAATTCAAAAAGGGACCAATGGAAGCTTAGCAATCACGTGCTTATCAGCCGCTAATGTATTTATTTGCGTGTTTGTAAAAATATCAACCAATCCGAGCTCGAGGGTCAGATCCGGACCCTGGCGTATGCATGAAAGTGAGATTCAAGTCCAAGGTAACCAGAGGTTTTTCTTTCTCGCCGCTTCGCGGTTCTCTCGCAGCTCTCTCATGCGGTGAAAAATCAAGAAAAACCTCTGGGACCAGGGTATCCTCGGGGTCGTCCTCGTCGCCGTTTGCTTAAGCTTCGCAGTGTTATGTCGGGTCTGCATTCCGGCCAAAGCCTTTGGCGGTGACTTACAAGACTGGCGAAATTTATGCTCTTTATTACTTTATCCTAATAGGAGCTGGATATAAGTGGCAGCCTAGTAAGCTAGCTACAGCCTTAAAATGACAAACAAAAACGTAGCAACTGAAGTTTACTTACGTTTTCCCTCGAGAAAGAAATTTTCACATATCATTAACAATGTCACTGATCCAGTTAATTTAAAAAAAAAACCAGGATGAGCTAAGACTAGCACTCTTAGGAAAACAACAGAAGTGTCCCCCCTTTATGGCTCGACAAGGTTGCCTGATTCACAACGCAACCGCCACCACTCGATCTGTTTTCAACTCACTCATTATGTTAAACCCTATCATGAAACAGCTGGGAATTTTGCAAAACTCTCAAAAAACTAACAATATTACAGCATTGAGCTTCAGAGCGAAAAAAACGTACTGTGCAGCTTTCTGCACATACCCAGTAGCCCTACTTGCGGGCTCAGGTTATAATGCAAGCTGTAAGCTGAGAGGCTCTCTTGGTTATATATTCAGTGGGTTGCTCATAAGATAAGATAAGATAAGATAACTTTATTTATACACGGTATTTCCATCAGTTAATTAAGTTAATTATCTATAGTAATGTAACTAACTACCTAACTACAATAAAATTTATTAATAACAATTGAATAAAAATAAACATTCTGCTTTTCATGGAGGCCGTGTCTAAAATATACATAAAATTAAGGTGTTACTTGCGGCTAAGATATTACTTTCTCAAACTCATTAATAATTCATTAAGTTAGAACAAAAGAAATCACAAGCGTGAAGGAGGTTTAGATACCCCGTCTTAATTAGCATAGATTTTGACGATTTTACTTCTCCGTTTACTCCTTAGTTTTTGCTTCGATTGAGAAGATATATCAAACACTCGAGACAGCAATTCATCGGCTATCCAAACACCTCGAATTTCGTCAAAAATACTCCGCTGCGCGTCGTATTTTCAACTCTCTTCTCGGTGTTTGGATATCCCGATGAAACACTGTCTCTCGTGTTTGATATATTACTGAAACTGTGGCGACTTAATTTAGATTTGAAATCGGTAAGTGAAGACGCTTGTCGTAGGTCAACAGGTAAATTGTTCCACAACTGAGCTCCGCTATACAAAAAGCTTCTCTTGAGATAATCAGTTCGAGGTTGTGGAAGAACTAATTTGTTTTCGGTATTCCTCAAACGATAAGCACTATAAGCTTATGGCTATGTAATATGTAAAGAGTGTTTGTGGATCAGTAAAAGATCTCTTCGCGCCGAAATTTCTTGTGTACCGCGGGAAAATAAAGGGTTCGAAAACCGTCTCAAGGTTAAGTTTGTCGGAAAAAATTGATTTCCCATGAAAACAATACACCAGTTTTTCATTAGTGAGACTAAAATGTTGCTGCTTAACGGGAATATTTCGAAGCATGCAAAGTCCGTAACCATTTTTGTTTAGACGATCGACGAAAATCCCGCCACTTTTCAAACGGGAAAGAACTCTGTGACCCCCTTCCGCAGTATGATTTTGTTATGTCAGCGGTCACCCTACATAATTAATTTTCAACTTCATGCACTGAAGTGTACTGAGCAAGAGCAGTACTAGTAAGCGCTGTTACGTAGGCTATTTCTCCGGTTAGCTTCCGGATAGCACGGTTGGTTTTGCTTGCGGTTAGTTTCACTGCATTTTGCTTCCGGTTAGCTTTCATTTTTATGTTAGTGTACAGTGGTTAAGAATGAGTAGGCTTTGTCGGCCCGGGTTCGACGCCCAAATCATGTAAAGTTCTTACTTCTTTTTCATCTTACAAAGTTGTAAGACTTAGAATTTCAGTTCAAGGGAAATGGAGTCAGAGAGTCTACGTGGGAATTCGCTACCGTTTTCAAACTTGGGGCATGACGCACAGTCAAATTTTCGTTTTTCGAAGAGTCCCGTTTCCAGACCTCGCACTCGCGTATTTAAAATTCAAAATGGCCGCCACAACACGAGACACGATTTACTGTAATACCTTTTCGTAGCATATCGTGATTTTCTAGACTCTCTCTGTGTTTTAATCTTCCAAGAAAGCATCCACGCAAAGCTATTCAGGCTTCACACTAGACCTCACAACAAGTTGTAGCCCGTACGACATCTCCAGACAACGAATTATTACATTTTCATAAAGCCGGTGCGTGTGGCGTAACTTCTCAACACTGATGAAACGACTCACCACACATATATTTTTTGCTGTGGCTATATGACCGGCAACCTAAACTACAAACGATTTTTGACTGCCACTCACTTAGTCTATTTAAAACCTTAACCGACTACCGGCCATTTAGGTACCACGAGACAAACACGCTGTATCACTCGTAAGTATATATATCACATGCATACAATTAGCCTTACGTAATAATAAAGCACAATAACGATGTACATGTACTCTGATGTACTCGATAGGCACTAATAAAAGCACTTTTCAGGTCAAGATGTGTCACAGATACGAATGGGTAAGAACAAAATCAGTATGACTTACCTAATATTATCACTTGCTCCTGGATAAACGAGAAAATTGAAATTCACCAACTGTTGTTAGTTCAGAGGTTCTCGGTATAGCGGCTTCAGAACACACATGCAAAACCACCAGTTTGTCCTTCGAAGGAGGTCATAACTTGAATGAATTCATCACTGCAAAACTAAGAATTACACAACTTACAACTGACATCGTGAGAGCCATCACAGCACAGTGGAACTGGTACATAAAGAAGAAGAGACGCGTACGGCGTTTCAATCGAAGACAATACCTGGGTGCTCGCCAACGAACTGTGTGGCGAGGAAAGGAAGTAAGATATCGAAACAATGTCTTTGAATGAACCTCAAAATTGTGGTATCATTGTGACTTGACACGTTCTCGTTCTGTACGTCTGCGAACAGAGATTGATCGAGCTCGGCCCATGAACGCCATCGGTTCATAAACACATGATGTTATGTAAATCAAGCGTGGTGTCATCAACAAATATGTCCCTGTGTGACCGAAGTATTTGTGTCACGCTAATCCATTTTTAATATTTTCCTTCACATTCCCTTGCTATTAAGTTTACAAGTGAATGAAAATAGTTTGTTCAAAATCCTTTTTTTTAACTTCTTGAGATTGTGAACATTTCTCACTCAGGGCCTCTTCATATGAGTCAACCCAGGCTCGTGTCCGCCGCTCTCTCGAGCTCTCGTGCAGGTGAATCGGGCTGGCTCGGTTTCCGATACCCGCTGAGATCTTCTGCCCAGCCACTACAGTGGAACCCCGTTTATACGACCACCTTTAGGCCATGGAAAATTGGTCGTATTAACGGGATGGTCGTATTAGAGGGGTTCTTTAAATAAGAAAATGACAGATTAAGCGTTTTTCTGGGTCAGAATAAAGTGGCCGCAATAACGAGGTGGTCGTATTAAAAGGGTGGTCGTAAGGCGGGGTTCCACTGAGTAGCTCTTTTCTTTGTAATCATATGAGAGGCCGGACTGGCCGTAACCGGGATGAAAATTTTCCAATCTGAACACTCCATCCCGGTGACCGGAACGAAACTTTTAATTTAAACAAAATAGCTTCGCTCTCACAACATAGCGGCCAAAATGGCATATTTTTGGTCTTGTACGTGTTTTCACTTTAGGAGTATGCGAATTAGCTTTATTAGTTAAGTTACAAGAGCCACAAAGCTATGAC
The DNA here is from genome assembly GCA_022496165.2 of Catalaphyllia jardinei. Taxonomy (NCBI): domain Eukaryota; kingdom Metazoa; phylum Cnidaria; class Anthozoa; order Scleractinia; family Caryophylliidae; genus Catalaphyllia; species Catalaphyllia jardinei. The sequence continues at coordinate 17,596,721 of CM042755.1, forward strand.
AGTCGGGCTCAATACAATTTTATGTTCCACCATTTTGGTTGTGTGGTTGTGTTGAATTCATCTCGGTCGACCGGGCTGAAATTTCCCATATGAACACATAACAGAATTCGTCCCGGTTACCGAGCCCGGTAACCGGGCTCATTTGAAGAGGCTCTCAGTCCTTCTATTGAGGATACAGTTTGTGTTAAATGAACTTCATATTACGGACTCTCAAACGTAGAAACTTAAACATGTTCCTCAAACAGACAGACACAGTGTGATCGATGGTCGGTAAATTAATACTAAATCAGTAAGCTATTTTAATTTCAGAGAATAAATTAGGATATTGCATTGTGTGCGCTTGAGGGCTCTGTTTTAAGACACAAAACGACGGAACTTAATTAATACAGCGTCTGTAATCAAACCTACCTCATGAGGTGAAGGATCAATTCTACAAGGAAAGTTGAATATGCTTTTATTATCTGAGCGGGGCTGTACATTTGCCCTGAACCTTTAAATAATTATACAGTTGACGAGTGGCTGGTAAATATGCCGGGTTTACAAAAACTGTGTTGATTAGGTGCTAACCGTTTCCTGTCAGAATACGCACCCTTTAGGATTTTACAAATGCGACTGGTCCGTTTGCCCTGCAAAATAGTTAACCTTAACAAACCCCAATTAACAAATCCTAATTAATCGATCTAAGCGAGTACGTCTGGGTTGAAGTCATTAGCAGAAAGATCCCAAATACTGGATAATTATGCAAGCAAATTATTAAAGCAATATTGAAGGAGTATTCTTAGCCCAAAAATGAGAGGCAAGTCGGCCCTTGTTTAGACCGAAACATAGCGAACAGTCCATTGAACTCGCATATCGAGCCAATACAGTCCTGGATCAACATTACTTGACATTTTAATTACTATTCGCTGATTCGTTGCGCAAACACAGGGGGAAAGTACGTTTAGCAATTAATTTGTTGTTCTGCTGACACCTACACCAGTAATCGTCTGGCGAGTTTATGGGTAAATTAACTTAATTGTATATTATAAAAAAAACACCCTGTAAAAACGAGCGCGCTAAAAATCCGTCCTCCAGTGAAACACAGACCCAACACTAACTGATAACGCAACGATGGCACGAGCTACTAGTAAAAGAGTCGTGCCAATCGAGTGTTATTCATCTCCTTTTTGCAGCCGTAAGAGATAGCAAACATTTTTTTCTCGGCGTTTGTGTCGATTTAATTCTTAGAAACAAGGTTAGGAAGAACTCGGAAAAGCTGTAAAACAATCGCCTGGGGCCTCATGTTCCCATAACATTACTTTCACTTATAGATAGATAGATAGAAACTTTATTAAGGTCTCTGAAAGAACCTCAGAGCGTAGGTGAAAAACCTATGCAATTGTAGGAGGACAGAGGCATAGAATACACTAAAGACTGCTAAAACACAATAAAGAAAAATGCATGCAATTTTTCAGGGCCAGTGAGGATTCGTTTACATAAAATGTTGACCCGGTGAAAGGAGCATTTCCTGCGTTTCCAATATATAAAAAGAAATGCTTCAGGATAAAGCTTTTCGCTTTTGGATAAAGCGAATTGAGTTTTCTTAAGTTTCCTTATGAGATTCCAAATGTATATAACTGGATAAAAACACAATTCATGACTGTGTGTCTATTTCTTAATTGATGCGATGTTCATGTGAACATTGAATGATCAACTATAAGCGAACTTATTGTTATATTGCAGAATGGAATATATTCATCAACAACAGCATAATAGGTGATGGTTACAAAGGGTTAATTATAAACCGTCGTGTCAGGGTGTTCTTAGAGACTGAGAACTTATTATCGAGATCCTGCGTTTCCAATGTATAAAAAGAAAAGCTTTAGCTTATTGCTTTCATAAAACGAATTACTTTTTCAGAAACTTTTTATCGGTTCTAATCGGCACTATAGGTAATATCTATTGACCAATCATATAACTGATTTGCGTGTTGTGGTTCGTTATAATACCCACGGAATTAATTCGGCGGGGGCCGTGCTGATCCTTCTTAAAATTTATCAAAATGGCTCGCTGTGTTCTCTGGATGTGAAATAATTAATTTCAACTCCTTGCAGACGTGAACGTTCATAAACAACAGCAATGTACCACTGCCACTGCGTATTTTCACTCACAACTCATATAGTTTCTTATGCGGCGTGCACACTCATGACGCGGGATAAATTTGAAACGCAGTTTTATTTCTACGGTTAGGCCAACCGTGCACACTACTCCATCTCGAAAACGGAGCTTTACGAAAATGCTCCTTAAATCGGAGTTTGCCCCTCGAGAAATAATCTAAATTCAGACAAATTGGATCAGTTTGTTTCTTTTCCTTTGTTGAGTGATACACTAAGCTCTCATGGTAAGGAGCGTTGGTCTAATTTCAGAACGTGAAGTAATGTGTCATGAGCACGACTGCATATTAGAGGCAGGAGGCTATTTGTGGAAACTAGACTATATATACAAAGAAGGCCTACTCGACATAGAATATTGTGGCCCACCCACACCTCTACCCCGAGTGCTAATTTTTCGCTTGATTCAAAGCATTTCCCCTTCAGTGTGGTATTTTCACCTGCAAAACAAATTCACGCCCAATTTGTTGCTCTAAAATATACATATACTTTGACCAGTAATGCGCCGATAACTGATGCTTACATGTGCCCTGTGTTTTCTGAATAGACTACCAAAGTCCTCATATACAATGAACAGGCCAAACAATGGCTTGCACCTTTTTCATGCAAACTTGCTGTGATTGTCATCTCAATAAGTCTTCTGCATTTTATTACTTGCAGGTCGTAACTTCAACTGTGGTTGTTTGGACTTTCTCAGTTATCCACTGCTTTTGATATAAAAAAAATAAATAACAAGTAACATAAATAGAAATAATACATAAATAAGTTCATTCATTTTATCACCCGGCTGAAGGAACGCAGAAGAACAAATCAATTCACTACAAGTTTGGCTCAGTGATTTTTTTTATTGCACTATAGAAACAATAGTCTTCGAGTGCTGATTAAATAACCCTTTCTGTGTATAGTGCTTATCAATGTACCTAATAAGTGTCAAACTGTCCCCGGCGTTTCCAACTAAACTATACAAAACTTCACAGTTTTCTTTCTAGGTTACAATTGGTACTAAGGACTAAAGTGTAAGAACATAAAATAAAGTAGCTGTAATATCGAAATGACGTAGGTCTTGTAGGTAAAAAGTATGTTTATGTATTTTAGCTGGGTAAAGTAAGCATGTTCTCCAGCGATTCTAACCAAACTAGATTGCACTCGGTTTTTCATCATACTAAATACAACATGAACCGATAACTTACTCAAAATGATACCCCACTTCAGTCTTGTACATTATGGTACATGCAAGTGAACTGGGACAGACCGGCCTACAGAGCCGGTACTTACTCCAGTGCCATTGCATCATCAGCAACTTTGGTATTGCTACATCCTCAACCCCTCCCTTCTCCATTCTTGGAGGAAAGCTGGTTCATTACAGGTACCCTCTCCCCTACCCGGCGCCGTCGAAACGTTTTACCACGCTGCCATTGGGCTAAAGAATCGCCCGTGCCCAATATACTCCTGGGTGCCGAGGGGCACCATACGAGTAGTTTCTGTTAACCACCGAGAGGAGAATTCGATGAAACTATTGGAGCATGACGTCACATTTCGCCGTATATCAAGTAGTTAGCTTCCTTTTTTATCACTTTTACCTAAACACAAAGAAGTTACCCCAGCCATGCTCAAACACCAACAGTAGCTTCGCCTCCCTGGGATGCGCGTTAGCTACGGACTACTTGAATTGGCCAACTGGCCGAATTATGGTCGGCCTTGCTGCTAAGTGAATCCAGCAATATAAAACGCAAGAATCCTTTTTCTCGAAAACCTCTCGACGAGTTTTTGCTTATAATTTCCTCGATGTTTACTCAGCGGCTGACATTTCAGGATAGGGTAATTGGCATCACTTTATTAAACTTGCTGAAAGTGCTCTTCTTAAAAAAATAAAGAAATCAGGTAAGAATAGAATCAGATACTAAAGAAGAACCGAATGTGTGAAGTATGTATGGAATAATTCATATTTGAATTGCGGTTGTAGATGAAAGTGAAAGAAGAATGATCATCGCAGCAAATTTTCCAATTTAAGGACGTTCGCGTCCAAAAACTTCCCACGCACAGATTTTTTTAAAACTTTGACTGCAGGTAGAAAATGATAAGATTAGATTACAAACGTAATTAAAAAATCGGGGGTCACCGATCTCGTTTTGAAGATAAGGCGCATCATAGACTATAGCATTTCTAGGATTGCCAGTCACTCGAGGCTATTCTGGCCGGATTCATTACTATCGGCATATATTTACGTTAAAGAATCATATCTCAGTTATGTGTGTTTAACATAGCATGTATAGGCCTATTTGATGGATCTTTGCTACATATGTCATTAAATCAGCTAAAATTAGCCTTAAAAACTACACCTTTTAAGTCACGCACACCTGTATCCATGTACCAATTCGGCCCTATTTGAATAGTATAAAAGAAATAATTAT
>CM042755.1:17630214-17642714 GCA_022496165.2 Catalaphyllia jardinei
GATTGTGTGAGCCGGAAAAGTAACTAATAAATAATGCTAATGACGTCGGCATTCTCCAACAAATCAAGAAAGGCAAACGCTATTTCCGCTTCCCCAGTAATTCTTCACCATTATGAAACTGCTTGCTTTTATTTATTTTGTTATTAGTATTTCTGAGAACAGAAATCAATAGGAAACGAATTGTGTAGTTCTTTATACTATATATACTGGACATTAAAAGTTATTGATTAAACTCCGACAAAGAACAGTCTCTGCTGGGGCATCAGTACGATTTGATCGAGCTCGAGAGTTGTTAGGATTCTGACGTTGAATATTGCTCCTCCTGACTGACTTTTCTTGATGTAATATATCCAACACGAGAGACCGCCTTTGATCACAACGAGAAAAGGGTTGAACATAAGACACGTTATAATTAAATTTTGTGAAAATGTGGCGGATCAATCTGGAAGGGTAGTGGTTTAAGAGGGATATTAGGTTACTGAGGTTTCGGGTTCGATACTGAGTGGTTATCTACATATATTGCCTTTCAATTTAGTAGAGAGAAATTTGTTTACAGTTAGTGTCGCGAAAATGGCATCGACCGGACATCTGCGCCGTCGCCACTTAATCTGGCGACGCAGTCTTTTTTCAGGACAATTTTCTCTGCCATGACCAGTTTACATCAATCTCAAAATGTAAAATGAAATGTAAATTGTGGCGCAAGCGGTCAGGATGGGTCAGTTTATGCTGGAGTGGCGCGCATGAAATAACAATCCCGTATTCTTGTCGCAAACAGGCGGTGAATCTATGGACCATTTGTTACGGTATTTATTTTTCCGCCAATGACAACATCAAAGCAAATAATCACTCCTGGACTGACTACTCATTCATGACCGTAAGAACGAAAAAAAAAACTGAACGACAATTATCCGCAGTGTAACGTATGGAATTTCAGTATGGGGAAATTGTTCTCCTTCTGCACTGAACTCTCTAAACCATATTCATGCAAGAGTAGCTCGTATTGTGAATAACCTCGATTAAACGATGGCAGATGACCCATGTCTCATGAAGTCCGACTGGCTGCCCATCTCTTACTTCTATAAAAAATCTGTGCTGTTTCTCTTCATGTCTCTTGCACAGAGTATATTATGAAACAACGACCCAATCGATATGTGAACTGTTTTCTAAAAGAGTTTCTTCTAGATCTTCTCGTGTTCCTAACCAATTTAATATCATTAGATTTAGATCAGAGACTGACAGGAACTCCCTACGATACAGAGGTCCTGTTATTTGGAATTTTGTAAATAGATTAGTTAAAGTACCTGAAAGTTTTTATTCTTTTAACAAATTTTACGTAAATATGTTAAGATTTTAGACAATTTTTCATTTGATAAAGGGGCAACAGTTGTCGCTAACAAAAAGGATCATTTTATTTACTTTTAGATTTATATGTTAGTCTTAGTGAATACCGCATTATTTGTATACATTAGTTCTAAGTTATTATTGCAACTTTTATTAATGTAATTCTTAATGTTTAGTATAGAAGTTCCACATCAGCCCTTTGGCTGCCTTTAACACAACCTACTTATCAAATAAAGTATGTATGTATGTATGTAGTATCGAAAAACGTGAATACAACGTTGAACAGATAATAATTCTACAGCAGAAAAAATTGGGAAAACCTATATTACTGTTTACTGCCTTGTTTTTCTTTTTCTGTTGGCTGGAAACACAATCATCGGAATAATTGTCTTCAAGGCGAAAAGCATGAGAAAATCAATCAACTTTTTAATTGTAAACATGGCCATGTCCGCTGGTTCTGCTTTTTTTTCTTGTGTGTAAAAAGGTATTCAAAGAAAAAATTGGATTCCGACGTTTTAAAGCCCTAAAATCTAGCTTTAAACTTCCCGCTTCAGCCACACCCAATTAAGTTGACCGTGAGTTAGTGCACAAAAGGAGTCTTGGCTTTTGAATGGGTTGTCATGTAATTTCAGGAATTGCCAAATCCTTCTAGTTCATGTCACAGTTGTTTCTGTAGTGGTGACTAGTTTCCATCGACAAAAAAAAACAAACAAACCAAAGTTGGTGAAGCAATGCAGTCGTCACGCAAACAAAAATAAAAACAGCAAGCTTTGAGATGTTTCTGAAGAGACGTCATTCGTCACCAATCTTATATTACGCGGTCAACTTCATGGCGCGTGGCCGAAGCGGGAAATTTAAAGCTTGATTTTATGGCAAAAAAGCATCGGAATTTATTTTTTTGTTTAAAAAGAGACATACCAAACCGGAAAAACCCTGTTGGCCGTATGGACACTTTAACAGATGTCTCTGGTCTACCTTGTGTTTATTCAGGCAATAAACTGCAAGGCTGATACTACGTGAAAAACGTTTCGAGACACCAACATGACCCGGACCGATAAAGCAGGATCGCAACAGTGGACAGCTGTTTCGGCCTTCTTGGGCCTCGTCAGCGCTGTGTAGCGAAGATATGTAACGCCAGCCAAAGAGCCAACGCACATAAATTGCAAAATGACCCATTCACTATATCAAGTTCCGTACTCTGAACTCACTTGCGCCCCGAAACACGCGTTGCCACATCACGTGTTTCGGGGCGCAAGAAGATCGAAGTGTCACGATTGGTGTCTCGACAGGCAAAAAATAAATGCGGCTGGACAAGGCCAGCCTAAACATTTAAACATTCAAACGCATGGCCAGTACCATGCTTATGCGGTCCCTTGCAGATAGTTACTCATTTATGAATGTTTTGGACCGTAGGTCTTTTCAGATCCGATACGTTGCGTCTTTAGCATGGTACTGTCCATATCCGGTCATGTTGGTGTTTCGAAACGTTTTTCACGCAGTATCAGCCTTGCAGTCTATTGCCTTTATACACGTTTTATTTTGGCTGATCAGATCTCTTTTAGATCCTACGTTTGCAATTGTTATCGTATGCGGTCCCTTGCAGTTAGTTACTTGTTTATTCAGGGCCTGGTTCTGATAGCAATGGATCGATTTGGAGCTGTGGTATTTCCCCTTCGTTTCCCATTCATCAGTTCAATGTGCCCGTTCGTCATTTGCGCCAACTGGATCGCCGCGATATCTGTACTCTCCCCCGCAAATCCTGTGGCCATGAACTTGTTTGAATATCCAGGAGGGTTGCCTTGGGTGGTACATCGAAATGAAGCCTTTGGAGAATTGTTACAAAGTTTGTAGCAAGTTTGGTCGTATAAATCTTTATCTCGTATATCCTGGTAGCCATACTACATATATACTATCATGTTTTTAAAACTCAAGTCACAGGAGATTCCTGGCGAGCAATCGGATTGACATTGCTATTGTGTTAGGGTTTGAAATTTGTTGGTTGCCCCGTCTCATCAGGTATTTACTCGTCTTCTTCAGATCGGATATAATGATGTCCATTAATTTTCGGACACCTTTTATCTCATTTAGGACAATTTTCAGCCAGTCATTTCAGACATTCTGCTGAAACATTGCTTGCATAAATTTGCGCTTAGAAACGCGAATTAGACTGAAAGCAACATCTGAAAAAGATGAAGTTCTATTCTGTAGGCCCGCAATTGGTGCATATTTGTTAAGGAGTAAAATTTAAACTCGTTAGGTAAAATAATTTGATCAGTTCAGACAGAAGATATGACTCATTGTTTTTGAACAATAATATTGCTTGGAAGCTCACAAATACTTCCTGTTAAGTATTTGGAACACCGCCCCTTTCCTTTTAGTGTTGTCAGTTAATTCTTTCAACTATCTCTTTTTCCACTGCGCTGAAATGCTCAACTAAATTAGCGCTGGATAGTAAGAGGAATATTCAAATTAAGCCCGCCAGTTTATGAACTTCAACGACACACTGCCAGCGCAAATAGTCAGAACTCAAGCAACAAGGCTGAGCGCGCGCAGCAACTTACAGCAGTTGTGATCATGGTAACATGACATCACAATGAAAGAAAAGAAAACTCGAGAGAATTTCGCCTGAAAGTTTGCGTAGTATTTCATCATGAGTTCAGTTATGAAAAAATTGCGGAACAAACGGTCCAAAGGCGACAAATTTCAAATCACGGCATCTGCGTCGTCGCTGGTTTTGGCATGTCAGAAGGAAAAATGGTAAGTTTCTAATTAAAAGGTTTTTAACAATTTCTTTTCAATTGTCGATAATTATGGCCTGGCATAAAACATTAGTCCATAAAGATGTGTGTCTGTGTGTTTTTTTTTCACTTCTGGAATATAATCCATCACAGCAGAACAAAAAGTTTAGATCAGCTTTAAGTATTTTGTTGTATTCGAAATTGCATTCGTGAATATTTAAGTCGGGTGCGAATTTCGCAAGCACAGTTTTCACGCAAAAGAAGCGTTTCACTAATTATATTTTTCTGTTATTTCGCTAAACGCGATTTGCACACTAAGACCTACAGAGGGTGACTGATGCTACAAGGTAAAAGGATTCTTTTTTCCTTTGTCCTTGGAATGAGCAAAACGAAAGAAAAAGCATAGATAGTGAGTCTTAAATTTCAAAGTGTATTTTACTCTCCATAGAAAAAGCAAAAGAAAAACAAACAAACAAACAAACAAAAAAACAAAAAACAAAGTGCTAGCGAAAATCGATGCATTAAAGATTTCCTACGAGGCAAATGATTAAAGGCTTGAGAAAAGTCAAACATCTCAAATATAAGACTCTGTGAAGTAAGTAAACGCAGGCGAAGCTGATTTTTACCTTTTTGGGCGATCAAAGAAAAGGCACCTCAGCGAGGGATCGGAGGGTTCAGTTTGGTTTTCTCGTTACCAGGCTTTGGAGAGGAAATGAAATATGGCGGGAGGGCACTATGTTTAGATCCCAAAAGGAGAATCAATGCAAGTTTTTTTCATTAGTTCTAACCTAAGCGTTTGTTCGCTAGGCATCCCTGCAAACTTGCTATAGTTTGGAATAAGGAAAAGCCTAAATTGTGCAGTACAAAGGTAAGCTTGGTCGTTTGAAAGTTGATGTGGTACATGGATTATTGGTGTTTTTGGGCTGCTTCGTGGTACAAGGGGTCGTGTTTAAACCACGAAAAGGCGAAAAGTGCTCCGGTTAACCAAAATAACGCTCCAGTTAGCCTAAATAGCACTCAGGCTTACAGCCAAAATATCACTTGCTTGAAGGTAGTTAGCTCTCAATAATTCTATGGGTTAAACCCTTCAGTAACCGTCTCCCATTTCGTCATTTCGTCATCTTGCCATTGCGTGTTTTAAAATAAATACTACCAATTTAATTCACTTTGGTTCGCAAGCGGATTATTATTTATTTTGTTTTCAGCCGGTGCCATGGCAGGGCGGTTTTAAAAACCCGTACAGTGGTATAATAGTCTGGCCGGAACCTGATCCAGTGAAAACGAAGTTGACTTTGTTCAAGGTAAAAATACCAACTTACGTAATCAGTTAAAAGAAAGGTTTCTTAGTTTGAGCTTTCATGTAAGCTTGATGTTAAAACATAATTTACAAAGTTGTCACAAATCGGTCAGGAGTCGAGAGAGCTAATAATGTGAAAGGATTCCTTTACGAATCTATGCTTGGGACTGTGACACCGTGCGTAATTATTTTGCTGTGAATTCAAAATTTCACATATGTAAGATCCCGATATGTAATTTAATTTTTTTTCTGTTTTCCGACTTAAAAGCTAGCAATTTTTTTATAAGAAAATTGCAGCTTCACTAATTTTTGTGATCAATTGTCATTTTAATCTCTTTCAATTTTAACTATTAAATCTTGCATAGACATTTAAATGCACACTCTGAATGATCTGCATGGACAGGCTTTCTCCAAGTTTGGAATTGTTTAGGTTTTCCCTGAGATGTCACTGCTGTACTTGTCTCAGCTGTGTTTCTTTTTGTTCCCATTCCTGTTGTGTGTTGAATTTATTTATGCTTAGTGGAAAACATTGTACCTAGACTTGTTTGTAAGCCTTGATATTCAATTGAGATGTCATTGAGTAGATGCAAGCATCTTACCTTGTATTTGACAAGATGGACCACTTTGTTTATCCAATCTTGATTTTGCATTGAGGCATAGTCAATTTTCATTCATTTTTTTCTCTAAACATTTTCTATTATAGGATGAGTTTATGCACCAATTACATATTTTGTGTAAAATATAATTTGATGGGGATAATGGAATTCTCCTTTGTGTTATGTTTCAAGTAATTCAGTAAAATGTGTTTTTAATGCTTTTAGAACTCTGGGAAAAGTTTATACCAATATCAGGACAACCCGTGGCAAATACTGGTCCAAAATGTAAGCCATTACATGTAGTTTTACTTGTTTGTAGGACTGGAAAAACTAACTGTAGCCAACTGGTCAGTCATGCTGTTTCAGATTATAAGAATGGCTTGTATTTTTGTATTTCTTCTAGGCTCTAGGAACATTCTTTGTAGCTGATCAAAATCAAACTTGGCATAGTTAGTTGTCATTTTTTGCAATTTATAAAAGCTGGACACAACAGGATTAACAAATAGTAAAAATGTTCAATTTAGTAATAATTTCACCTCTCCAATACCAAAACCGTGAAGAGTTTCAATTCTAGAACTGGTAAAGGCATACCAAACTGTTGTATTAAAGTCTTTCCATTAAACAATCTGGCTGTTTAGAAATTGTGGACACTAATCCTCATCATCCCCTCTAGGACATTAATTTTTTAAAGTACATGTAAACTCTGAGTCAGACATAATTTTCAGTAGCCAGTGTTGAAAAAATACAGTTTTGGGCCCTGTTTTATGTCTTGACAACTTACCTGACCACAAAACCTTACCAATGGTGACAATAATAAGTATCACTTCTCTTGAATGGCTATATGGTATAACTACCAATGAAATTTTCTCCTTATCACAGAGCTCCAAGTGCTGTACATCTATGTAATTACACCCAGGCCCTGACAGGAAAGACCTTAAGCCAGTAAATCAAGTCCAAGCACAATGGCCATTACTCCACTTAACCTTCTAATTTATTAGCTAGATCAGCTTCCTTATATTTTTTATATAGCTCTGGATATGAAATGCTTTGTGGAATATTTACAGTATCTGATGAATTGCCTCACTTTAAATCTTAAGGTGACTCCTTCTGGTAAACGGAAGGTCATTGCAGTTGGATGTCTGGATATATCAGATTACATAATGGAAGAACCAACAAGTCATGATATTACTGTTACACTGAAACCAGTAAAAAAGACTGTTCTGTCAGGTTCATTGGAGTTCACTTTGTCATCTGTTATATTGGAGGACGGTGTCCCCCGGTGAGTTATTTTCATTTGTATGAGCTCTCAGAAATACGCACAGGCTGTAATATCTTGAGAGTTGATGTAAGCTTAATTGTTGAGGAATGGAGCTAGTGCTACACGTTCCACATAAATCACGCTTGTGCAGTAAAAGCTTACATGCTGTTCCTTTTTTATAGAGACTTAAAGTGGGGGATCAAGGGGAATTTCGGGGGTTTTGGTCGAACCCTTTAAAGAAAAAAAGAGTTGACGTTATAACATGCTGGCTTGGCCTCAGAAAGCCGGAAATCTCTTTTGTTAGAAACTCAATTTTAAAAACATTTGGGTAGAGGTCGCCTTCGGAACCCCCTCAATCCTGTATCCACCCCAGCTAAAGATAACCATCTACCTCAATCATCACTCTCTCTGTCTCTTCCTTAGTTCATTCAAAGGATTATTATAAGTATTTTTTGCTTCTAAATTCACTTATCAATGACCTCACGTTTAAAAGAAATAACTTACATGCTTACTCAGTCATTCACTCAATCACTGTTCATTCATTTAATGTTACAGTCGCACAGATTAGGAGATCTTTGACAACATTATAACATGCTGAATTGGCCTCAGAAAGCCAGAAATCCCTTTTGTTAGGAACTCAATTTTAAAAACATTTGGGCGGAGGTCGCCTTCGGAACCCTCTGCAATCCTGTATCCACTCCAGCTAAAGATAACCATCTACCCCAATCATCACTCTGTCTGTCTCTTCCTTAGTTTCTTCAAAGCATTAAGTATTTTTTGCTTCTAAATTCACTTATCAATGACCTCACGTTTAAAAGAAATAATCTACATGCTTACTCAGTCACTCACTCAATCACTCTGTTCATTCATTTAATGTTACAGTCGCACAGATAAGGAAATCTTTGACGAGATCATGAGTGATGCTATAGCAGAGATGGAGAGGAACAAATCACTTCAGAAACCAAGAAAAAGCAACGGTCAAGGTTCAAAGAGCAGCTCACAGAAGACATCTGGACACAAAGCTCCAGTGTCAGACTCTGCAGCCTGTGATTCTCAAGAAGCTGCCTCTTGTAACCACAGCAACACTGTAGGGCAGCCGGAGGTCGATAGCAAAGCTCCATTCCACCCTCCACCCCTCCATGCTGCGTCTCAGTCTTCTTCACCAGCGCCAAGCCTAGTCCAGCTCCCTCCATCAAGTCAACGAGACAGTGAGATTAAGCAAACAGAGGAAAAAGCATCTAATAAGAAAGATGATAAGTATTCCGTGGAACTTGATACTTTCGGGAAAAAAGAACCTGATGACAGACAAAGTTCTTTGTCGTCGGAGAATGCGTCTGATCTCTTCAAGGAGACAGCTATGAAAGATGCTGAGGTGTGTGGCAGTACTCCTGGAGGGGGACTTTCTCGCAGTAATGGGCTTATCAGTAACAAGACCCGCTCCCTCTCAGCTGTGGAAGCTTCTCCTTTAAATAAGGAGACACCCATGCAACATGAGCAAAGTTCTCCTAAGACTGCCGCCCTTGATACTTCGGCCTTTAACGATGTCCACCCCAAATATCTTGTGGAAGCCTCCCCATCTACAAGGAAAACGCTTTTTAACCAAGAAGAAAGTGCTTCTTGTACTACCGGCCCTGAGGCGTTAACCACAAGCAAGGCGGCTGGGTTTCCGACTGTAGTTCATGGTGCTATGCCTGAAGGAAGTATTGTAGCAAGGGAAACTGAGTTGTCAAATATATTTCAAAAGAACCAGCCTCAAAGCAAGGTATTTAACGACTGTAGGTACCTCTGTATCAAAACAAAAAGCGTTTTCATTCCCTCTCCAGAATAATTCGATAGTTGTGTTTGTAGAACTAACTCAAAAGAAAGATACAGCTTCTCCCAATTGTAAACCCATTATTGAATACCGTTGTATCTCGTGGCATAGAAGTTACTTGGTTGTCTGTTGTGTCTTTCCATATCCTGTACTTGCATTCGCTCACATTTTTTCATGCTCAACATTAATTTTCTCTACTCGCAAGAGAAAGAATTTTGAAATTCAAAGTTCTTTCCTTTCCCTCTGTTAGTGAGCTCGCTTGAAAATTCGTCATCCACCAGCGCCGAAATTATCCGACTTTAACGCATAGCACTGTTTGTAAATTGCTTTTTTCCCCTTCGATTGAATATAAAGCTCTTTTTGTGTACTGACTGCAATTCATTTGTTGTTATTCTTTGCATTTCAGGATGGTTTACCTATCAGCCAGCATTGCCCAGAACTCTCTGTATATATACAAGAAGAGACTTCTCTCCTCCAAGACGAAATAGTATCTTTGGAGAAAGTGAGCGAAAAAATCGAAAAGGAAATCCAGTGGGCAAATAAAACGAAAGGTTCGTATTTAAACTCTTAGTGTCTCTCTCTCCAGAATTATAAATGAGTAGTAATGAACCGCTAGGGAATTTAAATCCTGCAAAAATGTTCTGCAGAGGGGAGGTGCAGGGTGGTGGAAGGTGGGCTATTCTTATTTAAGGAGGAGGGGAGACACCTGATCTTTTCGCGCTACTAAACGAAAAGGGTATTAAGGCACTGTCCTTTCGTTTTCATTGCCTTTTTTATTTAAGGCGATTACAGTGAAAGGTCAGAACCTTTACTCCTAGTGTCCATGTCTACCCATGGGTACCAAAAAATACTAAAGGACTAGATTAAAATCCTGTCAAAAATGGAGCAGGATGTAGACCAATATCCCATTCAGGACAGGAAGCAAGAGTCTCTTCATGCTACAGAAACCTGCACAAGTTCTACCAATGGTGGCCACCTGGCTTGCTAAAACTATTCTCTAATTATTTTTTTTCCAGGTTGTGAAGAAGAACGCGAGGGTCTAAATCAAGACAGGATCTCACTCAACAAATACAGGGCTGAGCTTATCAGCAGGAAACGAGATCTTGAGATCCTGTAAGTGAAAATTATTTTCTTCTTTAAAATTCTATTTTTGTTTAATTCATACTCTTCCCTAACAAATCTTAGATAGATCACGAATCTCATTACTTGTAAAATGGAGGGTGGGGAATCTATAGTTCTTTTAAGTAAAACTAATTATATGATAATTAAATCTTCTAGGAAAATTTCTGGAAATATGGAAGTAAAATTAAAAAGCATGGATGGATCGTGCTACCTATTAAGAAAAAAAGATCACATCAAATATCTAGGTGTTATGATAGATGAATCACTATCATGGAAATATCATATCTCCTATATCTGTTCTCGTGTTTCACGTAATATTGGTATTATTTCAAAACTAAGGCACTATCTATCTATTCATCAATTGAAACAAATTTATTACAACCTTATCTACCCTTATCTATCATATGCCGTGATAGCTTGGGGAAGTGCTTATAAAACGCATTTGCAAAAGTTGCAGTCTAAACAGAATACGGTTTTAAGATTAATGTTTTTTGCGACAACATCGGCCTCACACTGAAAGCGCTCTCCCTATCTTAAACCTTCTAGACATTTTAACAGTAGATAATGTTTACCGCCTGCATGCTTTAAAATTTACGCATATGTTGCATAAAGGGTTCTTACCAAAGGTGTTTGATAACTTATTTCAATATGCCAAGAGCCGACATACGTACAACACAAGGTACGCATCAAATCAAAACTTCTGCAAACCATATATTCGAACCAACACTGGGAAACAAATGTTTGCCTATAAGGCGATTGACCTCTGGCATGATATCCCTTCTTCGTTGAAAGATCTCAATACATTTTCCTTTGCCAAAGAAGTAAAGCAATATCTACTGTTTAAACAATACTCTTAGGAGTTGCGTAAAAGCATTTTAAATTAATAGTATCAAACATATGTATTATTAACTGGGTCTTGTCTCTTTCCTCTTGTTGCTTATTTTCTTTTTACTAAAATTAACTGTAAATAGTTACTAGAGTTCAACTCGAAAATCTTACGGTTCCTTTGACCTCTAGGCTCCAATTCATTAAATAAATTTCCTAATTATTCTCTTTAAGTAACCTGTGATGTATATGACGATCCTCTGTAACTTGTCTTAAGTGTGAATTAATAAATATTGTTGTTGTTATTGTTGTTTATACTTAATGATTTTAACTTTAATTTTAGGGGCACAGAAAAGAATTTGGAGGAATGTGTTAATTGGATTAGACAGGAACTCATGTTCCTGTTAGAACTTGACGGTAACACATGCCCATTCACTAAATTATTTTTTCTTTAATCTTGTTTTCACTCAGTACAAATCCATAGATGAATTGTCTGCATTATGAGATCCAGCTCTGTTTACTCTACATTGATAGTATGCATTGGAGCATGATTTCCCGTGTTTGCGGTTCTTAATTACCCCCAAATCATGTCAGCTCCAGATTCCTGATCGACATAATTTAACTGTATTAAAATTTGATACGGTTTACTAAAATAGCAATTAAGAAACCGAGTTAATATGAAAAATCTCTTTTTCCCTGGAGAATTAGTCATAATAGGTCGACAATGTTTTACTGTTTTTTTCCAGATTGGCGCAAAACAGATCAGCACAAGGCGTGTGCAGAAAAACTTATTGATGCCCTCGTTTCCCTTGCGAGATGAAATTAATAATTGTCCAACTGGATTAAAGTTGTAAGGTGAGAGATATGACATAACGTTCGAAGCAAAGCCCTTCAATCCATCAACCGGACGCTCTTCAGCACTGAGCTTGCGACGGGAGACTGCTAGTGAGATAAACAGTCGGTATAAAACTTGCTAGAAATGCCGACGAACACATTTTACAGCATTGAATTCAATGTTATTTCCAACGGATTGAAAAAAAGATGCTTTGTCGTTCACGGATACAAACTTGAATTGTTTTGTGTTGTAAACCCAAAAACTGTGTAGCACATCGTTGACAGTTTGGCTCAAATTCTAGCTGGAATAATCAAGTAAATGTAAATCTTTTAAAGGTTTTTATCAAACTGAGGCAAATTTATTCCTTTTCTTTTGATTTCAGGTCCAGTTCTTTTGTTGAAGAAATTGCTGATGGTTTGTCAGTCCTAATGTAAATAGCTTTTTAGAGACATTCCTAAACAAAATGGTTCAAAATGAAATACGCTGTAAAATAATAAGTTACTTTAAACACTTCAAACTTTAAATTATTACACTTTTTATGGAAGCTTTCCCGGAAAATCCAAATGCTTACAACATTAAGCTACAACTAATCCAGCGACAATTTGGATTTCTAATTTTTTTTAGCAATTTTGGCAGTTTTGTAGGTAGGGTTTTGTAGTTCTAGGCTTTTTTTTT
>CM042755.1:17652714-17670335 GCA_022496165.2 Catalaphyllia jardinei
TGTGCTTATATCATTTTCAATTCTGATTAACCGCTCGTTGATTTGATCCAATACATTCAGCTTATCTAATTTCGCTTGTAAATCTTTCAAAATGGCGTCGTCAACGAGCACATGGGAAGATTTTTCTTCTTCAGAACTCGACACACGCGTACGCTTCTTTTCACCTGGCTTTGGTGGCATCTTCGTAGATTTCAAATAAATTAAATTAGGAGTATAAATTTGTGGTATTAGGCGAGTAATTATCTGTCTCTCTTCGCTTATGTCGGAGAGCTACGAAAACACGTCTATTCCATCGGCTATCGTCCCAGTCTCAATTCAGGCATATTTTGTGTACTATGGCAATTCTTCAGTGGCATTTTTCATTCACTTAAGACACAGAAAAAGCTTACCTCCTCTTATTGATGAATATATAAACATATAAACAATAACCACCATTTGGCGAAAATGTGCTAGGAGTATCGAACAGTTTTCTGAGAGCGTAACTTGAGGAAAACTGTGAGCAACGAGGAGAAGGAGAAATATCCGAGTTTATAATCCATTTCCGTAGGTGAGGTTTTTAAATACGAGGGCGCGAGCGTTTAGGGGTATCTGGGGGATGCCCTCCGCCCCCCCCCCTCCTAGAAAATTTTAAAATATAGAGGCCCGAAAATGCTATTTTCAGCATTGTGCACGTCAATATTTCAAACTCGATGTAGTGTAAAATAGCAGGTATTTTTAGTCAAAACAACAATATTTCCCACCTTTTGTTAACTTAGTACACTAAACGTTTTTCAAAAGCTTGACGTGTGCTGCAAACGAAACTCAGGGTAAAAGCTTAAGCCTTCCCCCACCCCTGCTCCGCCGTCAATGTGAAAAAGCAGCGTCAAAGCATCAATATGCACTCAATACACGTTTCATCTGGGTCCCCCGAAATTGTATTCCCGGCGTTTCTATATTTTAGATATAGATAGTTTATTTGTAAAACCTTGCAGCTTATAATGCTGAATTGGGTATTTACAATATGTAAATAACTATATAAAACTGTGATAATTAACAATTAGAACCGTAGCCCGAAAGGACTACTGGTCAATAGCCCATGAGGCGAAGCCCAACAGGCTGCACGTCCGAAATATTGCCTGCTAACTTTTAAAGTTTTTACGTTTTAACTGCTGTATTTTCATCACAACTACAACCCGTTATCTTTATAACATCGATAATGACAAAGACCTACAGTCATTTTTTCTGAATTCAATTTTGCGGTCAGTTCCGACCGAACGTGTTTCTCCTTCACTGTGGCGATGTTTACTCGACAATTGCATAGCGAAATTTTAGCCGACTCACCGTGGTAAAAGTGCAGGGAAACGGATGATGAGGTTTAACTCTATTACAGAATCAGCCCCGTCTTCCTGCTTATTCAAAAGTCGTAGTTCAAGCTCAAGAATTTTGGAGTCCAAACTTCTTGAATCTCCTGGAGTACAAAATCAACATATTTAATATACCGAGTTTATTAAGTATGCAAGTTCCCACAGACTCCATTTATGAAATCCCGAACGCCTGTTAAGGAAGTATTTTCAACCATGGGATTATTTTGACAACACTCAAAGTTTGTTTTCCATTCCTCCACTATTTGCTAAAAGCTGAAATCAACAGTTTGTGTTTTCAGTCCTCCACTATTGACCTTCAAAGGGGGTTCGTTCGAATCCCTCGAACCCCTCCCCCCTCTTACGAGCCTGTAATCCATCAAATCTTTTCGCTAGCGCAACGACCGCAATTTTGAAAATTTGGGAATATTCTCGGACATTCCCGAGTTTTAGCTGGGAAATGTTCGGTCAAGTAACGTGTTTAGACCAATCGTGCGCGAGCAAAAATATTTGATGGATTATAAAGACCATTATTAAAAACTGGATCATTGGATAATGTAATTCGAGGGTTTTCATTGGCTTAGCGATCATGGTATATGAGCCATTATACCATGATCTACAAAAATGGCGAGCGTATGCGTGATTTTTTGGGCATTTTTATTTTTATTGTAGTCTAGTATCCTATATTTGGGGGGAGTTTTTAATGTAACAATTATTTCACTCGAGTTTATTGGATATGAGACGATTATAGCCAACTCGGTGCTACGCGCCTCGTTGGCTATCTATCATCTCGTATCCAACGCGCGCTCATGGACTAATTTTTAAATAGCTATAGGATTGGAGAGCTGGCCATTAAAACAAATGAAAAGAAATTTCACCGCGCTTTTTTAAATTCAATTTCAAACCTCCGAAACAAACCTCACTTTACAATGCAACAGACCAAAAAGGTGATTTTCGCTAAACATTAATATTTGAACAATAATGGTAAAAGTAATAACAGTAGAATTACCAAAAACATTTCATAGCATGGTAGTATTTTAAACACAACCAAAAAAGAAAAAGAAATTGAGGTTATCCATATTTGAATCAAAACGGCTTCACTGAGACACAATATCACGTACACACTTTCATCATTCTTGCGAGAATACTTTAGACTGATACTTTGATACTTAAATATCTCGAACTTTAAACGGAATTGAGAAGGTCAACAAAAATGATGAAAAGGCAGTTTTGACAAAAGATGCTAATGTGTTAGGTTTTCTTGAGCTTTTATTAAGGACGGTGCCTACTTTTGTTAGTGCGCACACGTTCTGCGCATCACGTAAGGCATGGTTAAAGCTTCATGCGCGCTCTGGGTCGACATCGACGCAATCACCTACGCCACCAAGTATACGACTAAAATGAAAAATAATTTCTACTGTGAGCAAATCAAGTTTAATGTACCTGTACTTAAACCAGTAACACCAGAATACCAGCATATCGCTAACCACTAACTATTAACGTCTTCCAGCTGAAAAACTAGCTGTTATCTGTCGAAAAATATTCTGAAATCTAAGTGCAAATGGCGTAGTGCGCACCCAATGCAAGTGCGAGATACGTAAATGTTTTACTTACTGGGGTGTTGAGGGGAAATATGTCGAGGACACTGTAAAAGCGTTCTAAATACATGAATAACTTTACAATACACTACACTTTATATTATGAAATGGAAGTGATAAGCCTATTCAACACGTGATTAGTTTCTGGTTGTGAGCTAAAGGTATTTAGATTGTATTTTAGTTGAACCACAGCAAGGCTGTAGGAGACGCTAAGAGCGCTGTAGCAACGATTTTGTTAGTAAAAACCTACCAAAAATGGTTTTTATGTTACCAATAACCCGTCTAGTTTAAAGATCTTTACAGGTGTATTTGCTTTTCTGTATGTAGAGGCGAATTCTAAGGAAATCTGTGAAGACTGAATATCCTTTCCTTTTTTTTCAGAAAAATGCTGATGCCAGCATTTTTGATGAGAATCAAGTCTAATTATCTCGAAAAAATGAGTAGTTTCCCCCATTTTTCTCTGTCGATTGCAATAGCCCTTACAAAGATCTACTTTTCCCGCGTGGTCCTAGCCTGGCGCAAAAACCTTTGTATTTAGTAGGCACCGTCCTCGAATAAAAGTTTAAGACGCTGATTTCATGTTAAGTTTGACCAAATTTAACAGACCAGAAATTTTCGCAAATTTACGGAAAGCAACGTTACTTGAATTTAAGACATCCCCTCGAGTCGCACACACTGAAACGATTAGCCTTCATGAGAATATAACCCATGTAGAGCTGTGCTCCTTCAACAAACCACAAAAAAGGCCGTGAGCCGGAGAAGTAACTAATAAATAATGCCAGTGATGATGGCAAACTCCAACAAATCATGAGAGGCAAATACTATTTGCGCTTCTCCAGTAATTCTTCACCATTATGAACCTGCTTGCAAGCTTTTATTTATTTCATTACTTTTTTAGAAAATAAATCAATAGAAACGAATTGTGTAGTCCTTTGTTGTATTTTTTATTGTTTCTACTCCACTTTTAAGATCTAGAAATTGCCTTCTCCCCTTTTCTTAGTCTCCACAAAGATCGTTCTCTGTTTGTGCACAGGTGCAAACGCGTTTGCAGAAATATTAACTCTCGTCTGTTAGAACACAACTTTGAATCTTATTTTGAAGATGTCAGCAGTTAAAGAAGTCACATGCATTCCATGGTTAATATACCAACGGTCTCGTTTTATCAAAACACTAATTTAGATTATTTGCAGGGTAATTTCATTACACATGCGCGATAGCCGTTGATTTGGTTGATTCTTATACTACCTTTATATATTGGAAATTATAGGTTATTGATTTAAAACCCAGACAAAGAACAGTCTCTGCTGGGGCATCAGTATGATTTTGATCGAGCTCGAGAGTTGTTAGGATAGACCATTTTGCAGTTGTCGGCTTAGTGACCTGGCCTCTAAATGAAATGAGTTGACCCTGTTTTGATACAGACCTTACTGTTTTTATTTTGCAAATTAAGTTGTTCTTATGCTAACTAGTTTGCATTTACATGACAAAAGCAAAGAGGTCTGTATAAAAGCAAGTTCACCTTCAGCCTCGATTGCATTCATGGCGAAGCAACTAAGCACACAACTGTAAAATGGCCAATTTATTCTGAAGTTTGAACGTGCATCCCTCCACCTCACTGACTTGTCTTAATGTAATATATCAAACATGAAAGGGCGCGTTTGAGCACAACGAGAGAAGAGTTGAACATTTTACACACTGCAAAGTATTTTTGACGAGCACTGTCTTGAACTGTTCAGCCAGAGCTGAATAGAAGACTTCCGTCGCTGCTGATTTCCATTTCGCAATTTTGACCGTCGATGCAATCACTGGTAACCAAGCCTTTCAGACTGAACGATGCCAGGTCTGCTTCATGTTAAACTTGGACAAGGTAGAAACTTGTTTTACCAAATGCATCAGGTTGTTCATATTCACACTGGGTTGACTGCGGTCAGCGTTTATCTGTTGGTTGCGGCAACTCCATCATTAATATTCTATATTCTATTATTCGTTGTACAATTAAACTTAATTTGCAGACATTTAGCGGATCAACCTGGTAGTGTAGAGGTATAAAAGGGACGTTAGAAAACAGAGATTCCGGGTTCGATACCAGGTGGTTATTTACATATTTTCCTTTTCAATTTAGTATAGAAAAATTTGTTAAAAGTTAAGTATCGCAAAAATGGCATCAACCGTTAACGAAACAGACAACTGCGCCGTGGCCACTTCACCTGGCGACGCAGTCTTTTTTCAGGACAACTTTCTCTTCCATCATGACCAGCTTACGTCAATCTCAAAATATAAAATGAAACGTAAATTGTGGCGCGTTTATCCTGGAGTGGCGCGCATAAGATAACAATCTCTTATTGTTGTCGCAAACAGGTGGTGGATCTATGAACCATTCGTTATGGTATTTTTTTTTTCGCCAATGACGACATCAAAGCAAATAATAACTCATGGATAGACTGAGGTTATTAAGTGTATAAACCAGAAGACTACTCATTCATGATCGTAAGAACGAAAAAAACTGAACGTACTAAACAACAATATCGGAAAAAGTGAATACAACGATGAACGGATAATAAGTCTACCAAGGGCGTAGCCAGGGGGGGTCCTGGGGTGCCCGTGACCCCCCCTTTGTAAGCCTTTTTGTAAGCAAACAACCTACAGTATTCAGGTGACAGTCTAGTGAGTACCCTCTGTATGACTCAGTGTGACCCCCCCTTTGAAAAATCCTGGCTACGCCCATGTCTACAGCAGAAAACATTGGGAAAACCTATTACTGTTTACTGCCTTATTTGTCTTTTTCCGTTGGCTGGAAACACAATCATCGGAATAATTGTTTTCAAGACGAAAACCATGAGAAAATCAATCAACTTTTTAATTGTAAACCGTGGCCATGTCCGATCTGCTCTGCATGTTTCGAATTTTTTTTTTGATTCCTTGGAAGATAAAAAAGCCGTCTATATAGACTCCTGAGTAATCAGTCGTCCCCTTGGCCAGACCTTATGTAAGCTGGTGTTCTTCTTAAATTGTCTACACGGACAACAGAATTTTTATAGTGTTGGTATCTCTATAATTTGTAAAAAGGTATTCAAAGAAAAAATTGGATTCCAACATTTAAAGCCATAAAATCTATCTTTAAACTTCCAGCTTCAGCCACGCCCAATAAGTTGAACGTGAGTCAGTGTACAAAAAGAGTCTGGGCTTTTGAATGGGTTATGATGTAATTTCAGAAATTGCCAAATCCTTCTAGTTCATGTCACAGTTGTTTCAGTAGTGGTGACTAGTTTCTATCGAAAAAAACAAACAAACAAACCAAAGTTGGTGAAGCAATGCAGTCGTCATGCAAAACAAAATAAAAACAGCAAGCTTTGAGATGTTTCTGAAGAGACGTCATTCGTCACCAATCCTATATTACCCGGCCAACTTCATTGGGAGTGGCCGAAGCGGGAAATTTAAAGCTTGATTTTATGGCAAAAATGCATCGGAATTTATTTTTTTTGGTTTAAAAAGAGACATACCAAACCAGAAAAACCCTGTTGGCCGTATGAACACTTTAACAGATGTCTCTGGTCTGCCTTGTGTTTATTCAGGGCCTGGTTCTGGTAGCAATGGATTGATTTGGAGCTGTGGTATTTCCCCTTCGTTTTCTATTGATCAGTTCAATGTGCCCGTCATTTGCAGCAACTGGATCGCCGCGATATCTCGTGGCCATGAACTTGTTTGAATATCCAGGAGGGTTGCCTTGGGTGGTACATCGAAATGAAGCCTTTGGAGAATCCTCGTCTTTCAAAACTTGCTTGGTAATTTTTACAAATTGGTACAAAGTTTGTAGCAAGTTTGGTCGTATAAATCTTTATCTCGTATATTCTGGTAGCCATACTATATACTATCATGTTTTTGAAGCTCAAGTCACATGAGATTCCTGGTGAGCAATCGGATTGACATTGCTATTGTGTTATTGTGTTTACTCTTCTTCCCTAGATCGGATATAATGATGTCCATGAATTTCCGGACACCTTTTATCTCATTTAGGACAATTTTCAGCCAGTCATTTCAGACATTCTGCTGATACATTGCTTGCATAAATTTGCGCCCAGAAACGCGAATTAGACTGAAAGCAACATCTGAAAAAGATGAAGTTCTATTCTGTAGGCCAGCAATTGGTGCATATTTGTTAAAGGAGTAAATTTTAAACTCGTTAGGTAAAATAATTTGATCAGTTCAGACAGAAGATATGACTCACTGTTTTTGAACAATAATATTGCTTGGAAGCTTCCTGTTAAGTATTCCTGTTAAGTATTTAGAACACCGCCCATTTCCTATTAGTGTTGTCAGTTAATTCTTTCAACTATCTCTTTTTCACTGCGCTGAAATGCTCAACTAAATTAGCGCTGGATAGTAAGAGGAATATTCAAATTAAGCCCGCCATTTTATGAACTTCAACGAGACACTGCCAGCGCAAATAGTCAGAACTCAAGCAACAAGGCTGAGCGCGCGCAGCAACTTACAGCAGTTGTGATCATGGTAACATGACATCACAATGAAAGAAAAGAAAACTCGAGAGAATTTCGCCTGAAAGTTTGTGTAGTATTTCATCATGAGTTCAGTTATGAAAAAATTGCGGAACAAACGGTTCAAAGACGACAAATTTCAAATCACGGTATCTGTGTCGTCGCTGGTTTTGGCATGTCAGAAGGAAAAATGGTAAGTTTCTAATTAAAAGGTTTTTAACAATTTCTTTTCAATTTGTCGATAACTATGGCCTGACATAAAACATTAGTCTATAAAGATGTGTGTCTGTTTGTTTTTTTAACTTCTGGGATATAATCCATCACAGCAGAACCTGTAAAATAACAAGAAGTTTAGATCAGCTTTAAGTATTTTGTTGTATTCGAAATTGCATTGGTGAATTTTTAGGTTGAATTTCGCAAGCACAGTTTTCACGCAAAAGAAGCGTTTCACTTATTATATTTTTCTTTTATTTGGCTAAACGCGATTTGCACACTAAGACCTACAGAGTGTGACTGATGCTTTAAGGTAAAAGGATTCCTTTTTGCTTTGTCCTTGAAATGAGCAAAACGAAAGAAAAGCATAGATAGTGAGTTTTAAGTTTCAAAGTGTATTTTACTCTCCATAGAAAAAGCAAAAAAACAAACAAACAAACAAACAAAAAAACAAAAAGAAAATGCTAGCGAAAATCGATGCATTAAAGATTTCCTACGAGGCAAATGATTAGAAACTTGAGAAAAGTCACAACATCTCAAATATAAGACTCTGCGAAGTAAGTAAACGCAGGCGAGCGCTTAATTTTACTTTTTTGGGCGATCAAAGAAAAGGCACCTCAGCGAGGGATCGGAGGGTTCTCGTTACCAGGCTTTGGAGAGGAAATGCAATATGGCGGGAGGGCACTATGTTTATATCCCAAAAGGAGAGTCAATGCAAGTTTTTTTTTTCATTAGTTCTAACCTAAGCGTTTGTTCACTAGGCATCCCTGCAAACTTGCTATAGTTTGGAATAAGGAAAAGCCTAAATTGTGCAGTACAAAGGTAAGCTTGGTCGTGTGTAAGTTGATGTGGTCGTGTTTAAACCACGAAAAGGCGAAAAGTGCTCCGGTTAACCAAAATAACGCTCCAGTTTGCCTAAATAGCACTCAGGCTTACAGCCAAAATATCACTTGCTTGAAGGTGTTAGCTCTCAATAATTCTATGGATTAAACCCTTCAGTAACCGTCTCCCATTTCGTCATTTCGTCATCTCGCCATTTCGTGTTTTAAAATAGATACACCCAATTTAATTCACTTTGGTTCGCAAGCGGATTATTATTTATTCTGTTTTCAGCCGGTGCCATGGCAGGGCGGTTTTAAAAACCCTTATAGTGGTATAATAGTCTGGCCGGAACCTGATCCAGTGAAAACGAAGTTGACTTTGTTCAAGGTAAAAATACCAACTTATGTAATCAGTTTAAAGAAAGGTTTCTTAATTTGAGCTTTCATGTAAGCTTGATGTTAAAACATGATATACAAAGTTGTTGCAAATGGGTCCAGAGTCGAGAGAGCTAATAATGTGAAAGGATTGCTTTACGAATCTATGCTTGGGACTGTGACACCGTGCGTAATTATTTGGCTGTGAATTCAAAATTTCACATACGTAAGATCCCGGTATGCAATTTATATTTTTTTCTTAAAAGCTAGCAATTTGTTATAACAAAATTGCGGCTTCATTAATTTTTGTGATCAATTGACATTTTAATTTCTTTCAATTTTAACTATTAATTCTTGCATAAACATTTAAATCCACTCTCTAGATGATCTGCATGGACAGGCTTGCTCCAAGTTTGGAATTGTTTAGGTTTTCCCCGAGATGTCACTGCTGTACTTGTCTCAGCTGTGTTTCTTTTTTTTGTTTTTGCATTCCTTTTGGGTGTTGAATTTATTTATGATGACTGGAAAACATTGTACCTAGACTTGTTTGGAAGCCTTGATCTTGAGATGTCACTGAGTAGATGCAAGCATCTTACCTTGTATTTGACAATATGGACCACTTTGTTTCTCCAATCTTGATCTTGCATTGAGGCATAGTCAATTTAAATTCATTTCTTTCTCTAAACATTTTCTATTATAGGATAAGTTTATGCACCAATTACATACTTTGTGTAAAACATAATTTAATGGGGACAATGGAATTCTCCTTTATGTTATGTTACAAGTAATTAAAATGTGTTTTTAATGCTTTTAGAACTCTGGGAAATGTTTATACCAATATCAGGACAAACCATGGAAAATACTGGTCCAAAATGTAAGCCATTACATGTAGTTTTACTTGTTTGTAAGACTATAGAAACTAACTGTAGCCAACTAGTCACATGCTGTTTCAGATTATAAGAATAGCTTGTATTTTTGTATTTCTTCTAGCCTCTAGGAACATTCTTTGTAGCTGATCAAATCAAACTTAGCATAGTTAATTGTCATTTTTTCAATTTATAAAAGCTGGACACAACAGGATTAACAAATAGTAAAAAAGGTTCAATTTAGTAATAATTTCACCTCTCCAATACCAAAATTGTGAAGACTTTTAATTCTAGAACTGGTAAAGGCCTACCAAACTGTTGTATTGAAGCTTTTCCATTGAAAAATCTGGATGTTTAGAAATTGTGGACACTCATCCTCCTTGTCCCTGCTAGGACATTAATTTTTTAAAGTACATGTAACATCTGAGTCAGACATAATTTTCACTAGCCAGTGTTAAAAAAATACAGTTTTGGGCCCTGTTTTATGTTTTGACAACTTACCTGACCACAAAACTGTACCATGGTGACAATAGTAAGTATCGATTCTTCTCTTGAATGGCTATATGGTATAACTACAAATCAAATTTTCTCCTTACAGAGCTCCAAGTGCTATACATGCATGTAATTACACCCGGGCCCTAGCAGGAAAGACCTTAAGCCAGTAAATCAAGTCCAAGCACAATAACCATTACTCCGTTTAATGTTCTAATTTATTAGCTAGATCAGCTTCCTGATATTTTTTATATAGCTCTGGATATGAAATGCTTTGTGGAATATTTACAGTATCTGATGAATTGCCTCACTTTGTATCTCAAGGTGACTCCTTCTGGTAAACAGAAGGTCATTGCAGTTGGATGTCTGGATATTTCAGATTACATAATGGAAGAACCAACAAGTCATGATATTACTGTTACACTGAAACCAGTAAAAAAGACTGTTCTGTCAGGTTCATTGGAGTTCACTTTGTCATCTGTTATATTGGAGGACGGTGTCCCCCGGTGAGTTATTTTCATTTGTATGAGCTCTCAGAAATACCCACAGGCTGTAATATCTTGAGAGTTGATGTAAGCTTAATCGTTATGGAATAGAGCTAGTGCTACATGTTCCACACAAATCACACTTGTGCAGTAAAAGCTTACATGCTGTTACTTTTTCATAGACTCAAACTGGGGGATCAAGGAGAATTTCGAGGGTTTTGGTGGAACCCTTAAATGAAAAAAAGAGTCGACATTATAACATGCTGGCTTGGCCTCAGAAAGCCGGAAATCTCTTTTGTTAGGAACGCAATTTTCAAAACATTTGGGTGGAGGTTGCGTTCGGAACCCCCCGCAATCCTGTATCCACCCCAGCTAAAGATAACCATTTACCCCAATCACTCTGTCTGTCTCTTTCTTAGTTTCTTCAAAGGATTCAGTATTTTTTGCTTTTAAATTCACTTATCAATGACCCCACGTTTTTAAAAAAATAATCTACATGCTTACTCAGTCACTCACTCAATGACTCAGTTCATTCATTTTTGTTGCAGTCGCACAGATAAGGAAATCTTTGACGAGATCATGAGTGATGCTATAGCAGAGATGGAGAGGAACAAATCACTACAGGAAGCAAGAAAAAGCAACCGTCAAGGTTTAAAGAGCAGCTCAAAGAAGACATCTGGACACAAAGTTCCAGTGTCAGACCCTGCAGCCTGTGATTCTCAAGAAGCTGCCTCTTGGAGCCACAGCAACACTGTAGGGCAGAGGAAAGCTCCATTTCACCCTCCACCTATCCAAGCTGCATCCCAGTCTGCTTCACCAGCACCACGCTCAGCTTGGCTCCCTCCATCAAGTCAACGAGACTGCGAGGTGAAGCAAACTGAGGAGAAAGCATCAAATAAGAAAGATGATAAGTATCCCCGGGAACTTGATACTATTGGGGAAAAAGAATCTGATGACAGACAAAGTTCTTTGTCGTCGGAGAATGCGTCTGATCCCTTCAAGGAGACAGCTATGAAAGATGCTGAGGTGTGTGGCAGTACTCCTGGAGAGGGACTTTCTCGCAGTAATGGGCTTATCAGTGACAAGACCCGCTCCTTCTCAGCTGTGGAAGCTTCTCCTTCTAATAAGGAGACACCCATGCGACATGAGCAAAGTTCTCCTCAGACTGCCGCCCTTAATACTTCGGCCTTTAACGATGTCCACCCCAAATATCTTGTGGAAGCCTCCCCATCTACAAGGAAAACGCTTTTTAACCAAGAAGAAAGTGCTTCTTGTACTACCGACCCTGAGGCGTTAACCACGAGCGAGGCGGCTGGGTTTCCGACTGTAGTTCATGGTGCTATGCTTGAAGGAAGTATTGTAGCAAGGGAAACTGGGTCGTCAAATATATTTCAAAAGAACCAGCCTCAAAGCAAGGTATTTATCGACTGTAGGTACCTCTGTATCAAAACAAAAAGGGTTTTCATTCCCTCTCCAGAATAATTCGATAGTTGTGTTTGTAGAACTAACTCAAAAGAAAGATACAGCTTCTCCCGATTGTAAACTCTTTATTGAATACCGTTGTATCTCGTGGTATAGAAGTTACATGACTGTCTTTTGAGTCTTTCCATATCCTGTACTTGCATTCGCTCACATTTTTTCATGCTCAACATCAATTTTCTCTACTCGCAAGAGAAAGAATTTTCAAATTCAAAATTCTTTCCTTTCCCTCTGTTAGTGAGCTCGCTTGAAAATTCGTCATCCACCAGCGCCGAAATTATCCGACTTTACCGCATAGGACTGTTTGTAAATTGCTTTTTCCCCTTCGATTGAATATAAAGCTCTTTTTGTGTACTGACTGCAATTCATTTGTTGTTATTCTTTGCATTTCAGGATGGTTTACCTATCAGCCAGCATTGCCCAGAACTCTCTGTGTATATACGAGAAGAGACTTGTCTCCTCCAAGACGAAATAGTATCTTTGGAGAAAGTGAGCAACAAAATCGAAAAGGAAATCCAGCGGGCAAATAAAACACAAGGTTCGTATTTAAACTCTTAGTGTCTCTCCCTCTAGATGTATAAACGAGTAGTAATGAACTGCTAGGGAATTCGAATCCTGTAAAAATGTTCTGCGTAGGGGAGGTGCAGGGTGGTGGAAGGTGGGCTATTCTTATTTAAGGAGGATGGGAGACACCTGGGTCGTTTTCCATTTACAAAAAAATTCGAAAAATTCCTATCGGGAATTTCCGTTTGGGAAGAGCGCGTTCCATTAGTCACAAGTCCCAATTGTTCACCGGCCCCTAGCCGTCGCTTCACCCAAACGACCACTGATGCCTTAGTAAACTGTTCTGCTATTTTCTCGAGCAAGTCTTTCTTTGTCGCTTTCCCGCCAAACAAATGCTTATTATCGGCATTTGCGGTTATGAGAAGTCTGACATCTGCATCCCCCCATCTTTCTAGCTTTACAGTGGTAGAAACTTTACCTGTGAACGAAGAATTACAAAAGAACTTCTTAGAGTTGTTCATGCAACATTTTACGGGGGAATTGACTCTTTTAAGCGTGAACTTAAATCGTTTTATTTTAAGAGACTTTTCAACGTGTTTGATGGCGACAACTTTCGTACCTATAAAATGATTTGTCCTAAATGTCGCCGGGTAAATACCCTTACTGCGTGCACTTGTTAAGAAGCCTATTTAGTTTATTTACATTATTAAGTTAAAATTTTAGGAGAGGGTTGGGTTGGTGTTTAAACCTAGGAGGGGACTTATGTCCTATTGTTTTTGCACCAGTACTGTGGTACAAATCCTTAAATAAATAAATAAATAAATAAATAAATAAATTTGTGCACCGGCAAAAAAAGCTTCGAACAAGAAAGAATTTCTACCTACCACTTTTATACGCGGCACATTCGTGCTGCAATAAATTTTCTAGATCTGGCACTAGAACGTAGCAGGCAGAGCAGGCGTAGTAGCCCTGAAAATGTGTTTGCAAAAAAGCTTCCGGAAAACGGAATATGATCTGCCGCCATTTTTGTTGAAACACGAGGGGGCTTGGCCGCTTAAAAGAAAGCGAAAGGCGTGGAACTGGTGATAATGACGAGAAATTCTGTAAATGGAACACAAATTTCCAGTGGGAAGTTTCCACCGGGAAAACGGGACTACCTTTTCAGAAATTCCGTTTATTCCGGAAAATTTCCAGTGGGACAAACCAAAAGGTCGTGTTCCATTTACATCCCAACCGGAATTTCCGGAATTTTTTGGTAAATGGAAAACGCCCCCGATCTTTTCGCGCTACTAAACGAAAAGGGTATTAAGGCACTGTCCTTTCGTTTTCATTGTCTTTTTTTATTTAAGGCGATTACAGTGAAAGGTCAGTACCTTTACTCCTAGTGTCCATTTCTACCATGAGTACCAAGAAGTACTAAAGGACTAGATTAAAATCCTGTCAAAAATGGAGCAGGATGTAGACCAATATCCCATTCTGGAGAGGAAGCAAGATTCTAAGTTTCTTCATGCTACAGAAACTTGCACAAGTTCTGCCAATGGTGGCCACCTGGCTTGCTAAGACTATTCTCTAATTATCTTTTTTCCAGGTTGTGAAGAAGAACGCGAGGGTCTAAATCAAGACAGGATCTCACTCAACAAATACAGGGCTGAGCTTATCAGCAGGAAACGAGATCTTGAGATCCTGTAAGTGAAAGTTATTTTCCTCTTTAAAATTCTATTTTTGTTTAATTCATACTCTTCCCTAACAAATCTTAGATAGATCACGAATCTCATTACTTGTAAAATGGAGGGTGGGGAATCTATAGTTCTTTTATACTTAATGATTTTAACTTTAATTTTAGGGGCACAGAAAAGAATTTGGAAGAATGTATTAATTGGATTAGACAGGAACTCATGTTCCTGTTAGAACTTGAAGGTAACACATGCCTATTCACTAAACTATTTTTTCTTTAATCTTGTTTTCACTCAGTACAAATCTATAGATGGATTGTCTGCATTATAAGATCCAGCTCTGTTTACTCTACATTGATAGTATGCATTGGAGCATGATTTCCCGTGTTTGCGGTTCTTAATTACCCCCAAGTCATGTCAGCTCCAGATTCCTGATCGACAAAATTTAACTGTATTAAAATTTGATACGGTTTACTAAAATAGCAATTAAGAAACCGAGTTAATATGAAAAATCTCTTTTTCCCTGGAGAATTAGTCATAATAGGTCAACAATGTTTTACTGTTTTTTTTTTTCAGATTGGCGCAAAACAGATCAGCACAAGGCGTGTGCAGAAAAACTTATTGATGCCCTCGTTTCCCTTGCGAGATGAAATTATTAATCGTCCAACTGGATTAAAGTTGTAAGGTGAGAGATATGACAAAGTTCGAACCCAAGCCCTTTCATCCATCGGCCGGACGCTCTTCAGCACTGAGCTTGCGACGGTAGACTGGAAGTGAGATAGGCACTCGGTCTAAATCTTGCTAGAAATGCTGAGGAACGCTTTTTACAGCATTGAATTCAATGTTGTTCCCGATGGATTGATAAAAAGATGCTTTTTCTTTCAAGGATTTCAACTTAAATTGTTTTTTGTTGCAAACCGAAAAAGTCTTTAGCGTTTTGTGGACAGTTTGGCTCAAATTTTAGCTAAAACATGTAAATCTTTTGAACGTTTTTATAAAAACTGAGTCAAAGCTGTCGTGCTAAACCAATTTATTCCTTTTCTTTTGATTTCAGGTCCAGTTCTTTTCTTGAAGAAATTGCTGATGCATGGCTTGTCAGTTTTACTATAAATATATTTTTTGGAGACATTATTTTTGAAACAAAATGGTTCAACATGAAATACGCTGTAAAATGATACGTTACTTTAAACACTTCAAACTTAAAATCATTACACATTTTTATGGAAGCTTTCCCGGAAAATTCAAATGCTTACAACACGAACCTACAACTAATCCAGCGACAATATTGTATTCCTAATTTTTTTTAGCAATTTTGGCAGTTTTGTAGGTGGGATTTTGTTGTTCTAGGTTTTTTTTAGCAGTTTCAGCAGCCAAGCTTTTGTATTTCTAGTTTTTATTTTAGCAGGTTTATTGCTGCATTTCTAGGTTTTGAGCAAGGTACGACTATAGACCTTAAATTGTTTTATTGTGAATAAAACTCTAATGTTACGTCATGTACATGTGTATTGATAAGAAAAATCTTTCTTCCAGTTCAGAACTTGCAGAGTGTTTTTAATACAAAAATGAATACACTTCCTTTAATAAATCACAAAAAGATATTGATTGAGACAAGTGGAAAGCCATAAACTGACCACATACGAAACATGTGAAACATGTTTACTAAAAGCCCATAAGAAAAAAAACGTTCAGGGACGGATAGTCTGAAGGTATGTGCTCTGGCAGACTTTAAAGTCATTTTCAAAGCGTGCAAAAAATAGTGCAACTCAATGGCCTCAAAATTATACTTATTAAACTCCCCTTGTTTTCTTTTCATTGGATTATCGTAACTTGCATAGGAGATTTCATGCAGGTTATATGACATGTCGTACGGCGCATCCTCGGAAACCCATGGGTAGCACTGGGCACGACCCGATATTCTTAGGGTAAGATATTTTCAGAAGAATGCGCTTGATGGCAACTTTCGCTCGGAAATTATCTTCCCCCGAAAATATCGCGTCGTCCCGAATGCTGCCCGTTGGCCTCCGAGGATGAGTACCGCGAGGATCTGAGCAGAACTCAGAAACCCCACAAAAGTTAGTACTCTTTTTTATGACAACTGAAAAATGACGTCATACACCTACTGTAATGCATCAGTAATAGCAGGCGCGATTTTCTGGTTCCGTGATAATGTCTCACTGGTCAGCCAAATCGCTGTTCATCTCTTCGTCAATGCTCCCAAACTGCCCATGTATGAAAACTTAGTATTTTTGTCAATAGCCCAGGATGAAAGCCGGCCTCAAATCGACTCTGTTCATTTCCAAACGAAGTCAAGCTCCAAACCTTCAAAAAATGGCGCCGGCCGCGAAACTGAGTCATGCTACAAAAGTATTGAATATCACCCTAACTGCAGGCCTAGCCCTCTTGGCCAACGATGTTTCTCTTAACCCAGGGCCTGGTCCATTACAACTAGCCTTTCAAGGTGAAATGTCTTCGGATATTTCAGATAAACATCTCAGTATAGTCTAAAAAATAAGTTGACTGAGTTGCGGTTGTTTTCGTGACCACCTCAGGCCTCTCGTCCTGTCCAAGGACGAAACTTGGCTTGACGATTCATTCTTGGATTTTGAACTTTATTTACCGGGATATCAGTCACTGAGACGAGGCAGAGATCGATATAGGGGTGGCTCTGTCTATATAGCCAAAAATCTAAATCCTGAGCATAGTTAATGGAGGAAAATGGTTAGGAACCTGGCAAAGTTCTTTTGTTGTGTGTTTTTGTTTGCAATTTTGGGGGTTGACCCTGCACAAAACCTGTCAAAATACAAAAGGATGTTATGTGTGCATATGCAACTAACCAATGGAAGCATTGCAATTATGTAATTTATGCAAAGCCAATGGGAATGAAACAAAAGAAGTACAGGGTCAACAACCTTTCAACATAACTTGACGTAGACTGTTTGTTTGCTTCTCTGATGTTTATCGGCCTCCCAACAACTTCCCTTTATTAACTATGGTTTGAGGTATCACAACCGAACAGTAGAAAGATCATTTTTGGATCTATCTACCGACTGCTAAACTTGGACCATCATTTTTCGCGGAGAGTACCCTGGAGGAGATGTTAAATAGGACAACAAACGAAACTATTGAAACAGTCCTTGTCGGTGATTTTAATTTTAACCACATCTCACCAAATGCGACAACAAAACATTCCCAGCATGAACCTCCTAAATTTAAACGAGCCCACAGGGATCACCAAAACCTCAAAAACTTTAACTGATTTAATCTTCACTACTCTACCCGAAC
>CM042755.1:17670735-17678235 GCA_022496165.2 Catalaphyllia jardinei
AATGGGAAAAACCTTCTCTTAATCATCAAATTTATCACGTTAATTTGAAACTTTCTTTGTAATATTTTACATTGTCATGTTTCCTTTTGTCTTTATAGCTAAGTAGCATTTTTGGTTCTATATATTCAGCTCTGTACTTTGTACGTTAAAATGAAGATGACAGAAGTTTCTGTCGAAACATGTTTTTAAAGTTAAAAAGTGTCGTGTTATTTCTTGAGATATCTACCCGAACTCCATGTATCTGGACCAGGTTTTTCAAAGCCCGACTAAGCTAGCCCAGGGTTAGCGAGAATTTTGATTTCAGTTTGTAACTTTTTGGTAAGGTAATCCGTTTATATTGTTTGCCCTTCAGTTTTGAGCTGTAGTAATCTCAAACTACAATGTAATTATGTTACTGTATTTATCAAAGTCACATGCAGTGGTACAGTGTGGAAAAATAGGCTCTTATGCGAGGTAAAGGCGGCGAAATACGAGATACAAAAACCCTCAACTTGTCGCGCAACATGTTTCGTTGCAATAAATGTTTTTGTTGCGCGACAGATTGATCACACAAGGTGAAAAACGGGAAACATCGACGAAAACTTGCAATGAAACGATGTTGCGCGACAAGTTGAGGGTTTTTGTATCTCGTATTTCGCCGCCCTAAGCGTTGTTACGTTCTTTATTTAAGACCAAGAGAAAATGAGGTGGTCTCTTGTTAAGACTCGTTTCTTTTCGTTTATGTCGCTTAAGATAAACAAAGTATTAAATATCAGCTAAGTAATCATTGTTTTGTGTTTAGCAGCAGTCCTAAAAGCTCGGAAAAAAGAGGTACGCACTACAATTTTAGAATGTTTCGATTCAGTGACTCATCGATACTTTTAATCAAACAAAACCTTGACAAGGTCTATGCCGTCTATTAAAATCGAGATTAAAAATCCTACGCCACATCCTAAGACCTGAAATGGGAGAATTTAAGAATTTTGTCACCAATTACTATTTTAACTTATTAGCAAATGTTTTCGATATCGACCAACCGTGTACATGGTCAGCTTTTATAGACTGTTCCTGCCATAGAATTCATTCGCACTGATTTATAACTTTGTAATTTTTACTTTTTCTTTCTGTAGGGAGTTTCCTTGCATGGGTACTCACGTCCCGTTCGTTACTCCCTTTTGGCTATCCCTACCGTGTTAAATTTATTTATTTTTCCCCCTCACAATTATGTATGTGTAACTTTTCGTTTATTACTATTGTAATTGAGTAGAATGCCAATAAAGCTGTTAAAAAAAAAAAAAAAAAATTCCATCTATTTATTATACAATACGCGATACGATCGCTAAAATGTAAATAAAAATTATGCCCTATTTGTAGCACTTCGTGTCAAAGATCAACTGCACGCCAGCTCATCGTGACAAGAAGACTATTCATCGAATATTATCCACGCACAGTACCAGATAGTACTTAGCTTAAGTTTGTGGTCGAACTGACCAACATTTACTGATATCATCAAATAAAACGTACTGTAGTAGTAGTGGTGAAAAGGATAAAACTATTCCAAGAATCGATATGAGCCACTGAATCAAAACATTCCAAAACTCAAGTGCTAACCTCTTTTTCCGGGCTTTCGGGACTGCTGCTGCACACAAAACAATGATTACTTAACTAAACAAAAGAAACGAGTCTTAAATAAAGAACGTAACAGCACTTACCTCGCAGAAGCGTCCATTTTTCCCACACTGTACCACTGCATATAACTTTGATAAATACGTATACAGTGTCACGATTACATTTTGGCGGGAAACATCACCAAAATCTTTGCCACCCGGAAATAGTAAAGGATCGTCGCAAAATATTAGATGGTTTCTTAAAACACATTTCAGTCATCAGTTAAAGGTATCACTGCAAAACGTTCTTATCAATCAAAGATAATCAAGGTTTTCTTTTTGGCAGGCGGGGTTGTGGACGTGTGGGCCGGGATACTGGGGGAATTTTCCTGTTTGAATTGAAGTATGGTATCGTTTTTAGAAAGATAGGTTTAACTAGTAATTGATTAATTCATTTATTTGTTTATTTATTTTTCATGCGTTCCGGGTTTTAGTAATTTTGTGTTCCGGGTTTTAGTATTCCGGCGTTCCGGCGTTTCAGCGTTCCGGCGTTCCAGCGTTCCGGCGTTCTGGCGTTCCGGCGTTCTGGCGTTCCGGCGTTCCGGCATTCCGTGTTTTAGTACAAGCCAATTGAAAGCTTCTTAGGGGATTTAAATATTCCTAAACTTTCCGACTGAGGAACAAAAGCTCTCGTGTGAGGGAAAAACCACTTCAGGGGAGGGGAGTGCATGGAGAGTTTTCAAAAATTATGTCAAAGGTAATAGCAACCAGACTTAAAAATGTCCTGCCACAAATTATTCATCATAATCAAACCGGTTTTGTTAAAGATGGCTATATTGGCGAAACACTTCGATCAATTTTTGACATAATGGACTTCAGTGGGGCTGAAGAGAATTTTCCCAGTTTAATGATCTTTATTGATTTTCAAAATGCATTTGATACCATAGAATGGTGTTATCTTCAACGCTGTTTAGAGTCTTTTAATTTTGGGCCCGAATTCATTCGATGGGTCATGACGTTTTACAAAATATACAAAGTTGTGTGATCAATAACGGTATCACTTCTGATTATTTTACACTTGAACGAGTGAGGCAAGGGGATCCACTCTCTCCATATCTATTCGTAGTAGCTGTCGAAACCCTTGCTATTGCAGTTCGTCAGAATACAGCGATAAAAGGAATTACCATCGGAAAGGAAACAAAACTCCTCCAATATGCGGACGATACAAGCAGCAAGGTTTCTGATGTAGAATAAGTAAAATCCTTTCTAACTTTGAATAAAATAGGTGATTGTTAATGATTTAAAAATACTCGTTTCATTTACAGTAGGTTTATACTCTGTTGGGTTATCGTTTAGACCTTTGCGTCAATCATGTGTGCTTATTGACAAGAAATGATGGTGCATGAGTTCTTCTCGACCAAACATGCGTACAGTAACACTTCAGGTTCTCAAGACAATTTGATAGGTTTTTGGCCTTTCCACTGACATATTTCTACAGAGTAGTTTTTTCTTCTTCACTCAACAATATCATAATTGAGCTTTATGCTCTATACAAAGCAGGTGTTTGTGAAGTGAAAACTAATGAAGCATCCTGCGTGTTAACATCGTGCAAATGATGGACAGAAGTTTCCTGTTAATGAATCCCACACGGCCAACAAAGAATCAGTTAATTAGGAAGTCATTTTTATAAATGTTCCCTTTTTGAGAAAACATAGCCAACAGAAACCTCGCCGCATTTGCCCGTAACATATGATAAAACAATAAATGTGTAGGCCAGTTACCTTAACTTAAACTCATAATAACTCAATTCATTAAGTATTCAATACAACCACTACCGGATGAATGGTCACCGTAAAACAGTATTTATTTTACTGTTCCTATCAAATGCTCTACAGCTGCTTTTCAGGTTCAAAGATATTAAATTTAAGAATTTCATAATAATTTTACACTTAGCATAGTTTAATCAACTAGAACTTCATGAACCGTTTTATTACCAATTAAGTTTTACTGTTAATGAACTTTAATTTTTCATCATGTGTTTAGGTAATGCCGGCCGTTTAACCGCTTGTTATTTTAGTTTGTACTAAATGCGGAATTACCCTCTTCCTTTCGCTGGTTTAATCACAATTTAATTATTAAAAATGGTAATTTTTCGTTTGTCAAGAAGCTTATGCGCGGCTATTTACACTCAGCCGCAATTATTTGCCATCAGTCAATTAAACCAGAAGCTGAAAGAAGGGATGCATATGTTTTGACGCCCTCAAACTGTCATCAAAAGTGGAACTGTCAAATGAAACTGTTAGACACTGTATTCACTCTTTAAAACAAAAAATCAAAAATAATCATGTATAACTGTTTTTACTTTTGCAATAAGCTATTATATAGCGGCACTCACGTGGTGAGGGCCCTAGCGTTAAGACTATACAGTTAGACTTTTGCAGTAAAGACCACATCAAGCCAAATGGCATTAAAAGCAGTTATACAGGTGGAATATTAAATAAACATTATCGGCGGAACTTTCAGATAGACTGAGGAGTGAACAGGCAAACCAGAAGAAGTGATCTACGAACACAAGATCGATGAGCAAGAAAAAAAAAACTGAACAACCATGTCTGAAAACTTAAAAACACAACTATGAATGAAACACAGCTATTGAGCTGCTTTAATCCTACAGCACAAAAAATCG
The DNA here is from genome assembly GCA_022496165.2 of Catalaphyllia jardinei. NCBI lineage: Eukaryota > Metazoa > Cnidaria > Anthozoa > Scleractinia > Caryophylliidae > Catalaphyllia > Catalaphyllia jardinei. The sequence continues at coordinate 17,675,008 of CM042755.1, forward strand.
GAAAAAGCTTGGCTAACTGCCTGATTTTTCTTGTTTCGTTGGCTGGCAACACTGTCATCGGACTGATTGTCTACAAGACGAAAACCATGAGAAAACCCAACAACTATTTAATCGTAAATATGGCCATGTCCGATCTGCTGGTTCCCATTTTCTTGATTCCTTGGGAGATACAAAAGCTCTACATTAACTCCTGGTTAATCGGTGGTCCTCTTGGCCAGGCGTTATGTAAGCTGGTAACCTTTGCAAGAGACGTCTCCACTCTTGTGTCTGTTCAGAGCCTGGTTCTGATAGCCGTGGATCGATTTGGAGCTGTGGTAGTTCCCCTCCGTTTCCCACTCATCAGTTTAAAGCTGTGCCCGTTCTTCATTTTCGCCACTTGGATAGTCGCCATGGCTGTAATCTCCCCATATCTCTTTGCCATGGAACTTTTTGAATACCCAGGAGGCCGGTTGGGATGTAGGGTGCGTTGGGAGGAAGTCTTTGGCGAATCTTTTGAAAAGTACTTCATGGTAATTTTGGTGGTATTCCTTTTTATCCCGTTTGTGTTGATATCCATACTTTACGTTATCATCTACTTAAAGCTCAAGTCGCAGAAGATTCCAGGCGAGCAATCAGCTAACGCTGAAGCTAAGCAACGCCGGCAAAGGGAGCACCATGTGTTTAAGATGGCAATTGCTATTGTGTCGGGGTTTGCAATTTGCTATTTGCCCGTACTTATTAGACATTTACTCGTCTTATTTGCACCAGACATCGTCATGTCCTGTGGTTTCAAACATTTTTCCTCTGTTGCTTTTTTAATGGTCAACATAAATTGTGCCCTAAGTCCTTGTATCTGTTTGATTTTTAGTAGCAGTTATCGTGAAGGCCTCAAGACTCTCCTAAGATAAATGACTTTTGAACAGTGTTTTAGTCAATACTGCTTGTATACTTCTTGTATAGCAAAGATATCAGTGACGTCACCTATTGTTAATAATATGCCAACCACCAGGAAACTATTGGCTGGTGAAACAAAGCGTTCTTTTCTTTAACGCTTTCAACATTGAAATAACAAAATTAACGTTTGTAAACAAATATCTTCGCTATAGGTTAAGGTGGTCCTAGAACTTGTAAAAAATGTTAATGTAAAACTACACAAGAGAGAAAAAAATAATGATATAATGTTTCGACGTTTCGGCGACCTTATGTCGCCGTTATCAAAGAGTGAATAAAAAATAGCTTGTTTAAAAGAGGCAAGTAACGAAGTTAATTAAGGTAAATAAATACTTTAGCGCGGATCGGATTGGTTGTTAGGTTCAAACACGGTCATAAAAGTTTAATGTAAAACATTTCGTTAATTAAGGTGATTCTTCATATTTGCATCGCGCATCCTTTCTGCGCATAACTTATGGCGTCTTTAGCGCGCCCTAGGCCTCGTGCACGCGCATATTGAAAACATGCCGGATTTGCCTTGATATTGAGCTCTATCAATTGAAAAATGGCTATAGCTCAGCAACGAGCACGGGCACCCCAACCTTTTTTCCAGTCACTGTAATCAACTTGTCATAAATTTTGCCTGAAAAAAGACTTATCTGATTTCTATTGCTGAAAGTAGAATAAATAAGGAAAATGCAGATACACTGTGGTCTTTTCTATATTGCCGCTTGGGAACCATGTCACGAAATTTGGTTGAAATTTCAATCAAGAATTCAGCTTTCTGGCTGAATCAAACTCAAAAAGTTTATTTGTGCCCGACACAATGTATTGACTCTAGTTTAATCTGTATTCAAACGAGTCTCGGTCACAAAGATTTTACAATTACCAATGGAAATGTGCTCTTCTAATAAGCATTAAATAACGCCAAAATGGGGCATTTTCAATGCCTCACTCTCACTGCTTCTTAATGAGCATGAGTACCCCTCATTTTATTTCAAAATTTAAGTTCTCATATGATAAATATTCAGTGGACAAAGTTTTGGTAAACAAACCGTGTGGTGCATGTGACTTCTTCAACACCTACTATATTTCTTTATAGTGTGTGATTCGAGGCTGAAGACGTCTGAAATTCAGGCTAGATATTTTCTGTAAATTTGTGAGAATTTGTGGTCTGTCAAATCTAACTTGATACCCGAGTTAAGACGATTATGGTTTATTCAGTAGTTTAAGAAAACCTATTCCGCTCAAAGTTCTAGCAATAAGTGCTTTTAATAAAAATTTTCTCATATTAAGGTGTCTGTTTTAATATTATTTGAAACATGTCGCTTAAAGTCAATTCCCTAAGTGACCTCGCGAATAAAAACTCAAGCAATTTCAAGTACTCTAGAGAAAGTTAATGTGAAACCTCGTAAAAAGGCTTATGCTTGGAATAAGTTATTGCTCTTTAAACGGACGTGGAACATCCTTTGACGTTTTAGTAAAATATGGTACGTTTGAATTCAGTTTGCTTTCTTGAGCACAGTAGAGCGCTAAAGTCTCGATTAGTCGTTTTTTTATGAGCTTTTCTCGATTAGTCTATTTTTGTCATGTTTGCTCGAATGTTCAGCGGAAATCATCTTTTAATTTGTTGGTGCACCTGCTTTTGACATTATTGCATTGCAAATCAGGAAAGTGAGGTACGATAATGATTCAAACTACTTTAAAAGCGCTGGACCCCCCTCTGTATCTCTGGAACCAATAACGCTAGGGTCATGAAATTTACACAAAATGATCATCTCCGTACGAAGAAGTCCCACACCCAATGATGACGTCACAGTGACGTCATATTCTTATTTTTCAATGTATCTTAATATTTTTCCACTTAGATACGTAAAATATCAATAATATAAGTAAAGTCATTCTTTTTTGTTATCCTTTCTTATGAACTAGTAGCAGGGAAACACTTGTACAGCGAGAAAAAGCAATAGAAAGCAATAAAATTTAAAATTTGAAATGGTTGTCCGCCATCTTGGATCCGCCATCTTAGATTTCCGGTTTTTTTGTTAAAATTATAATTTAAAGCAACTTTCAGAGCGGAAGAAGCTCAGAATGTATAAAAGAAGTATCAAACTAATGTTTATTACCCAAACAAATGACTTTGGAAGTGTTACTTGGGAAATAGAGCAGCATATTTGTCAAAGCAAAAAAGTGACAAATTTTACCCCATCCCCCCCCAAATATTCGCTCTTGAAACATTTTGATGTAATTCAAAAACTAGTCCCAAGCAAAGACCATTTTAACAACAAAAAGCACTATAAGTGCAAAAACGCAATCTTA
>CM042755.1:17683235-17695105 GCA_022496165.2 Catalaphyllia jardinei
TGGCCAAGAGCACCACCGACTATCCACGGGTTTGTATAGAGTCCTTGAATCGAAATAGGGATTAAGAAAATCGAATACAGCAGATCGGAAATGGCCATGTTTACGATTAAAAAGTTGATGGGTTTTCTCATGGTTTTCGTCTTGTAGACAATTGTTCCGATGACAGTGTTGCCTGCCAGCGAAATAAGCAAAATCGAGCAGTAAAAAACCGTTTTTCCGATTTTTTCTGCTGTAGGATTGTCGAAACAGCTCGATGGCTGTGATCCATTCATCGTTGAATTTAAGTTTTCGGACGTTGGCGTAAATTACGTTCAGTTTCTTTATACTTTCTTACGCAATAAGTTGTCTTCTGGTTTTTCATAACATCAGTCTATTTATGTGATAGCGAAGTACGGCATAATGGTTTACCAAGATGCAATCAAACGCGCGAAAATAATAGACTTAACGAATGCCATGGTACGGAGATCAAACATTAACAAAAGCTTGTTATTTCGTGGCGCGCATCTCCAACATAAACTGAGCCATCAGCTTGTGCAACAATTGGCTTTTCATTTCATTTTAATATCGTGCAATGGACGTAAACTAGGACCGGAAATTGTCCTGAAATGATGCTACTGCACCAGATGAACAGAAATAACTACAACTGGTGTTTTGTTCAGCTCTGCCTGTAGCGTGCGATAATCAGTGCTGTCATTACTTGCACGCTCGTGAAATTTTCTTCTCAAGTCATCAATAATTCATGATTTCAAAGAAAATCAAGATCTTAATGATGTTTGGATGTCCGATCTTAGTCAGCATAGATTTTAAGATTTTAATTCTTGAGTTCGTTTTCTACTTACTATTAGCTACGATCGGGAAGTTATATCAGACACTCAAGACAGTTAAATCATCCTGATGCCCTACCTCAGACCGTTTCTCCTCGTAGTTCAAATAAAGCTAAATCCTATTTTTTAACAGCGTAACCACCTAAAAAAGGCTTGGGCGCAAATGTGTCATGAATATACTCTGTATGTAGATTATGCAACTCAGAAAGTTTTGGTAAACAAACCGTGTAGTGCATGTGACTTCTTCAACACCTACTATATTTCTTTATAGTGTGTGATTTGAGGCTGAAGACGTCTGAAATTCAGGCTAGATATTTTCCGTAAATTTGTGAGATTTTGTGGTCTGTCAAATCTAACTTGATATCCGAGTTAAGACGATTATAGTTAATTCAGTAGTTTAAGAAAACCTATTCCGCTCAAAGTTCTAGCAATAAGTGCTTTTAATAAAAATTTTCTCATATTAAGGTATCTGTTTTAATATTATTTGATATATGTCGCATAAAGTCAATTCCCTAAGTGACCTCGCGAATAAAAACTCAAGCAATTTCAAGTATTCTAGAGAAAGTTAATGTGAAACCTCGTACAAAGGCTTATGCTTGGAATAAGTTATTGCTTTTTAAACGGACGTAGAACATCCTTGGATGTTTGAATAAAATATGGTACGTTTGAATTCAGTTTGCTTTCTCGAGCACAGTAGAGCGCTTAAGTCTCGATTAGTTGTTTTTTATGAGCTTTTCTCGATTAGTCTATTTTTGTCATGTTTGCTCGAATGTTCAGCGGAAATCATCTTTTAATTTGTTGGTGCACCTGCTTTTGACATTATGGTAATGCAAATCAGGAAAGTGAGGTACGATAATGATTCAAACTACTTAAAAAACGCTGTAAAATTTCGTATTTTTTCTAACGCTCAGTTCTCACGTCTTATATATATCTTTCATCAGCAAGTGTGGTCAACTTTCTCTGTTTCTAAAGAAAAATGCCGTTAGAAAATTCCCACAATACTGCTCGCTCCAAGTTGCTTTTTGAACATCTGGTTGACAAGGGGAATTTTAATGAATTTTACTAGAAAACGAAATTTCAAAGCTTTGACAGCAAGGTATCACTGAATATGGATTTTATCTCAAAAAGTAGTCGTTTATCTACTTTTGGTAACTAAAATGTTCAGGGGAAATCATCTTAAAAATTGTCTCTTGCATCTGTTTTTCGACATTATTGTAATGCAAACCGGGAAAGTGAGACTTGATAAAAATTCGACGAGATCACAGTCACGGTTCACGTTGAACGGTTTCGAAAGTTCAGCCGAAATTTTTCAAATTTCACTGTTTGTAATCCGTGTCAATCTTCTCCATCCTTAACCATTCTGGTTCCTTTATGGTTTATTATTATCTCCTTGGTGCTTTTCTATCTTTCTAAAGTATTATTTTCAAGTTTCCTTCAATTTAACGGTAATTTTGTCGATCAGTTGAAATTTTACACTTTGGCCATAAAAATGTTATCCACAATAAAATAAATCAGGAATGCAATTACTCAATCAAAGAATGAGGTAGATATCAGGGTAGATGTGTTGTACTTGGTTTTGCGTCTGCAAAAATTTAATTACAGTTATTTTTTACAAACCTGAAAGTTGTCCAGAACAATTTGATTTTGTGGTCTACGACAATTGTTAGTTTATCAGCTATAACTTCGGTAAACCTACGCTCTCTACATATGCTTCGATTGAACTAGACAGTTGATTTTGGCTGGTTTGCACAAGTACACCATGCCGATAGTGATCGTTTCTTCAAAATGCGATTCTTTTACTTCAAGTATTTTTCCCGAAAAGTAGTTCATTAAACTAATTCACAAAAACAGGGAAAAGAATAACCAGTGCCTTTTTTTCTGCTTTGAACTACTTGCGAAAACATGAGTATCTTTTGACCAGACTCAAAGCTACAATATTGACGTTCGACGAGTTTCACTAAACATGCTGGAACAATTTAGTTGTCTTGGGTCACTATCTTCATTCACTTAAAGCTAACCTGACTTGTTAGATTCTACATCTGACATTGTAGAATCAAAAATGCCATTCCAACTAGTAAAAGTTTTAAGCCTTTAATTTTGTAACAAACCAAGAAACCAATTGAACCTTTCTCTCTTTATAATATTTTAACTTCGAAATCTCAGTTTGAAGTCTCTCTTTTTTACACATTCATTTCTACCAGACATTCCTTTTTTGATTCATTGCCGCAAGATTCACTCTGTATTCATTGGCGTAGGCAGGATTTTTCAAAGGGGGAGTCACACTGAGTCATACAGAGGGTACTCACCAGATTATCACCTGAATTTTGTAGGTTATTTCCTTACAAAGAGGCTTACAAAGGAGGGGTCACGGGTACCCAAGGATCCCCCCCCCTGGCTACGCCCTTGATATTAGCTAAAAAGCTCAGCAAATCAGCAAGTATGACAGCTTTAATCTTCCTTTCTTTGAGTTCGAAGCTTGCTCACTACAATGCACTCCTCCTTCCTTTTCCGCCCTTCCCTTTGTTTGTGTTTCTAGAGTAATTAACCGGCGTTGTAAATGACGTAACTGGTTTGTAATAAGCTTTTTGTTTTAAAAAAAAAATTAAAAAATAACGTAAGTTTTGAATTCGCATTGTCAGTAAGCATAAGTAATCCACTGTGTAAGTATGTAATGGAATTGTTGCATTGTGTAACCAGAGTATGGTATTGTTAGCAGTGTAAGTAACCCATATTGTAAGTATTAACTTGCGTATTGGATTGTAAGTACACTATATAATACTATTAGTAGCGTAATTACGTAACCGACATTGTAACTGAGTAAACAAATTGTAAGTATCCTGAGTTTGTGGTGTTAAGTTGCCATATTGGTGGTTTGCATCGAAAATAAAAATCGTCACCATTCAATAAATTAAGTCAAGAATCAGGTTAATGATAGATGATTGATAGACAAAGAACCTCGCCAAGATTTCGGAAAAGAGTTTCACCTAAATTTGTAGAGCTTTGTATGGAAATGCCATGTTGGTGCCCTTCCGAGGGGCACCAACATGGCGGCCGTAGAGCAACAGAAACATCTGTCATTGAGTTTTGCCATTGAAACGAAAAATTATTACTCGAGAGCTTTGACACATTGAAAGTAATACTTCTTCTAGTGCAAGAACTCTTCAGTTAGCAAAAACGTAGGCGATAACTGCTCTTTTGACCTACACGAGATCCTTCTCGGACCGCCATTTAATGTCACGCAACGCGTAAACTTAGAACTTCAAATGTCTTCTATAACAAAACGAGGAACCCTGTCGAGCTTAAACGTCGTAAAACATCAAGTTATGATAGGGTCTTCTATCAGATGGCACTAAGATTTCAGTAGGATTGCTAATTTATAATTTAGGACAATGATGACGTCACATGAAAACAAAGAATTGAACGTAACGTAAATAAGTGTTTCGCACTTTTAAAATAAAAGCTAAAACAGCTAAAAGGTGGTCTAATATATTTACAAGCCTTTCAAATTAGATATATTCAAAGAAGATACTGAATAGAACGAGTTTCATTTTTCCGTTTCTGACTCAGGAACGTTTTACCGGCTTAGCTATGGTATAGTCTTCAGGGGCGGATCCAGGATATTTTTTAGGAGGGTGTGCACCACTAAAGAATGATTTTCTTTTTTGGCAGAATACCAGTTGTATTAGAAAGCCGCAGGTCATCTCAGAGGGGTCTAGGGGGAAGGGTGCGCACCCCCTGCACCCTCCTCCTAGATCCGCCCCTGGTCATAGAAAAGATGAATAAAAAAAACTGCCGAAGTCAGTATTTTCCCGGGTATATTATTATAAAAAGGCGAAAGTGATAAACGTTCACCAGTGTTTTTCTAGCTTGTTAATTAATTAATTAATTAATTTATTTATCTATCTTTTGGGGACATGGAGTAATATTCATCGCCTTTGAAAAAGCTAACAGTTTAAGTGTCTAAAACAATACACAAATGGCTCATAACATGTTCCATAAGGACCCTTTTCATAAAACAAAAATTGTGAATGGCACTACTATTTTTGAAACAATTGGAAATTTTATAATTTTATAATAAAGTATCCTTATAACGCGCGCTCTGATTGGCTGAAATAGCGCGCTTTATCAGCGAGCAGAGCACGGGTTGATGACATTAAGCTAGCTTTCAAATTTTTGCTTCGGAAATTTGGAAAAACTTGACCCAAATTTAACATCCCCTGTGACTCAGACATGAGCAGTGTAAACGAGCTACTTGTCCGCAGCTAGTAATTAATTTATGGCCCACGGTGACTATTGGTGGTTTTCACGTGACGCAAGTAAGCTTAATTATCACGCAAGTGAAAAAATAAAATCACTTACTATTCAATAAATTGAGTCAAGAAATTGAAATATCGTAGGAGAGTAATAAATAAACAACTTGCCAAAGTTTTGGGGGTGTGCAATATTCCGAAGTCAAGTTATTCGGCAAAAGGTACCACTGAAAATTACAGTGTTTAGTACAGAGACGCCATCGGTTGGAGCCCGTTTGAGGGACTCCAACATGGCGGCCGGAAACCAGTGCAAACATCTGGAGTTAACTTTGGCTCTCTCAAAACGTTTATTCTCTCTGTTGAACTTGGAAACATTCGTATAGGGACTTCCCTCAACATATTGGTTACTCAGAACTCGAAAAAATAAGGCGAATCGATATTTTCGTGCACGTAACATGTTAACCGGTCTTAACCAGAAACAATGCCGATGTCACGCATTGTGAAAAAAACGTGCTCTATTTTCAAAACAAAGCGGTCTACCGAGCTGAAGACAGGCCAGCAGATATATGTTTAAAAACTACTTTTATCTGATGAAGGTAAAAACTTCAAATTTTAATTTTAGTTTTTTCTGACGTCACGTGAAAACCAAGAAGAAGAAAACAAAACGACAGAAAACCCCAATTGAGAAGCCCGCGCCCCTGTTTATGACGAGAAACTTTTTTTTTTGGAAAAATGCTCAAACAACACTTAACATGCAGAGTAGTAACGCTCGTTTGCTTAGTAGCGATCTCCGGTTATCTCAGCAAAGTGAACCTCAGCAATTTTGTATCATCGCTCACCCGACGAGTAATCAGTTGAAAGATTGCTCCTGTGCTCGGAGTAGAAGAAATGGGAATAGTCTAGTCTTTCCAACTTTGATGCTAATTGGGCCGGAAATCTTTCTGCAAGCAGCTGCAAGGCGCAATAACTGTAGCTCCTTCCAAATACAACTGCCATTTTCATCCGCAAGCTCTGAGCTCCTTCTTCCGTCATTTCCACTGAAAAAGTGCAAACACACAACGCGGCCAGATTCCTCTAAGCTAGGAACTTTTACCTGTATTTTAATAGATCCTGCCAAACTACTAAAAACGCGAACTTTGAAAGCATCGTTCTTCTCTCGAAAGCCAGTCGAAACTGAAAACTTAGCTCAAGTCCAGTTTATGATTGACAGCTGTCGTCTCATTAGCCAATCAAATTATTTGAACAATTCTGTTAAGATTTGTGAAGTAGGGAAAAACACTCGCTTACGTCTCCTGTTTTCCCCTACGCTTGTTTTGTGGTCTACCGCTTCCTGCGTGCCTTACAACAGAACAGAGCACACTCGAGGCTTCTTTATTTGTTAAATATTATGAGCGTTTTAATATTATTTTAATATTATGAGCGTTTTAATTATGAGAGTTTTAATTATCGAATATGCAATTAGACCATTGCTATATATGTTCGTTGAAAAATTGATTATCGTACTGTTATACTAAAGCTGATGTGGTTAAAAAAAGTTTGCTGCACCTATGTAGTATTTCACCACTGTTGCGTCGAATGAAGAGAACAGTGGCGATAAAATAAATACAAAGGGAGAAAGGACGTTTCATTCAGTTTACTTAAACTTAGAGGAAAGTTATTAGTAATTAAGGAGGCTTACATAGAATACCTTTTCAACTTCCTCTCTTGGAAATAAAATACAACATCCCCAAAAAAATTATAAAAGCGTCAACGAAATAATTACAAATGGTGAGAAGAAAATGTCCATCTGTACCGTAAAGTTGATCAAGATGAGTCGATTCAAATAAAAAAGATTTTTGAAACCTAATGTTATTTGTAGGAGGCGCGGTGGCCTCATGGTTAGTGTATAAATGGGTACCGGCGAATTTAATGCTGGGGGGTAACCCTGCGATGGACTAGCATCCCATCCAGGGGGGAGTAAAAATACTCCTAGTCGCTTAATGCTAAGGAAACCGGGATAAGCTCCGGCCTGATGGGCCACTTGGCTCGTATACAGACTTACCAATGTTATTTACACAGTTCCCGACGAGAACTTTCCATACAAATAGGAAATTAAAAATAAGGTTTGCGGAATAACTACAAAATGCTAATAAGGTACTCACTCGGTGTCCAACCGATCTGCAAAGTTTCTTAAAGCCATTATAGTGTACATTGAATCAAATAGAAAGAAGTTTTAAAATGACGTTTTTTGCAATTTTAGGTCAACTGAACAACTCGACAGACTATACAGAACTATCATGGATAATACACTGTTCAAAAGACATTTATCTAAGAAGAGTCTTAAGTCCCTCACGAAAATTGGTACTGACAAAGAACCAGATGCAAGGATTTATGGCACAATTTTCGCTAAGCATGAGAGAAGCAAAAGAAATAAAATATTGGAAGCCACAGGACATTATGCTATCCGATGCAAAGGGGACGGGTTAATACATGATAATGGCGGACAACCAGCAAACTACACACCCTAACACAATGGCAATGACCATCTTTAACACATTCGTTCCCTTTGCCGGCGTTGAGCAGCTAGCCTCAATGATGGCTGATTGCTCCTGGAACTGAGCATTAAGATAAAAATGTCGTATGGCTATCAACACCAACGGCATAAAAATGATTACGACAGAAATTGCTACGAAGTAATGTTTAAAATTATAGAGGTTTGCACGGCAGCCATGTTGCATGGCAGGAACAATGAAAATATTTTGCGTAAGAAATAATCCTTTTTTCTCACAGGAAAAAGAATCTATTGTTCCTGCCGTGCAAAGCCCCTATAGTGTACATACATTGAATCACATACAAAGCAGTTTTAAATTTAAGTTTTTTTTTTTTTACAAATGTTAGGACCACTGAACCTCTTGACAGGCCATACAGAATAAAGGGGTAATTTCAAAAGAAACTGTGGAGCTGCAGAATTGCTGGGGAAAATCACAGTATTGCAAGACCCTAATTCGTTTTGATAATGTGAACTGGCCGCCGCAAAGAGATTCGAAAGCTGACTCTTAGAGCGTTAGCCTATCGTAGCAGCGGCTATACAGAAGGCCAACACCCTATTCAAAAGTCATTTATCTAAGAAGAGTCTTAAGCCCTTCACGATATATATAATTGCTACTGAAAATAAAACAGATGCAAGGATTTATGGCACAATTTGCGCTAAGCATTAAAAAAGCAAAAGAGTTCAAATATTGGAAGCTACAGGACATAATGATATCCGATGCAAAAACGACGAGTAAATACACGATAATGAAAGGCAACCAGCAAATTGCAAACCCCAACACAATAACAATGGCCATCTTCAACACATTTCGTTCCCTTTGCCGGCGTTGCTCAGCTTCACTGTTGGCTGATTGCTCGCCTGGAATCTTCTGGGACTTGAGCTTTAAAAAGATGATAATGTATAGTATCGACCAAACTCGCCGCTTAAATATTCAAGTGGTACGCCTTTCACTAAACCTGCTGAAACACATTTATTCATATAAGATGGTTGTCTGGTACACTACAGACAAATTAACTGGCACATGTGCAGTTGTTCAAAGTTGTATTACTAAGGGCGCGTTCGTTTGGGATCAATCCGGAATAAGAATAATTGGAATAACGCCAGTAAGCGTTTGTTTGGGAGCTATTCACATCCCGTAATACCTGGATTTCCATTCCGGAATATATTCTTATTCCGGAACATCTCAAACGAACGCACCCTAATACTATTAAGACGTGAAGTGTTTTATCGTTTTAGGAGAACGCATATGTAATAAAATACATTTCAAGTTATTTCTTTTTTACCGACTGACAAAGATTTAATTGGTCTTGATTTTTAAAAGGTGTCGCTTTTGTGGTTCCGCCTTGTGATCTTTCAAAATTTCATGGCCACGAAGAATGAGTGGTTTTATACTGGAGTTTTTCATCTTCAGAGCGGTTTTACATTCAACAATAACACAGTTAGAGTTTATGTTGTATGCAAAGCATGCAGGTGTCTGTTAAGGGAAAATATTGAAGTAACCAGAGTGATAACATCGTACGAATGAATGACAGGAACTTTCCATTCACGGTTCTCACAGTCAACAAACCCGTATCATTCAAATTCTAGTTGGTATGATAGTCCATGGGCCGAAGCCACTCAAATGTACCAATCCGAGGGACCAGCCGATAGTGGTACGGATTTGAAGCTTTTCCGAAGGTGATTCCAAAAATTTATGATATCAATCTGAAACCGGTAGCTTTTTTGTATTTTTGAAGCACTGAAATGTCGCCAAAGCTCCCTTTTGCATGAAAACGAGGCTGAATTTTAAAACTGCTATAGAATTTATCGTTCCGTGTTAAAACTTTATTTATGATATCAAAATAAAAGAAAGAAGCATTTTTGATAGCTTTATTATGTTAGATTTGGATATTTTTCCAAAACGACAACATAACAAATAATTCAATATGAGCCTGTACTCGCAATGCATCATGGCTAAAATTAAAGATGGCGACTGCAACTAAGGTGAGTGTTTGTTTGTCACTATCTTATTAATATCTTTTTAACAAAGAAATTAAAACTAGACGGAACAATTATTATTGCACATTATTAAAGACTTAATATCTTACGAATGCTTTTAATTTTGTCAATAAAGAGTAAAAATATTTCCAAAAATATACAGTCATTCGAGAGGCAAATGGAGTTTGATAATTAGATAAACTCACTCTCACTTAAAGCATTCTTAAAGCGGCATTCTCTCTAGAGTTTGAATAATGTAGTCTACGGCTCCCAATGTAGGCCCATGAAGGATACCGTACTCGAATTTTTTTCTCACGTCGTTTTGGCAATTTAAAGCGGAAATAATGAAAAAGTTAGCTGTTTGAGTTCGTCAATAGCCAGCGATTATCAATAGTCGAGAACCGTGAACTGTAGAGAAGCCGAAGCAATCTTTTCATTTTATAACCCTTTAATGTATTTTTTACATCGCGGGAGATGTCCTTTGTTCTGCATATTTCTATTTTTGTTCCAAAGGAGACAAACGAAAAGTCATCGATAATAGAGAACAGGATAAACGACAACGGAGAGGAAGAATGTATACTTTACTGCTGCAACGATACCGGAGGACTGGCAACCTTAAAGGACCTGGAGTCTTGGAAAACACTTTTAAATGTTGCAACTATTCGTAACTACGAGCCGATTCTTGAGATCGCAAAAACTCTAGAAGAAGGAGAACTACCTAAAGTTACTTACCATAAACAATGCCGGTATTTACGCTGAATAGAAACCTCGACAAGTTATCTCAATTGGATGCCAAAGAGAGAGCAAATTGTAACTCCATTGATAGTCCTGGCAGAATTTATCAGCGGGTTTGTATCTTTTGCGAAAAGGATAAATACATCAGGAACTCTCGCACAAGAGAGGAACTGATTCAGTGCGTAGATATGCGCGCCGAGGAAACGATCAGGAAGGCTGCTGTAGGAAAAAATGATCCCCGAATATTGGCTGTCGTCTCTAGAGAGCTTCCTAAAGTGTGCTACCATAAGTCATGCTATCTCAATTTCACCCGAAATATCCCTGTCAGTGGGATAAGAAGGAAGACAGCAAATATACCGAATATTCCCTTGCCGAATTACAGTATTATGAGAAATTGTTCAACTACATTAGAACCGATTTGCTACAAAATCCTAGGATTGTGAGATTTAGTGAGTCATATGGCCTGTTTACTTCTTTTGTTAAATCTCAAGGAGAACTCGAAATACCAGAATCCACAAGAACCCATTTCAGACGTATTGAGAAAGAATTTAGAGGTGAAATCGATTTTGAAGATCTGTATGAGTGGGAACAATCGAATTTTTGCGATTCCAAGAAATCTTTCAAGACTGGATTTAGCCAAGCAAGTTACGGAGAAGAGAAACATCTACTTCGCCTAGCACTATCGATATATCATTTACCGCACTTAGCCTAAGAGAAGCGATCCAAGCTCAGATACCGAAGCCTCATGGCCTCCAAAGCCATCTGACTTGACCGAAAATGCTGTGAACATCCCAGAGGTAGTCAAAAAGTTCTTATATACTCTCATGACGGGTAGCACTAGCTTTTCAGGAATGGAATCTTGTTCGCCAAGGACACATGGCCTTGTGCTGTCATTAGGACAAGACCTGATATTTGCTGTAAGTGGCGGAAGGCAGAAGCCCCAGAAGCTTATCTTACTCCCGTACGCCGTCAAATCTCTAAACATGTTGACCTTATGCAGATCTTGAACCGATGTGGCCACGGGGTTCCGTACTCACAACTAGAAGAGATAAATACCGTACTTTTCCTTCAAAATATGGTGGAAACGCCAGGTAACGAAGTTCCTCTTCCTGAAAACATCCGGACAACATCGATCGTCTCGAAGAAACTTTGTCTGGTGGGGGCACCTCCCGTGCAAGCTGTGCATTTTGGTCCTCAATTTCCACTCGCGTTAGTACCTGCAATGGTCAAATCGAAAGAGAGAAGCACAGATACAGTGGACGACGCCAATCTTCCTATTTACAATGCACGTAATCGTCGCGGCCCCCCTTCTCAAAGATATGAAGAGGTGACATCAACACAAATAATGGAAGACGCTTGGAAAAAAAAACTTGCTATGGCTTTTGGCGCGCCTTCATTCCAGTGAACACCAAACCATTCCTGGCTGGACTGGATTCAATATTTTGGTGAGAAACAAGCACGTGGTCGCAAAGGATAGCGTAGGTTGCCTCCCCACTATCAACGCTTCGGCGACTGATATGTTTACCGTGTACCAAGTCCTGACCAAGTCGCTTC
>CM042755.1:17697303-17709017 GCA_022496165.2 Catalaphyllia jardinei
CTTTTTATGCAATGAGACTACGGTAAATTTATACTAAAACAATTAGACTACTCGCCCTCGTTTTCTACGAGCGCTATCTGCTCGTAGAAAACTCGGGCTCGTAGTCTAATTGTTAAATAGATAGTGAGTGGCGTAGCCAAACAGAACGGCATTTGTGATAGAACGCTAGTAAATTTTTACTAGCGTTGGCGTTTTTGAAGTCCCTGTGAACAGGGTTTAGATAAAGTTTTGAACGGCTAGTGGATTTATATTAAAACAATTGGATTATTCGCTCTCGATTTCTATGCGTGATAGTTGACTCGGGCTGCGCCCTCGTCAACTATCACGCGATAGAAATCTCAAGCTCATAATCTAATTGTTAAGTAGCACTTCATAACGCCACGCGAACACATCCAGTAGGATCTTGACTCTATCTTTCTCAAATTCATTAATAATTCATCAAGTTAAAAAATCACAACTGTGAAGGAGGTTTGGATAACCGGTCTTAATTAGCATAGATTTTGACGATTTTGCTTCTCCGTTTACTCCTCCGCTTTTTGTTTCGATTGAGAAGATATATCAAACACTTGAAAGAGTGTTTCATTAGTTATCTAAACACCTCGAATTTCGTCAGAAATACTCCGCTGCGCGTCGTATTTTTAACTCTCTTCTCGGTGTTTGGATATCCCGATGAAACACTGTCTCTCGTGTTTGATATATTACTTCGTTCGCAGAGTTCTCAGTTACGACCGTAGATATTGTGGTGGCCACCCTAACATTTTTATTTTCTTTCATTTTTATCCCATTTTTTTTCCGGTGTCCAAGGACTACCACTAAGGCTATATCTTGGTCCAAGGTACTTTGACTTCTCACTGTCTCTCTCAGTTTCTGCGTGTTTGTTCAAAACCGATACGTCTGGTTACAAGAAGCAGTCTCCAAGTCAGCGTAATGTCAGATTTTTTTAGCATTTACGTAATAAAGAGATGAGACCACGGTTTAATTTGAACATTGCATTTACTGTACGTATGTAATTAATAATGTTCGCATTTTTCAGTAATAGAATAATAAAATATCCATTCAATTTTGTATCATTTCCGAGGTGTAAATACTATTTAAAAACCAGAAACTGTGAGATATGATATTACGTTGACTGCGTTTGACTTGTACCACAGAACGATTAATAGCTAATCCATTTGGATAATACTACATTTAATACAGTATAACAACCCACGTGCAAGAAGCTTTATTATATCTCTAAGTTAGTACGCGCGCTGTGATTGGTCAATTTAGCTGGCCATACTCTCCCGCACGGCCCGCTAAACTTTAAAGTTGTTTGCGTTGCTAAACTGTTGCGTGATTTAGCGCCAAAATTTCTTAACTTATTTAGCAAGTAAAGGTTCAAAACTTTCTTTTACTCTAAATTGTGTGCTAAAGCGTAGTAACGACTTAAAAACGATTTCAAATTGACTCGTTTTGCTTTCGGCCTGCTTCAGAAATTTGAAGCCGTCGTTCCCGAACTCGTCAGACACACAATAGAGATATAATAAATATCTTACTAACCTCGTCTTTTCGGTCCGTACTGTAAGTTACGTATCCTCGTTTTTACCCCTACGATTTATGGCCCGCGCACTTCGCGCTTGGGCATAAATCAAAGGGGAAAAACTCGGTCCGTAACTTACGGTACGGACCTCGAACTCGGTTAGTAAGAGGTATGTATTTGTTGAAGTCATTGGAATTTGGCGTAATTATATTGGCAATTAAGGCTAAGTAGGTTCTTAATTAGATTCTTAATGTCTATGAAAGAGATCTAGTTGTTGATTACCAGAAAAATACATAATACATAATGTATTTTCTTCTAATGTAAGTTTGCAATTTCAAAGTCCTACTCCTTGCTCCTTCTCTGTTTATCATAATTTACAGTAACTCACATATAAAAACCTGCTTGATCTTGCTTGGCTGAAAAGGTCTTTATATTTTTTTTGGTATGAATATAGTAAATTTCTTCCGGCAGGTTCCTAAACCACTAGGTTCTTACACGGGGGTTTTCACTGTAACCTAAGCCCCGTCCTTATGCTTCCTGACAAAAGGTTACTGTCATCAATAGATTTTCTACTATTATTTAAATAAATGATATCTTCCTGCCTTCACTCCAGGCAGACGAGGATCCGCAGGGTTATGTTTGAGAACTGGCAAAAAGCGAAGGTACAGAGAAGATCAGTTACCAAACAAAGTAAAGAATGAAGGAGAAAAGGGATACTCCGTAAGTTCAGAGTACGGTATGGATACAGATAGAGATACAGGAGATGTAAATGACGCTGTGTAAGTTTTAGGGAAAATTTTTTTAAAGTAAGCTATAATAGGCTGTCGAACTCTAATTGATTATTTGCAATAAACTATAAAATGAAAGCCAATGTGTTAGACGTATTGAGGGGTACCTCGGGGCGAGGGCATTTTATACCAATTTATCGATAAATACAAGAGCTGTTTTTTTTGTGACTCGGAGCCCGGTGTGAAAATGGGTAGAGTGTTACTCGCTTTAAAGCTAGGATGATCCTTCGGAGAAACCAATGTTAGTCCACGTATGTACTTTGGATATCTTTGAGTCAACTTTTGGGAACAACTCGGACATATACAGTGTAGAGCATATTGGCAGCCATATTGGCTCAGTCAAAAGGGGCCAATATTTTTGTTTCCTATCAACGCTCGATAAAAGATGGCTTGGGAGTGAAGTTAACGGTTCCACCTGGGGCAAAATCACTCCACATAAATAGAACCTGGATCTAGACACCCCAGTTCTATGGCAACAAACTGTACAGTTCATAAAGTAGTTATGCCCTATGCCCGCTGTAAGACTTAGAAAACAACAACGAAAAAACAAATTCCGTTTCTCGAAAATTAACAGCAAATTTCAACGCTGCTATATCATAAGAGCACGAGCCCGTGACACCACTTAGTCCTTTATAACACAACGTTGAAACATTTCATTTTGCTGAACAGAATTCGTCAAAATTTTCATCCCAGTTTAAACCCGACAGCTTTTCAACTGCGGCCCAGCTCACTGCAAAGCCAAGGCTTTTCAGTAACATGGCGCTTAGTTACCCATGTCCCCATACAAGCAAACCCAACAGGACTCTTCTTAAATGAAGTAACAGAGAATTAACTCTGAAGTGTAAATTTTAGTGCTAATTCATGAGTTAAATTAGCACTAAAATTTACACTTCAGAGTTAATTCTCTGTTACTTCATTTGTGTTCAGTGCTACGCGGCACAACATTCATATGTCCCCTTAAAGACTCTTCTTAAGCCAAGCCAGCATCTCGAGCCATGCCGTAAAACAAGCCTCTTCTTGATAGCAGATTCGATGGCGCGTCAAACTCCACTACTGATCCGTCCTTTAGAACCATGATTCTGAAATGAAAGGAAAACCAGCAGTCACAAAACAAGCATGATCCCTTTTGCATCTACTGCAAAAAGGAATAGGAAAAGCTCATTGTGATACCCATCCATTAAAAACTCTCCAATAATGATCGTACGAATTGGTTTCCATTCTGTCCTTAAAAAAATCACTTAAACGGTTTAAATATGTTAATGACCTCAAATCTTACCTATCGCAGTCCATGATAGTGTTGAGCCTGTGGGCGATCGTGAATACTGTGCGGTCGGCGAACTCGCGCCGAATCGTTTGTTGAATGAGTTCATCAGTTTCCAGGTCCACCGCAGCTGTGGCTTCATCGAGAACCAGGATCTTACTTTTACGAAGCAGCGCACGCGCTAAACACACCAACTGCCGCTGACCAACACTGTAGAAGAAACAGTAATTAAAGTTGTAATAGGAGGGTGACGCTAATTTGAAATTGTGGATCAGGTAGATGCAGTTCTCGAGATGAAAACTTAAAACTTCTGTTCACGTCCAAATTTAAAGGATGAGCCACCGAAAATCCCAGGTTGAAAAGATATTGAGAGAGTCAGCTGCAAAAAGCTGGAAACTATGTCTTATATCGAGGTCTGTAGTTATGCCAATAGGACGTTAAATGATTAACAAAAATGGACGACCGTGAAGTAGTGTCACGAGAATGATACCAGACAGAATTAGACGAATTATATTTAACAATTAGACTACGAGCGCCGAGTTTTCTACGAGCAGATAGTCAACGAGGCGCAGCCGAGTTGACTATCGCTCGCTCGTAGAAAACGAGGGCGAGTAGTCTAATTGTTTTAGTATAAATTTAACGTAGTCTCATTGCATAAAAAGTAACGCGTAGAAAAGAACTGTTTTATCATGTTACATCAGGTTCAAACGTGATGCGAGATGTGCACTGATGCGAAACTGTTTTCTATCAGCAGATAGAAAACGGTAAAATAGCCAACCAAAACATGGATTCACAATAGACTACGGTAAATTTATACTAATATGACGTAGTTATCAATCGCTTACAACAAGGAGAAGTCTAAATTCTCCGAAGAAAACAAAAGACGCCAACAGTAAATTTTGATCTTGATGTGCATGAAAAACGGAACTCGTCCAAGTACAAGAGTTCAATTACTGTACTGTACGTGCTAAATGGCCATTTGCTATTAGGAACGACGGGTCAGCGGTCGTCAAATTGTACAAGCGGCGGCCAGTTCTTTTTTTACTATTTCGGCCAATTAAAAACAGTTGAAAGACACCTCCATCTAATGAGAAACTAATGAGAACTTATGGAAAGAACTCGTCCTTGTTTGATGAATTGACAGGACACAAGACGAAATTCGTGAACAAGTCTTACCTTAGATTTTCCCCTCCGTCCAGAATGGTGAATTGCAGTCCTTTCTCAAGCCCCGTTACAAAGTTCTTTAGATGAGCCACTTCGAGTGCATTCCACAGTTGTTCATCAGTGTGATGATTGAATGGGTCCAGGTTTCGACGAAGACTTCCAGAAAACAATACGGGGTCCTGCAAGGACAAAATGCATAAAAAAGGAGAAAATAAATTCTAAAACTGACAAAAGTAAAACATTTCCCTGAACACTGCGAAATGATTATTTTGTTTCTCCACTTTATCACCTTGGCCTCTTCCCACCTCTTTTTACAGCTACCTTGTATTTCAGCACTAATGCCGCGCTCACCTGTGGAATGATTGTGAGACGCGACCGCAGATCCTGGAGTCCGATTATAGCGATATCAACACCATCTATAACAATTCGTCCACCAGCTCTCTCAAGAATACGAAACAGAGCTAAGGTGAGCGTTGACTTGCCAGCTCCTGTGCGACCGACCATTCCAATCTGTGGAGTACAAAGATAACTACAGTAACTGATGAAATCTCGGTGAAATCCAGTATACACAGTAAGGTATATACCATTATTGACGCAAACGTGGCACTAAAGAACTGGCATCACTTCGAAAACCCTCAACTATACGACTGCGTGATACAAGATGGACAGGCAGTAGAATGTCACATAACACGTACCTTTTCCTTTGCTTCAATGGCGCAATTGATGTTCTTCAGGACAAGAGGTAGCTGCTCTCTGTAACGCAAGTCAAAGTTCTCTATCTCTATCCTCCCCTGGTGGGGCCATTCATCAGGGGGACGACGAGAAGAAATTATCCAATCGGCCTGCGTAGCATAAATTATCAAGAATTATTACGTGATCCAAATACATAAAGTGAAAATAATTTTTGAGCAGAAGTGGAGAAATTCGACCACAAAGTTTCCTCGAAAATAATAACGAGACTGGCCTCGAAAACCCGAGGATACAACTTCGGAAGCCAATGGCCTCCTCCAGGCCTTCACCTAGTTGGGGCGCAGCGCGCTGTTTTGCATCCCAACTAACTGAACGCCTGGAAAGAGGCTAATGATCCCAGAATTCTCAAGATAAAACTGACCATTTACTGCGATAAAACATGCAAGCTGCTCATACGTCAGACTGAAACAGGAGAGAAATGCCTTGAACTAAACATTTTCTACAGTAAGAGCTAGTACTCCTGAAAGGTGTATGTGTGTTTTATTTCTGTCCATCTGTTTGTGTATCTGAGTGTTTGTCTGTCTGTCTGTCTGTCTGATAGAATTCTAACCTCTCGCGGAATTCCTGTGTACTCCTTTATTCTCTCCACGGCGACGATACTGGTTTCCATTTCGCTGGACTGTCGCACCAACCAGTTTAACGACCCAGTGATCTAGAACCGAGGAACCAAACATTTAAAAAATTCTCCCGCATTCCCTTTACATACAGCCCTACAAACCCTTCCTTTTTTCAGAGAAGCTCAATCTTGCATCTTTCTGTTAAAACAGACTAGAAAGGTCAAACCAAAATTGTATTAATAATGAGGGTCGTCATTCATCTACCTTCTGCCACAAAATACTTTGGGATCAAGAGGATATAACAATTCTAAATTCTACATTTGACCGATTACAAAATAAAAAAAGAAGCAAAACAAACGACATCGACAACAACAAAGAGACCAAGAACAAAGGTCATATCTAAAACAAAACTAAAGAACTGACTTGAAACAAACCTGCAATGCATATGCCACGGACAGTCCTACAAGACCCGGTGCTATAGTCTCTCTGGAAATGACAGCAAACAATGACGCGAAAAACAGAATAGCAGCTCCAAAAAACTCCAGACGGAGTGCTAACCACCTTGGAAACCAATGCATAAATAGCAAATCAAAAAAAGAAATTTCTCCATCAAGTCAAGGCAAACAAAACATTGACTTGGCGTCGAAGACTTAAGGTTGGTAATGTCAAATGTTATATTAACTGATCAGTCAGTATATGGAAATAAATATTATTGTCAGCTGCTTCTGCACAGCACGATGGGTTAATTAACAAAGTTACCCCCACTCTCCCCTCCCCTTGCCATTAGGCATTTCAACTGAGTGTCGTAAAACCAACACCAAAGTAACCGCTGTAGCCAATCACAAAGGTCACAAACAACACTGCGAACCAATCAAAACTTGACGTCATCACATGTAGCTGACGCAACGCCCAGGAAAACGTATGCGAATAAGTCACGCCTGGTTATCGTTTTACTTCTGACAGGACGAATATTTGGCGCGAGTTTTAAAGCCAATCACGACGAGTACTAAGTGCAAAACCAATTATTTTTCGACACTCAAATGAAAACGCTCTATTTTGTATCAGTATTTCAGGTACTGCTTGGGAACATTAACATAAGAAAAAGCTACTCTGAGTTAAACTAGAGTTGATGTATGTGTGCACACTACACTATCTCGTCCCCTGTCTGTTTCATTGACCTAAACGAATTTACTCGAAAAGTAGTCTTTTCTGGGAAACTGAAATTAGAAATAGAAATACTTCTAGCCGCTTCATGTTAAACCGGAATAAGCTCCTGCACCTACTTTTTTATTACGGTATTAATCTTAATGAATGCAAGGAGCTACCTGTTTGCACAAATAGCGGGATAATGCGCCACTTGGGATTCATCCACTCGTCGATAACTCTCCAGAACAAACTTCTCTTGTTGCGAGTAAGCTCGAATGGTGCTCGTACCATTTATTGTTTCAAAAAAGTGATTGTAGATCGGCGACCGGCTCACGGATTCGATTCTTCTTAGTTGGCGAGATGTTGATACAAATGCCCTCTGAAAGTGAATAAATCAATAAATGAACGCCTCAAACCTCGAGTCAATAAGCCTTTTGTTGACATAACTTTTGATATTTTCATTTTATGGTTTTTTGAACATCTTTGCCTATCGAAGAGGCAACAACTGAAAATGCAGACAAGGGGTCGTCAAGATTCGCCGTCGTTGTTTAATTACAGGTTAACGTACTCGGCGAGTGAATTATCGGGATTTACATGCACAAGTTCACTAACAATGAACGAGAAATTTCAATACCTCACGAGGCCGCCGAGTGCGGTATTGAAAATTTCGAGTTCATTGTTAGTGAACGAGTGCGGGTAAATCCCGATAATTCACAAGCAATGAGTGCGTTAACATTTTTGTTATTCAAATTGAACACACTGCAAACAAAAATCGTCAAGCTTTGAGTCAGCCGAAGCCATGGTGTAATGACAGTGGCGTATAGAATTTATACCACGGCTATTACACCACGATAATGACGTCAACAAGGTTGTTTCGTCACAACCCAGTGTCACGTGCTACAAATCAACCAATCAGAAAATCAGCGGAAATACCAAAAATTCGTACAGTGTATGAAAGTTGAATAATAATAGTCCCTATACCCTCACCTGTTAAATGCAATATGTGCATACCAAAGATTCAAAGTGCAATGACACTCTAGATCGATCTACTTCAAGAACCCTTGCTACTTACCTGAAGAAATATGTAAAGAGCGCCCAGAGGTAACACGCACGTGAGAAACAAAGGAGTGGAATAGCTGATCACAAAAATTGTACCGACCGTGGACAAGAACGTTCTTATAAACATTCCTAGAGAGCGCGGAATCTTAGCATCGACCGAATTAACATCTCTTGAAAAACGATTTACAATCCTCCCTATAGGTGTTGTTTCGAAGAACTGCATGGACAGATGCATTACATTGACAAGAAGTCCTTGGTGCAAGTTTCTGGCAGCTTTCATTGCGCTGTAGGCCAACATAAGAGACATGCCAGTAGTGAGAAAGACTTGGCCGAATCCCAAGCTACCGTAGACGCCCAGGAATGTGTCACGCTGCTGCGATGTCGTGACATTAGTGGAGCTCCATTTAGCTAGCCATATGCGTGACGCAATAATTGAGGATTCTGCACCCAGACCAAAGAAGAGAAGAAGCAACGAGCATAGAATCCCCAGACTAGATGCGTATGCCATTATAACTGACAGCTTAACCTGGTGAGAAATAATAAAAAAATCATTTACTAACACTGGTACAAGCCCTTTTTGTTAGTTTTTTTCAGGCCAAATTTGCACTATAAAAAGTCATAACCCGAGTCGGTGGGAACGGTAATTTAAGACCTCAAAATTCAAGTAGTACGAATACAGAAGAACAGTGTGATCAAGCTCTTTTCCACTCTGCTCGGAACAAAAATTAAGAGTAAGACATGCTGGTGTGCGGAAAGAAGAAAAGACCGACAGAAAGACAGATAGATGGACGGAGAGAAAGACAGACAGCTCAGGCAGACAGGCAGACAGACAGCCAGACAAACAGACGGATGGACAGAGAAACAAACAGACAAACGGACAGACTTTATGACGGACGGAAGGACAGACAACACTTTTTCAAACTTCATTTTAAACTGAATGGCCTACCAAGAGCACTGTGTGAAATAAAATCAAATGTTCTCTTTGAGGCCCACATTGCACAAAGGTTAGGCCACTTGTACGGTAGACCAAATGTAAGACGAAACTGGAAACGGGTGACATGGTTGAAGTCTGTTTAAGTCTAAACTCTAATTGCGTAGTATTACGCACCCAGAAGCATTGCTTCTTCGTTTGTGATCGCAGTCTATCACGGGTACTACCCGTGGTTCACCAGGCTGTTTCATCTATTGGTGGGTACCCATTCATACTTCTGGATGCAAAAAGTACTGTCTTGCTAAAGAAGTCAACACAAAGGCGTTGTCTAATGCCCACACTAGGACCTCTCGATGCGGATTTGAACATAAAATGAAAATACACCAGCTACCTTTCGGTGCACAACTCAGATGAATTACAGTCGAACTTCCGGTAGCGACCACTTCTCCTAAGCAACCAGTTTTCAGAAATACCAAAAGTTTTCAAGTCCAACCACATTTGGCACCTCTTGTAAGCGATCATTTCTAGTAGGTGACCGCAAATCACCTCTAGAGCTAAAAGTTTGAAATTTTCTTGTTTTTATGTAAGCGACCACTTGACGGATAATAAGGAGCAATATGGATAACAAGATGTCGTAACATTATCGCATTGCTAGATAGTACAAGAGATGGACAATTCTCAACAGGAAGAATTCACATTAATAAAACATTGCATCGGCATTGGCGCATAGGGCAAGTCTCGGAAGAAATTTTGATTCAACATAGTCTAAACTCTTCTAAGCGACCACCTAGGATGGACATTTTGGGTGGTCGCATACGTGAAGTATATTTTACAAACTTACCTTCCCAGTCTGCGACTTTTCGTCTGAGGTTGTCCTTCCTGTCCCGCCTCTTCTCTCCCTTTTCCCAGAAGGAGGATCAGTGCTTCCCGATCGTCTTTTTTCAATTAAACTTTTATTTTCCTTCACTGGTTCTTCATCACTATCATTAGGCTCCTTGATAATGATCGCAGGTCTATCAACTTCCATCCCTGAAGTGTCCTCTTCTGCCAGCGTTAACACGCTGTTCAGAGAAACATCAGAAACCACGCTTTGCTGATGTTGTAACTTTGGCGAAGACTCCAACGGCTTTCCGTCTTCTTCATCGGGCTCAATATCTAACAGAGGATCGTCTTCTAACATGTAATCTGCATCCATTTCTGCGCACACAGATAAAAAGCTGTTCAAAGAACGCATACTAGCTAAGCTGTTGCGATTTTCAAGCTTTTGTAAATGTTTTATAGAAGAATGTTTTCCAGGGTGTTTGTCGACGGCGAGCCTTGCTAAGTTAACTTCACTCTGAGTTTTCCCGTCGTGGTCACGTGGACGAAGCTCGTTGCCAAGGTGATGACAGCTTACAGATCGTGCATAGGCCCCCTTTTTGGGGGATTTTTCAGGCCGTGACGCGTGACTATCGCCTCTTCCACTTTCCTGTTTTATAACTGTCCAAACAAAAAAAAACAGACAAAAATGTGGTTTGTAAAGACCGCTTCGTTTGTAGATTCCCAGTCAGCTCTGACAAGGTTACCCGTTGTTTTGAAACTGATCTGTGAAGTGCAAATGAACGGGACAGTTGAACAGTGCAAAGTATTAACAAATTGACATTGCCCCATCACCTTAAACTTCACGGGTAACATGGAGTACACTGACCAGCACTTGATGATTGTGACTCATGTTGAATTATTATGGTAAATGAAAATTAACACCCAAGTCGCTAATGGAGGGTTGGTGCCCAAGAAGCCTGGGGCTGCAACCGCAATCACAACCCCAAGGCACTAGAACACCCGACTGGCCTGCCCAACCCACAACCAAGCCACGAGCCCCCACACCAAGCCCCCCTCAGGCTTCCGTCACACTCGAGCCAGATAGCTCAGTGGAAATAATAATTTAGTTGGGGGGGGGGGGGGGGGGGATAGTGAGGGAACACTGAACCTACAAAAACTGAACCCACAAACGCCACGCTAACAGAGTAATGAAAACGCTGCAAGAACATGGGACGATAACACATGAACTAACCAAGAATACCGCTGGACAAAGTCAGCTCAGATAGCCAAGACAGTAACACCGCCTACAAAAACGCTACTGACCAGATAAGCTGCTAGTCGTTAACTATGTTAAATTCCATTTTTAACTATATTAAACCCAATCTTATTTCAAGCCAATATTTGGATGCTGTGTTAACGTTAAGTTGTCAAACCATCAGCAATGCAAAGATTAAAACATCACAGCCTACTTGGATTGTTTTCAGGGCAGTCATTTTCACCAGCATAAGTGTCAAGAAACTCTGCAAACCGTCCTTGTGATTCTATGAGCTCTGCGTATGTCCCCACCTACAGGAAGAATCCAGAAATATCAGCACGAGTTCTTTTTTCTTTTTTACTCAGTGTTCAAGGCAAGATCATCCAAACTAAATAGCACAATTCATGAAATGAAATCAAACGCTTACATCTATAAACGCAATGAAACTTCTCTCCTTACTCTTCACGAATTCTACAAAATTTA
>CM042755.1:17716543-17719043 GCA_022496165.2 Catalaphyllia jardinei
CAATTGCTTAAATTGGAAAATTTACTGCGATGATCCTTTATTCATTGGGTTGACATTACCTTAATTCCACTAAGCAGCTCGTTCGTCAGCTTGATCCGTTCATCGGCATTTTCCAGTTGCTTTACCTGTTAATATAAATATTGTAACAATAGGTCAATAGGCATACTTATAAATTCTTGTGCCAGCCATGGCTTGACCTTCATAAGAGCTCCAGTTCCGTTTTATACTTTAAATCTTTTGAGTTTCCCATATAATGTTTGCTGTTAGCTTTGGGTAGTTGCGTAGTCGTGTTTTAAGGTTCGCTTCGTCGAGTAGAGTCCAGAATCTTATAAAGTTCGACAGTTCTTGACGCACTTACAAAATGTCTACAATTTACTATGTAGTATAAATTTTAGCCTGTGAGCAGGCCCAACTTTGAGTCACGCGTGCTAGCGGCAAAGAGCAAGGCGATCCCGCGGGAAGGAGTCTGGGGAATAGGCCCTAAGAATGTCACTTTCCCGAAGACGCTTAATTTCACAGTGCTCCAACGTGAGCCTTCTTACAGGCTATATAAACTTAGCCTGCTTTGTTTGGCTGTAAGTGATGTTGAAGCGTACAGAAGAACAAAAATCCTAAGCAAAAAGGAAAGACTCGTTAAAACTTTCTTCCTGAAGTAGTGAGAAGTTCACATCCAATCCTAATACACACCAATTATTACCTGTATCTTCCTGGCCAATCGCGTGATGAGAAGGTTCAGTGGTATCAACATTATCAGCATACCCAGCCCGGCCAGAACTGCCACACCCATGGTGACATACAGGAAGTAGATGGCAACACAGATTTGGAGTGGCGCTGACCAGAGTTGATTGAGGGACTGAACCAGCTGCATAACACGCTGAGCATCTACAGCCATAAGGTTCACCATCTCCCCGGCTGTAGAAATTTTTCTTGATAAGCTACTCAGTGACAAGGCCTACAGATTCACCAGGAGATTGAGAGACAGCAATATTTTAAGCACATCAAGAACAGCCAGAGGAATATTCACATACATGTAAACATGATCATTATAGTATATCTGAAGATGGCGGCCAGAAATCGATTGAACAAAAAGTGCTTCTTTGAACATTGACCCTACCACTAAAAAAAAATAAAAAATAAAATAAGACTCGTGTTTATAGCTCAATACATGTACATTTGTATGCTTAGCTAAGAGTGTGTCGTTACAGTCAATGGCTAGTACAACAGCTCTCCCATCAGAGAACTCTTTCCAAACTACTCTCCTTCGAATGACGTTAAATCACAAACTAACAGTAAAATTGCAAACTTCTCTAAATTCCATACACATGACCGCGCATACATGTATACAGTTTCATTTCAGCTGCATACCTCTTACTAACCGAGTTCGAGGTCCGTATCGCAAGTTACGGACCGAGCTTTTTCCCCTTGGATTCATGGCCCAAGCGCGAAGCGCGCGGGCCATAAATCGTAGTGGAAAAAACGAGGATCCGAAACTTACAGTACGGACCGAGAAGACGAGGTTAGTAAGATATTTATTATATCTCTATTGTGTCTGACAAGTTCGGGAACGATTTTTATCCATGAGGAACGGCTTCAAATTTCTGAAGCAGGTCGAAAGCAAAACGAATCAATTTGAAATCGTTAGCACGCTTTAGCACACAATTTAGAGTAAAAGAAAGTTTTAAACCTTTACTTGCTAAATAGGTTAAGAAATTTTGGCGATAAATCACGCAACAGCTTGACAACACAAACAACTTTAAATTTTAGCGGGTCGTGCACGAGAGTACGGCCCGCGAAATTGACCAATCACAGTGCGCATACTAACTTAGAGATATAATAAAACATTTTATTCGAGTTTAGCGGTGCGTTCCCTTTGTTTAAGTTTCACCAATGTGAACATCATTCTGAACAACGTTAACCCAGATCCTATTTGAAACATTTGACTCTTGGCAAGCCAAAAGATGTTTACTAAAACTTGAATATTTGGACTTGTTTATCTACATTTTCATTGAGTTGTTTCTTTTTTTATTCTGATTGCCTGCAAGAAGCGAATTTTTCAGTCACTGACAATGTTAGATTTTTGTTGAACTGTTGCTCAACTGATTGTGGTATGTTTTTTAACCAGGAAACAGGATCTTTTGTTTTCCTTCACAGTGCCTTTTGAAAACTCTGTAGTCAGTGACAAATAAAACACGTATCAACCCTCAGCATTGGTTCATGCTTTTAGCTGTGTGTATATCGAGTTATGGATGCAACTGGAAAGTTTGGAGAGCCCTCAAGAAGCTAGAGATGCTCTCCACTCTGCCTTGAGCAACTCTTACGCCTCTCATGCTCTCCAAACTTCCTGTGTGCGTCCATAACTTAACATACACATGCTAAGCATGAGCCAATTCTTTATAATATAGTTATTGTTTTCTCTTGGGTCCCATGCTACTGCCCATTACTCCCCAACCCCCCCCCCCCCTCCATCCCATCCCTTTCTCTGTACCATTATTTTTCTGGT
>CM042755.1:17721543-17735399 GCA_022496165.2 Catalaphyllia jardinei
GATAGCATATAGCAGGCTTGGAACTAGACTTCTCATTTCAAACTGAAAGTCCACCTATCATCTTCTAATAATGCAGAAAATTAACAGGGAATGTATTACACACTGTAAACACTACCTCATCATACCACTGGAAGACAGGGGTAAGGGGGTAGGGGAATGTAACTCTCAACAAAGGTGATTGTTCTTCATTTTGCAGGCCTAAATTTGTAGTTTAATACTGCTTCCAATTAATTCCCCCATCAAACCCCTCTCATAAAATGCGTTGAAGGTAACAAGTCAGTGAATCTGTTAATAGGCATCTTTAATTTAAGAAAACAGGGAAAGCCCCCAAGGGCAGGGGGAAGGTAGCCAAGGCCTGAGGCACACAAAGTTATACCCTAGGAACATGAACAATGCATTTATAACTATTATAATAACGCCTCTTTATAGCTAACCACATTCATTTGATAGCTTTTCACATACAAAGGCTATTCAGCTGAAAATAAAATTAAACATGATAGGAACAACTTGTCTATCTAGGAAGTGGTGCCTCTTAGAGGTACATGTACAAGTGAATTCAAGCTACATTTTAAGAAAACTGACCCTGGTACCTCTTCAAATCTCTTACATGTACAATCATCCCTGTCAATTTAGTAAGAGAAGTACCCCCCCCCCCCCCTATATGAACTTCGTACATATAATCAAGGATGTCATTAAGAGCCATAACCCATCAGAGCTGTACTTGTACAGCAGAGTACACTTGATGGGTCATTGACGTTAATGGCTGGATGTTGCTATAAATTAGTACCCACAAAGCAACAGGTTTGCTACTGGTGGGAAAATCAAGGAAACAGATGGCTCAAAGCTTATTTGCAGCCCTCCAAATACAAAATGGTGTGTTTTCAAAGCTGAAGCTGTATCATAAGACTCCACTTACCCTAGAAGATACGGTTGAATAAAAAGCAATATATCGTTGATAAGTTTGAAGACAATTCCAATCATAAAGTAAGGAGCAAACACTCTCATCATGGCTTTGACCAAGGATGGTTCATGGCATTTCTTTCTAGCAAAAGTAACGTCAGAGTTTCCATGAAGTTGATCCTTTTCAAGTTCACGTTCATCAAATTGAAGTGCTTTGTTTTTCCTGACAATTTTGTTAACAAACAGATACAGGGTCATCAGAAATAAAGAGGGATACTTACAGGAGATTATCATATGGTTACTGTGTTCATCACACAAGGGGCAAAATTACTGAATGCTGATTGGCTAAGACAGAGGGCATTTTTTCTTGATCACGCGGGCACTTTTGGTAATCAAGAGGGCGTGATTACTTGATGCTGAATATTAAATGGCTTTTAAAAAGAAATTTCAAGGCACAGTCGTTTGGTGGAAAAACAAATTAACGGACTCTTCCAACCAAAAATGTATCTATAGATTTGCAGCTTGAGTGTTTTGGATTCAAGAAGTAATTATGTAAAGCTTGTTTGGACACTTGTTTACATCCTTTCATCGATCGATGAAGCAGTTTCATGCCACTGCAAGCTTTGCAAAACAGGTGAATAAAATTAGTAGCTTAAAGTTTTGTTTGTAAAGAAATTGCTTTGAGTAAATTGAACTTGCTGTGTTTTGTTTGCTGTTATAGCAGGCAAGTTTTCCCTGTGCTACTGCTAGCCTGTTCCTTAATGACAACCGGCAAACCTGTTTAGTATGCGACAGCAATACCTTGAAAGTTGTTCTTTGTACAGAATTTTGCCCTTTAAATGATAAACAACTAATCACAAATTAGTGCTCTTGGGCAATTGAGGATTAACGTCACGTGTATTTTCTATGTAAATTAATTGCCCTTGTCCCCTCCTGCAATTTTGTGAAAACTTGCATTGAAAATACTCGTGAAATTAATCCTTAATGTCACTATTCCACTGTTACAGAAAAATTGTTATAAACTGTGTACTCTCGTGCAAGCTGCCAGGATTATGCCCTGTGACAGTGTATTGAGATTTATATAGCAAGACAGTGTCTCAAAGTTCGACCAATAGGTACAGCTGTACTATAAGCTAAATGGACGCAACGTGGCGAGCTTATGAGCCATGAATGGGGCTAACAAATATACGGGCCAATCTAGGAAAAGCTAAGATATTTCACTAGATTACACGACAAGATAGACGCTAAAATACAGACATGAATAGCGTTTGTGCTAACTGCTAGGATAAGTGAACATTCATACATGAATTTAGCATTCAATATTGTTCTATTATTTATCCTACTGTATTGCGTGACGACGAAAATCAGCTTTGCCCTCAACGGGTGTCATGTTCCATTAACTGCGTTTTACCCGCTGGTAAAAGCGTTATTAATTGCCCAACAATTACATATACACATCATTGCAATCAAACCACATTTCAGCTACAGTGTAAAAGAGAATGCACAATCCTTGCTCAGAAATTTACAGGTACAGTGCACCTAATCTGCACTACCCCTGATAAAAACATCTCTAAATGTTATGATAAATTTCCCAAATACCTGCAAGAAGGAGCTTACATGTAAGATGACCATGAAAAATCATTGATACCACTCAAGGATCTTAAGTCTTCAAATGATCTGCAAGGATCTTTGGAAATGATCTGCAATCTGTTAATTAGCAATGATCCTTGGAAGGAGTTGTACAGTCATGTACAGTAAAATTGTAACAAGGATTCTTTCCAACCCTTAAAGGATTCAATAACTTAAAGAACATTAAAAAACCCTTCGAATTATCTTTAGTTTAAAGATTTTTGCAAGAGGCTCTTTAGAGGGTCTTTGTAGGATTGTTACTTAGTAGCAATCATTTTGGACAAGATGCTAAGGATTGTACAGTGTATGAATTCATACACTGTACATGTACAGTTGTCAATGATGATCATCAGAGGTCCTTCTGAAGATCTGACATTGATACATGTAACTGCATGTATATAATTATGTACACTACTTGATCACATGTACCTTTACCATACTAAAGGACTGTGAAGTGTAATCCGATGCAAAATGAACAAAAAATGGTGAAAGAGTTACTTCCACACAGAGACACTCACCCATGAAATTTTGTAAGTTCCTTTTTCCACTCTCTGTGAAGTCTCGGTACAATGTTACAAGAAACACTTTTTTCCTCCAATGACCACAAGTCACTGTCCAGCAATGGTCTCTTGAAGCCAGTTAGAATCAGACTGCACAGAAAAAGAAAAGTACAAATTACAATCTACAGTAGCATCATAAACACAAATCACAAAATTAATAACTATGGCTCGATTGGCCATACATCATATACTAACTAAAAGATGTTCAATGAAAGGAATACATGGCAAAAACAATTGAAGAGCGAGTTGGCGAACGTGGGTGACCCAATTTTGGTGCCAAACCAAAAGCTTGGAGACACAAAGCATTCATATTTTCCCTTCTATTAATTAATCTGATAAGTTTTTTCGATTATAAATCTCTTTTTACCCAGGCAGTGAGGCCTGGGTTTAAATTTCAGCTTTTTTTCCTCGTTCAGTCACAAATCGCCATCTGGTCTCTACAGCGCATGTGTCACTAATGCAGCGTACGGCACATGGAATTTACAGCAGTTGTCGTCGTGAAAAAGCTACTAAGTCGGATTCCATGATTTCTAGGGCAATGAAATCACATACAAACGAACACACCATTCGTGGTAGACCAACAATAAAGGTCGTTAAACGTTTTCGGAAAGGGTCGGTCTGCAAGGCTTAGGAGAGATCAACAATTTACGAGCGAGTGTTTGGAGTGAATTCATCAAGAATCATGTTTAATGCCAACGGAGCTAGCTATCGACTCTTCACCTTGATAAAAAGCATCTTCAGAAGCGTCATCGTATTTTTAGACATGATTGTGAGCCAAGTAGGATCCGAGCACGAACTCATAACGTCTGAGCAACAAGAACAGAATGGTTAGAGAATATGTTTCTGTTGTTTACGAATGTATCTGTTCGAGTACACCTAAGTAAAACGCTCTGAGAAACTTAACATGTAATAACTAAACGATATTCTCTCTTTATTTTCTTGTAACAGAGGTATGTGTCTTCTCAAGAATGAAACCCCTGTAGCGAGTTATTGTACATTTAAGATAAAAGAAACTAATATATGAGTTGACCCCAGCAAATCAACTCTTGGATTGTACTGTCACGCAATCCTGAAGCAATAAAAAAAATTATTCGAAAACCATTCAGTGGATTAAGTCAAGAAATTGTGATGTTATAGGAGATCAATAAGGATCACACTTCTCTAATTTTTAAATCTGTGTGAGATATTCCTCGAATTATTTTGAACAAATTTACAGAGCCTAAGGTGAAACTATGTCACGCACCACCATAACTCTGAAATTCAAAATGTCTCGCTCGTTTGAGAAATGAAAAAAAGAAAACAACAAACAACAACAACGGCAAAGGCTAAAGAAAATAGACTGAAATGTTCATAGGCTGATGAAACGATCTTGACTCATTTTACGTGCTAAAGGTCTGTGTAGGAGTAATAAGCTATTAATCGATTCCAAGAAATGCAATCGAAGGCAGAATAGCTTGAGCACATCGATTCGATTGAATTTCTCATGACTTCAAATGCAGAACATTTAAGCTCAATTGCAATATAGCTAGTGCTTCTCAGTATAACAACTGCCTGGGTACATGCAGCAAGGCGTCTAGTCTTGAATAAAGAATGCCGTATTTAATGAGAAACGTTGTCCCACTTCTCTGGCTTTTCAACATCAGGTCGACTGGTACACCATTTTCCCGCGGTTTCAAGGTGCACAACCAGATCACGTGTGAGTCGAAAGTTCAAGTTGTTGTTTCCCTAGGGAGTTAGTGAGTTTTAACCCACAATGACATGTTCTCCTCCAATCAGAAAACAAATTTGAGTCGGGAGGTATAACAATACTACTGCACAGTAACATAATACTTGAGCAAACTCATAGGTAACAACTGCATCATTTGCTAAATTATGGAGGTTGGGTGCCTGAGACATCCAGGTGTTGCCACTACTTGCAGCCAGCTCCTATACTGTAGATGGAGGTTGCTCCCATGGCTGGCAAATTCTGGAAGCGAGCCATTAACCCCCAGCGCATACAGAAGAGAGACAGGCACCCAGCACACTGAATTAACTATGGGCAAAGTGCAGAAAGGGAGGGGAACGCTTGAATACATGTACGTGCTTCCAGGCAAACAATGCTCTTATGCTATGAAGGCTTCCAACACATCTCAATCCAAAAGCACATGGAATCCTGGTCCATGCACAGTACCAATAACTCTGTTAAATTGCATTTAATTGCATTAAATGCACACTAAGCCCTGGTTACACATCTACAGTAACCCTTTGAGTGCATTGCTGGATCCACACATGTGTGCATGGAATATCGAAGAATGGCAGTAGGCACACTGTAGTGTACTACAGCTTCATTATCAATGAATCTGTCAAAGAACTTGTGGTCCTCTAACTTTTAGAGTAGCCAAATATAAAATCATCTCCAAAGAAAAATATAGAATATATATAAATTATATGTTATTTACCGGCCCGAGGCCGAAGGCCGAGGGCCGTACTCAAGACCAAGGGCACAGTTTTTCCCCATACGGACCGACCTAGCCCGAAACAAACATGCAACATGTTTATTTTTTTCCTGCAGTAAATTGGTTTTACAGATTACTAATGGGTTTGTTTACACAACTCTTGTCATTGAATGTCTTGAATCGGCTAGCGTGCCGTCTACTAACGATTTGTAAAAAAAATCTTGGTAACGAGCGAATAATTCAGATAGTAGAGAAAGAAAGAGAACATATAGTTGTTGAACTACTTTATGCTAGTTGCATTTATTTTTTAGTTTTCCAAATTTTTTTTTCTGTGTGAAATTTTGTGCGAAGTTTGATGTTTTGCTACAAAACAATTTCTGTCAGTCATCACTTTTAAAAACACTTGAAATCAGACTTTTCTACTGTGAATTGAATAGCAGAAAGCGAGGAGATTCGTTAAGTGTATTCTACAGAAATTCTCCTAAATACAGCAACAATCAGAAAGGTAAACTTGACTGAAATTGATTCAAATTCTATGGTGAGGGAAACACAGGATTAAGCGCCATTACAGCGACAAGCTAAAAACAACCAAGCAAACTCTCACAACTTCAAAATACTCAACTGAATTTACTTACAGTAACTTTCCTTACCATTTTAAAAAGAACAGAGATAAACTTGCAGTGACTAATCATCTATGGATTTGTAAAAAAGGCAAAAGATTGACGACTACCGCTAACTTTTAAGGAGCGAAATTTACGCACAGCGTTGAGCTGGATCTGCCATGTGCATAAGATTAGCCAATCAAATTCAAGGATTTAGGCATCCGGCCCCCTTTCAGATGCTTGAGAAAACACAATATATTTATATTACACTGTACATGTACTGTAAAAAAAATCTTCAATGGTCGGGTCAGAAATAGCTCTTTCCGCATGTTGCATTTTGCATGATATACCGGTAACAATTTTATTGGGAAGAGAACAGGGATAAAAGAAAACACAATTAAAGCTTTGACACTCAAACATACTCAAACTAAAAAAACTGAAGTTTTGATAAAGCACTAATTTTGTAATAGTCAACATTACCTGTTTAGCCACCAAAATGACAACCGTGAAAAAAAACTAGCTTTTCCTTCAGGGCACGTTTTCTTCAAGGAAAAAGCACAATGATTGATTTATCAGAATTACTGTGACTACAGCTGTACATGGAATTACATCAAAGGATGTGATTAAATCATTAATATGTCATCTGCACAGGTGTAAACAACAAACAAATACACAAACTGACAGACAAATGATTGAAGAATGATAAGATTAAGACGTAAATCAGATCTCAAAAGTACAGTATGAGGGTAAACGTGAATCAAAGTATAATAATTATTATTACTGACATTGTATTACATTGTATTGTATTTTCGAAATTATGTCTGGTGGCAAGTTATTCGGTGTTATGTAAAATGGGGCATGTCGTCATTTCCTTGCTATGGTAACTCAGATCTTATTGAAATGTACCCCATTTGAAACTTTCATCTTTCTCTAGCACACCACTAACGTTTGTTTTTCTGTTGGACTGATAATGCTGCTGCTCTAGTCGCTCAAAGTTGAACGGTATAGTGAATCCAAAATCTGATCGAGCCACCTTAAGGTACAACATGTATTTGCATTATAACAGCATGCCCCTATTCCCACTAGCATAATGTTTTATGACATTTTATATCAGGCTTGCACAGAGATCAAAATTTTGAGATTTCTACATCATGTAGTTTTTGGATGAGAAAGTGACCGTCTTTGAGTTTTTCGTTTTTTATTTTGTTATTATTTTTCTGCCTTTCCTTCTTCTCCTTTCCTTATCTTTTAGCTGCAGTAGTTTACCTTCTACTGGGCTTGCTTCCAGTCAAAACAAGTCTGAGAAAGCATCATAGAGCACATTTTACATATTAGTGGCAATTTTGCTCTGAGTTTTTCAGTCAAATTTCTGAGCATTTCCGTGCATATTTCAGGCCCCACAGAGCTGATCACTCTGATCTGGGTAACACTGGAAAGATCTTTTCCTACTGCAGAACTTGAGTACAAAGAATGCTAATTTGGCAAAGGGACTGGTGATGACATCAGAAGAGATTCAAAGGCTAATGCTTGTCATGGCCGGTTATGGCCAGCACAGGAGTCAATGGGTTAATTAACACTGGCCAGTCTGCAGTGATACAGACAGCCGTTTTCTTGTATCCAATGTGTACACATGTAGTGTCAACAAAAAGTCTTCCGGTTCAGTCAGTTTCTTGATGTAAACAGTGTGTGAATAGTTTTGGGTGTGGCCATGCTATTTACAACCTGCCTATTACTAGAGACCAATCCAGAGGAACTTCATCTAAAACCTGAACATTCCAGAGAAAAGCGTGCAAGGGGCTAAAGGAGATAACTGTTAAGCAAAATTTATAGTAAAGCTGCAGAGAACTGTGATAAATAGTTTTGTAATATTTTAGAGAACACTTATAATACACTTTTGGTGAGAAAGTGTGTAGGGTGTATAACATGTTATGTTGAGTGCGTGACTGCAAGCTCATGAGAGTATTCTGTAAAGTACAGAGCTTGTGCTTTTAATCAATAAAATATTTTCTGGTTTGATTTGAGCATGTAACATACACAATGTACATGTACATATTTTAGTTTCAGTCAGTACCAACTACATTCAGTAACATGCAAACAAGAAATTTGAATTCTTAAGTGATTGCTCACAAACGTCCAGTTCTGTAAAATTTATGTAGATGTACACATACTATACAGTCATGTAGCTTGTTTTGAGGTAGGTTTGATCAAAGGCAGAGAGCTCTCAGTCATCTAAACTGACAGACAAATGATTAAATGAATTATTATTAATTATTTTAGTTTTATTTTCATTATAAAATAAAAACGACTGAGTGTATAATTCAACATACCCTACATGATACTGTCTTTTTCCTACTTGAACGTGGGATGTTCGGGAAAAACTTTGAATTTACCTGTGGATTAACCACTGAACAAGACACATCACCACCATTCATGAGATAATGAAGCCTGAAACATGAATTACATGTAGCCATTAACACCAGAGAACAGTCATCTCAACTCTAGAGAGCATAAAAATTTCAATTCAATGGCTTACAATACTAAAAAAAGGTGGGTATCATCATTGAATTAGTATCACCCAACTAGTGGACTAATCATTAATTGCAAATCCTACATTTTAATTGGCTATGCTACTAGAGGGCTATTAGAAATTTACATGTAGTCCTTGAGTAGCGAAATTTGCCCGTTTTTCTTAATGTTACATGCCCAAAAAATATTTCTTCAACTTACATTTGCTAACTTTATTATTGCCTTTTTTGTCCGACTTGTTAGATGACATACTACATGGACATGTAACTCGCCCTGTGGGCTATTGACCTGTAGCCCTTGCAGGCTACGGGTCGAACTTTTATTTATCAAATGCAAGACAAGCATTAATCAAATAGCCTTCTCTGTTAATAAATAAATACTTTAGACATGTTTTTGTGGCTTTTAATCTGCAGAGTACCACTTTCAGTCCTTGAGAGTCCTTGAGGGAATGCATATGTTGTGGTTCATATTTTTCAAACTGGGTTGAAATTTTTAAACCAGTTTAATTTTCAATTTTGAGCAGAATGTGAGCATGTGTCTTAGTAATTTGGGTTAAGCACTCAAGTTAGTGATAATAGCACTTATTTAGAATGGTTATAGCTTTGATGTTAGGCTGGAAACTATGAGTTGCATATGACTTTAGTTAGTAGTTGTAGTAGTGAGCTCTCGGTTAGTGATAAGGTCTAACCACTTATTTAGAATTAGTTATCTTCTTAGTAATTAAGACAAAGTTCATGTACATGTATGAATAAATTAAAATTAACATGTATTTTGGAATAAATAAAAATTTATATGAGAGGGGCTTGGGGTGATGAACTGATAATTAAAACAAGTATGAGAGCTCTTCCATCCATTGCTTTCATGGTCAAGCGGTAATGACAGTGGGAAGCAGATCCAGTGGTTGGCGGTTCAGGAGGAACTCAGTGCGAATAGGAGAGAATAGGATAGAGGAATGTAAAGAGATATTTCCCCTTTTTTTATAGATAGTTGACAAAAAAAAT
Organism: Catalaphyllia jardinei; assembly: GCA_022496165.2. Lineage (NCBI taxonomy): Eukaryota > Metazoa > Cnidaria > Anthozoa > Scleractinia > Caryophylliidae > Catalaphyllia > Catalaphyllia jardinei. Next base: position 17,731,197 of record CM042755.1, read on the forward strand.
CAACCCAGTTTGAAAAATTCAAACTGGTTTAACAAAATTTTAACTGGTTTTTTAAAAAAATTAAACCAAACAGAAAAAACACACCAAGACACATATATACACATGTGCAGTCATCTCGTATCTACATGTAATTTTACAGCAGGCAATTAATTTCAGCTGTTCTTGACAACTCAAACTTTTTCCAGGTTATTTGATTGAGTTGAGTATCAATTTTCTTTGTACAGCTAACAAAGTCTTGGGCTTGTAGGATAAAAAGTTAGTATCTCGCTGTCTTGTGAAGTCTCAGATCTACCTGTACTTTAATTACACGTAGTTTAATTGCTAATTGCTATGTTATTCTTAAATAAATCAGAACATTTGTATATGCACATATACACTTACTTTTCATCACTCAGGCCATCCCTCAAAGGGACAACACAGATACTTGGTATAAATCCTTCTTTCTGGCTTGAAACACAACTGACATACAACCACCAAGACCTAACATTCCTGGTCAGAATCTCAAAACACTGACCCTTGCAAAATGGTAACTGAGCTTGAGCAGTTGGTGCATTCTTGAGGCAGTCTTGCGTCAAGACACCAACAGTGTTTGATGGGTCAAAGTCGTAAATAGCCAATACCTTTACTTTCTTTGGTATTACTGTTGCCATGGCTTGCATTCTTGTACACTTCTTCACTAATCACACTTTGCAGGAAGGAGTATTTGGACATATCTAAAAAAAATATCAAAAATGGTTACTTGTAACTTAAGGTGAGAGAAGTAAAAGGGTACTGCACTTAATCTAATTAATATAATTACACTAGTTACCACTAGAATTTGGAAACCAAATAAGACATAGGTTTATACAAATTACAGTGTATATACAAATTACACTGACAGGTAGCCTCCTATGCAGACGTTCTTAGGCTTGTCACGCGTTCCTCCCCACAAACGTCTGCTCAACGGACCGGCCACTTCCGTTCACTGGCGGTTAGCTAGCCTTTGTTTGAAAAGAACCAATCCTCTGTTCTGTTTTAATGTTGACATCTCTGTTGTTTGCCAGGCTATGTGCCATGTGCTTATGCATTGTTTAGGCTCATCTATATTGCACGATATTTGCAAAGGGGCAAAATGTGGAAAATAAGAATTTTTCATGAAATTGCTTACTTGCATTTAATATTGTGGCACTGGGCCCGGTTGTTTCATTAGAACTATTTATTTGTAAGTAGAGTGTATGTTGCTTCTTATCATGTATATCATATTTTACCCACGTCCGTTTTTTTCTTCTGAGATGCTGCTGTAGCTTTACTTCGAGAAAGCTTCATGTTTCTGTAGAGAGGTTCTTATGTTTCTTCCATCAATTTGGTTAAGCTTAATATGTTTATCGAGTTCAATGAATAGGTTTATTGCTCCTTTTGTCTCTTCTGGCTACACATAATTAAAATGTAGCTGTTTACATGCGAATCAGTTGACTGTTTTGCGTGCTGTATATGCCATTGTTTGCCTTAATTCAGGCAAGACATACCGGTCCTCAATGTGGATCTTATAAGTTGCCGGTACTTCTGAAATAATACGTACATAAGTGAGAATGTTGAACATCTTGCAGCGCAAATTTCTCATGTTGAAGCGTTGGGTCAAAGTCGGTCAAAGTCCAGCTTTCCACGGAATGGCAGAGAAGCTATGATTGGCTAACCGCCAATGAACGGATGTGACTGGTCCGTTGAGCAGACGTTTGTGGGGAGGAATGCATGACAAGCCTAAGAACGTCTGCATGGGAGGCTAACTAACAGGTAAAAGTGCAATGAATTTACTAACTGTGCTATACCGTATAACATAACTATGTTGAAATGTGGTGGTCTTAGTACAGTATTTGTTTACTGAGTGGTCCATGTTTGAGTTCCGACAGGGTCATTATGAATATGTTGTGTTCTTGGGCAAGACACATAACTCCTGCGTTCAGTTGATCTCTAGATATCTGTTGCAGTGATCTCTTGATCTCTCCACCCAGGTATATAAATGGGTATAAATGCATACCTGCCAACTCTCTCGGTTTTCCCGGGAGTAACAATAATAATAACTGATGTTTAAACAGGGTAACCCCTTCAGTCACAGGACTGGTATCAACTGGGGCCCTGTATAACATTAAATAAAAGAGAGTGAATAAAAAAGAGAGTGAGTCTCCAAGTTTTTCATGATTAAATTTCCTGGTCTCTCTGAATGCCTTTTGGGTGATTTTCAAAGGTAATTACATTCTCACAATGCAAAGATTTCATCTAGATGTCTCCAGATTTTGGTACTCTGGGGTAATGGCAGGTATGTAAATGGATCAATGCTGGGGTTTAACTCTGGGATGACTAGCATCACATCCTCGTGAGAGTAAAAATACTCCTTGTTACCTAATGATAGAAAAGGCAAGTTGAGCCCCAAGGTGCACATGTAGAATGTCTTCTTTCCTCAGACCTGTCTCTGACAGAAGAAGTTAGAACTCCAAGGGGAGGGATGGGAATTGGCACAATTTTACCAGGTCGGTGTCCATGGGTGCCAAATTTGACTTTGAATTCCCTTAAAATGTCAATTTGCCCTGGGTCTTCCCCTCCCTACTGGGGCCTAATGTTGATAGATGCATATGCACAGCTATTTCAAAACAGGTTGCTCCTATAATCCATGATGTGTGATGCATGGTCCATGTTTCATAGCCCGTGGTGCACTATGGTAGATTCTTTTTGTGAGCGGGAATTTTAAGTTGGGAATAAAATAATAATAGGGAGTTTAAGCAACGATGATGACACCGCTGAAACCAAATAACTCGCCAACGAAGGTCTTCCGAGTACGGAGCAGGCATGTTTTGCACTAAGGGTATATACCCTTACTTTCTCTTCGCCGCGATTCACCATCTAAATCAACCCTGACTTTCTCTGTCCGACCTCGTAGCACAGTCGGCAGAGTAACGGTAGATCTAATCCGGAGGTCATGCTGGCTATGAAACATGGATAACGCATCATAGATCACAAGAGCAACCATTTTTTAAATAGCTATAAATAAAACACATGGATAGATAATGGTGTATAAGTAGCGTTGATTCTTTTGTTTCCATTGTCAACTTGCTCTCCATTTGGTAGATTTACGCCCAAACGTAAACTTCGAACAACTGGAAATCACTCAGAGATAAAGATATAGCTAACTTGGGATCACTGTTCAGAAAAATACACGAGGCGAGATGAACTATATGCTCGAGTGGTTAACTGGGATTTCCAGCGACGATTTGCATAATTAACGCTGCATGTAGCGTTATTAGCTCACGATGACCTTTTTATTACGTGGATTCTGTGCTATTTTGCATACATTATTAAAGTACTGCTTTACGTATTCAGGCAACTACGGAAGAAAAAATATTTCGTTATTTCAGATAGAGCATTAAACGTAGCTTGAAGCCCTTTTCGTCATATTCAGCGCAACCGATACACATTTCATTCACAACTAAAGCTGAAATACTGAGCACTTGGAAAAATAACCAAAAAAAACTAAGCATCACTTACCAAGTCTTGCCCGTTGGTAGGAATCGTAAACGATACCTCAAATGGATGCCGTGACCATCAAAAGGGCGAAGAAGTCGATATCCTAATTTGCTCTTTGGAGAGGCCTAAGTTCCTTCCTGAGCAGTTTTATGTTTCAAAAGCCTCTGACATAATTTGGATCAAACATAGATTCAGGCGATAAAATTAAACGTGCTGTGTCAGCGTTCTTCAACTTTTGCACTTGTATTGTCAAAGGACTTATTCTTTTCTCTCGTGCAATGGCTTTTTTTTCTTTTTTGTCGCAAAACAAAAACATCGATCGATTGCTCGCTGGCTGTTTAATGGTAACCAAGCCTTTAAGTGCGCGGACTCGCGTGACACGAGCGCCAGGCGCGAGATTCTCTTTCGACAGGCGTTTACATACCCTGGTTCCAGTGGTCCGTTAGCCAAATAAATGGGAAGATATAATCGGGAGAATCGAATCCTAATAAACGAAAACTTGGCAGGGTAGCTTTAACATGCACTTCGGGTAGAAGAGCACAGAACGCGTCGTTAAAATGGAATTAGTTTTATGGCATAATTCAACACAAGCTGCTGAATAATTTTCTAGTTTTGAATAATTTTGTATGTCTGTAGTTCGGCAGTGTGGAATTGTGAAAGTGTGGCAGTCTGGTAGTGTAGAACAACATACATACATACATACATACA
>CM042755.1:17742539-17753492 GCA_022496165.2 Catalaphyllia jardinei
TCATTTACATGGTTTTTATACGTTTGTTACCGGCTCCTTTTTTTCATTTGCATGGTTTTAACATGTTGCTTAAAGGCCCCCTTTTTATCATTTACATGGTTTTTACATGTTTACAAATATAACATTTCCAACATTTGGTTGAATCATTTACACATTTTTTACATGGTTAAGGAAAGCAATTTACATGTTTTTTTTAAACGAAAAAACAAAACAAAACAAAACAATGTAAAACACCATGTACAGAATATTTACATGCTGTATTAAAAGCTCTAAATTTCCTGGAATTTTATTTTGCAAAACCCCAACATGTAAATTGTAAATCTACACATATTTAAGAAATAGAAAACATGTACCGTGTTTGTATCGAGTTATACAAACACGAGTGGAAGTTTGTAAGAACAAGAAATGCTGAGGGAACATAAGCCGCAGGCGAGTGTTTCCACAGCTTTTTCGAGTTCTCCAAAACTTTTACGAGTGTTTGTATAACTCGATAGAAACACGGAGTATATGTTTTCTATTCCTTTTAGAAAACACCACCACGAGAAAAAGGAAAACAATTTGTTAACTTTGATTATCAAAATGTAAATTCTCTTTGCTCGCGCCATCGTTACGTCAACAGCGCGCGCTGTTGACGTTGACGCCCAGCCATTTCCATCACCTCGCTCTTTCTTGCTCACCGATTGTCCCCATGCCTGAACTTTCTCTAGTCTCTTCATTACTGACCTTCATCGGCAGTAAACTTTTAGGATTTTTCTCACGCTTCAGCTGGAAAACGTCCAGCTTAAATTCGTTCTCTTTGGTCGTTCTCCATGTTTCATAACCATAGAGTAGAACAGCAACAACACTGGTTTTGAAGATCTGCCTATTACCTTTGCTACTGTAGACATGAGCGTTATTGCTCTTCAATTTCCACAAACTGTCAAATCACCTTGTCTGGTAATCTGAAGAGATCAAACTCCTAGTCCAGTCGTCTGGCATCTCCTCCTGGTCCCAGCAATTTTTTTTCCCTGAAACCTAGCACCTTTTTAGCAGTTGTCGTATAAGCGGTTTTTAGGTCGCTCGCCATCGTTCTATGTTCTTCAGTGTCGTTTCCGTTGTCCATAGTATCATCGACGTTCTCTGTCTCTGGCTTCTGTCAGGCAAATAAACCTGTTTGTAAGCTCTGGGTAAACTCTTTCCTGACTTCCTGATTCGTCTTCAATCTGCTAAGATCGTATCTTGTCCTCGTACCCTTTGGTCTGACCACTCCCAACAGCGAGGTTTTAATTCAGAAAGTACAGCAACAATTGCAAATTTATTTCCTTTTTTTCGCTTTCGTATTCGTTTAACAGTCAAAGAAGAAATACCACTACGATCAAACCTTTCATATGCATCTCTGTTGGCGTTTATATCATCATTACTGGCTCCATAACCATTAATTAATTAATTAACATTGATATCCGTTTATAGTAACGCCGCTCTATGAGTGATCTTTGCAAAATTAAAAGCATTCATTGCTGATATGAAATCTCATGGGTAATAGCAGCTGTCATCACTCAACTTGTCACAGTTTATCTCACCGAGAGGTGACGAAGACATAACTGTTTTTTTGGGGGGGATGAATGAATTAACCTAGTTAACCTTTCTTTACCCTCGGCAGTGTTTATGGCACAAGTGCCAGTGAGGCCGAGCAAGCAACTGAAATAAATATTTCAATTTGAACATAAAAAAAGGTTAAGAATCCGACCCAACTGGCAAGAGACAAACCAGTTGGCTGTTTGCAAGCGTGACCGAGGACTTGAACTCGGGGCTACCGAGATACATGCATGATAAGTGATACCCGTGGAGCCCAAAAATGCTAATGAGTTGTGATAGAAGCATTTGAACCGGATGTAAACGTTTCCCACCTTTTTAGAGATTGTGGCAGTTTGTTAACTGCGCGCTGTGTAATTAAGTTGGGGGTAGATTTAAAATGAACTTTTCATTTGGTGGTAAAAAATCAGAATGTCTATGGCTAAGCAAGTTTTTAAGGGTGGAAGCGTGCCGTACATTTAGAATTTTAGGATTCTTTGGCGTCTGAATTATCGACCAGCATGACTTTTGTTTACACACCAAGTACAACACCGAGAGTTCCAAAACCAATGTTTTTTTCTCCCTTAATCTTCAATTCCGGGCGAAACGTAAGTTTCGTCGTTTTCAAGCAAGAAAGCCGTAGGTCCTCGACCAAAACACTCGCAGAAACAGCAATAATTTGATCAATCTTTGGCCTCGGCTCGATTACCAGCCGCTTTTCGTGAAAGGCGGCCCACGCTATTCTCGGGTAGGAACGTACTGAGACGAAGGCTGAAATCGGGTCCGGGAATCGGGTCTATCATAGGGTGCTTTTCTTTCAGAAAATCCACTAAGGAGCGGAAAAAGAATCCGAAAATAGATTTTGCGTCTCTTTACTAAACAGTCTAAACAGATCAGGGTAAGGTCTTTAGGATCATGGTGCAGTGAAGGAACCGAACAATCGGATTTAACAATCCAAACTTGGATTTTCTCAAAGAAACACACCCTATGACAGACGTGGCTCAAATCATTATCTCATGATGGTTCTACTAATTGTAGACCTTTTTAATACCCTCAGGAAAATGGACTTTACCTAAGTAGGGGAGGGGTGGGGGTCTATATTTCTTTTGTGACCTTTACTCCTACATGGAAAATCACTTTGGATACATCAAAGACATCAAAGCAAACAAAAGAATTACCCTTGACATTCCCGGCCGAGAAGTTGGATGTTTTGGCGATTCCGGAAACCCAACCCAATGCAAGGAAACGTGTGTACGTGCACGTGCGGTCTGTCTGTGTACCACCGGAACTATATATACTCACAACAAAGTACAAATCAGACCCTTGTGAGTTGCAAATGTTTAACTTACTAGATCGCTCGTTAGATCTCAGTGCTTTTTCATTTTCAGTGACATCCAGACCAGGTGAATTCGTCAGAGGATGACTATGTGTTGTAATTCAGCAATCAGTTTAAAGAAAACAATTAAAGAAACATCGATGCAACACGAGAATTCAACCGTCTACGAATGTGATCCTCGATTTACTAATCAAGAGAAAGACTTCGGACTGTATTTAGATTTTAACAGAATTTAAAGAGATATAAAGGGATCTGAAATTCTGGAAAGGAACCAGCAGACTCATCGACAATTTAACTGATCTTGAGCAGAGATGAGTTCGGACGTAAGTAGATTTTTATACTTATTTCCTTGATGAGTCATTAATTTGGAATTGGTTGATGGATATGCCAATCAGTTGTAGATTGATGAGATTATTTATTGGCGAAGGTTTCCTGAATACATTTGGCAAGAGTTTGACTTAAGCTAATATGGGATTTGGCAACAGTTTTCCACTAGCTAACATATTTAAGACATTTAAGATCTTCAAACCGAGTAATCGTGCAGTCTGCATGCAGATATGATTAGCGGAGCAGATAGCCTCTTTGTGAAAAACCGACTCGCACTGAATGTAGAGCCTTGATTTTTGTTCATTTATATGCTAACCAGGCTGGAATAATGTCTGAGCAATGTGGAAACGTAACTCCATGCCGGAGAAGTTCATTCCAATTTACCCTCGTGTTTATAAACCCCACGCCGTTTTAAATTGCATGACTGTCGATGGTGGAATGTCATATTTTCAAATTTCAGGAAGAACTGAAAAGGAAAGCCATTGTAGTCAAGACATGAGTCGTATCGCTTTTTTTAAAAAAAATGGCTACAAGCGAGACTAAATATGATCTATGGCTTCCATGCAGCTGAAAGAGGTTTGATTCCTTTAGGGATTAACTACATAAGACACTTTCAGTTTCATTCCGAAAATGGGAATCTTTTACTTTATAATTATGCCAAAGTAAAATGCCGTCACATGCTCCGTTGTTCCAGTTATCTTAAATTTGTTAAGTTGCCTTTTTGTGTGAGTTGCAACGTGATAGTTGCGTTGCGACTTGCGATTTCAGTCCACCGCTCTCTCGAGTCCGGTCTACGGGGGTAGAGGACTCAAGTCCTTTCCCCAAGCCGTCACTGAGCGGCTGGTAGTCGAACCTAGAGCGCTACATGGCCAAGCAATCGGTGCACTTTCGTCAACTTGTGCTATTTCAGATGCCATTTCAAATGCTGTGCTACAAATTTCAATGCTAGGCGTTTATGTGCAATGTGTAAAGTAAACTATAAATTTAAAGAGCACAGTAGTGTGACTCCACGATTATTCCGCCACTCCATTAGTTCTGCAAGAAACAGTGTAGTAATTAGTTGTTCTTAGAAGTGGCTTTAAAAAAACATGCACAGATGACTAGAAGCACTTTTATTTTGGAAAAAAGTATCCTGTTGTTTATCTTTATTGACAAAGGCTAGCGAAACAAATGATTTTCTTCAAGCCGAAAAACTAGCTTCAAATTTAAGTCCTCCATGAATTCATCGCTGGCTTAAAACCTGTCTAAGGTTTTCTGAGCAGATCTCTGTTGAAAATGAAACCTTCTTTGCAGAGATGAAAAGATTATTAACTAATATGTCTTCAATAGTCAGTTGATGGTGTAGAAGAGGCTACAAACTCAGCAACATTAATCCTGGCACAGGACAGCTTTGCCAGGTTCGCCAAGTATGATTTCGAACAGGGGACATTCTTGAACACCAGGATTTAACGCAGCTTAACCGAAGCATAGCAAGGAAAGAAATATGTTCGGTAATAATATACTGTTAAGTTATTGCAGAAGTGTTGGGCATTCTTGTATATCTTGCACTGGAAACCGAAACACTCTGAGTTCCCCATGTGGCCTGGCAGTCGATGATGACTCGAGAACTTAGTAAATCAGAGTAAATATTATAGTAAACCAAAGCTGACAATGTTTCAAGGAGTAGCTGCCTTTAGCTTAAGATATATTATATAAGCGGGAAGGGAAAGCCGGAATCATTGGCGAGTGTTTCCTTCCACCGGAAACTTGAAAAACAAAATATATAGCAGTTATTATGGTGTTTGCAGCCAGAAAATGCAAATTGCTGCATTGAAAAGTAATAAAATGTCTCGCTGTTTCTTCAGGTCGACTCAACAAAGTTAACTTCAAACATATTAGGCCTTCGTCTTAGCATTAAAAGGGCGCAGGTTTGTTGATAAATAAATACACTTACTTCATTTCACCATTGCAGAGCGTGACAGAGCTAGATAGAAGAGAAACATTTTCGCGTGCTTTTACAAAAACACTCTTTAATTCTTTCGGATTCTATGTTACATGGGATATAATTCCCTGCATGTTTCGTTTAAATGCCGATTCACTTTAAGTTTACTTGCAAGTAACAAACGAAACGTGTAGCCATAGTATTGTGGTGTGAAAATCGCTGCTCAGAAGAATACTTAATTAATACTGTGCTAAGAATTCAAATGCTTTTGTAACTATATCAATCTAACCTTTTTTTCTGTTTCAAAAGAAATGTATTTGCGAACGCGTTAAATCCAGCAGTAACATAGGCTACTGGGTATAGCACTTATTAAAGCTATAACCAAGACTTACAGACCGCAAATAAATTTGCCACTGTTGATGAAGGGAACTAAACCAAGTAAAAATATAGGTTTCAGACATTTCTCAAATGCCATCTATGCCAAAATTATCATCTTCTCTCTTAGTTGTGATACTCGGACCACTGAATTCTACATTGCAGGTCCGGATCTGAGAGGCAAATAAATGCAGATGAAATAAATCAAAATAATGTATTTTATTGGCTTAGCAGTAGCCTAGAAGAGCACTTAGTAACAAGAAATAGTTATACTCAAAAGAATTAGCACAGGGTGTCATCATTTTTGCTGACTCTGTAAGAGTGGCTCAGCTGAATGCTCGAGGCTATTCAAAGCATACTTAAGAAAGTAAATATGATTTGTAATGATGATAAAATTCATGATTTACAGCTAAATTGCAAAACCGCTTGAATTTATTGTATATCTTCGACACCGTGTGTTCTAAGCAACCCATATGTGCTGGCAGTAGATACTTCGAGAGAATAATAAATTAAAAGCTGACACTGTTTCAACAAAAATGAGTAGCTGCCTTTAGCTTTAGATATTTTATGGAAGGTAAGACTTCCAAGAATTAAATACATTGCAATTAAGGGAATGAATCATTTCGTAAAAACTGATATAGCAATTTAATGTTGTGGTGTTAAGGGGGAATGGTACCCTAAAATATAGTGATTTTCATGAAAAATTGAATTTCTTGAAAATATTTAAGACCCTTGAATACTTGTCAAAAACATTTTGAAATGATCTTGCCAAATTTTTCTCTAGATGAGTGTGAAATTCAAGGAAAGTACACAGTGGTATAAGATTTTTTCGTAGCAACGGCCATAGCAACGGCTGTTTACCATAAGAACGTTACCAAAAATATGGATTAGGTTTAACATATTCAAACGAAACTTTGTAAAATAGCTTTGAAGACATGCGCAACGCGATTGGTATAATTAGTTGTAAAAGGTTTTGCCTCGAAATGCCATCACAGGCTCATTCATTTCCCTTATCAAAAGGAAAATCTCCTAAAACTGCGGTAACTTTCTACAAAATAGAACAACCATTGCACACCTTCCCTCGAGATCCAATCTGAACCCCCTCCCGCTATTTGTGGCTTGCTAAATGCTTGTAAGAAACTTAAAGTGCGTTTTTCTCAAATGTCTATTTTCGTACCGGCTGACTTCACGCCAACATTTCTACTTTGCAAGGTATTTAAGTAGAATTTCTGAAACTTGGGCTAATCAAAGACCAATAGGGTTGTAATGATTTAAACCCAAAAAATCGTAATATTTTAACGTCTGTCACGTGACAGGAGATGATTTGTCCAATTGCTGTGGCGTAAAATGAGACTATTTCCAAAGTAAGCCTGTAAAAAGCACTGGAAACAAAAGTTAACTGCCAAGACTTAGTTAGGTTCATATCACAGAACAAAACAGAAACTTACCCTATATGCTTTTTTGAGATTCAAATCTTGTAAAAGAGCAGGAAGCGTTGGCGTCAATGTTACAAAACACTACCTCAAAAGGCTGTGACTGGTTTCCATAGCAACCATTTGAGTGAAACCTTCAAAATTCATTTTCTGTTCATGGGTGCAATAGCACACAATTGATCTTTTTTCGCCAAATTTAAACAAACGTTTTGGTTCGTATATAGGGTACCATACCACCCTAATACAGCCAGAAAATTCAAACTATATCGACCCATCCATATCTTGTCACTGTACCCGTTCTTTAGAAAATAAACAATGTGTTAAACCCAATATTCTCTTAGTAAATAAACTACATAGGTCACTGGGTTTTGCAGTTAGTAGTGTCCTGACGATTTTTATCAAACCTTTTCCAAGGTTTTTGCTTATAGGGGTATATAATTAAAATATACTTATTCATGTTTATCAAATGCCGTTACCTTTCATGCTTCAAGAATCATCGTTCTCGCTTGGAATGCTTTGATGCTGCTGAAAATAATATGCTCAGGGATAAGTTGCGATGATCGTCGGAGCACTGAACTCCATATTTCAGGTCTGGATGACGACAGGCAAATAGATCGTAGGAGAAATAGATGGATATCATGTCTTTAAATAAAATCGCTTAAAGAAAAGCACTTCGTTGTAGGGAATTATATCTAAAAGGGTATTTTAGTTAACAAAGAACAAGAGTCAAGCAAGGTCAGACTACAGTACTGATCAGTTAAATGGAATGTACACCACAGTGAAAAGGCTAAAATTCAGGAATGCTTAAACTGACCCATGACTACTTGCTTGAAGATTGTTAATATCAGAAGGTATTCTGGAAAGGACGGTGTTTAAAACTTATTTTATAACCGTACATTGGGGAATGGAAAAGGTTAAATGTTAAATTTGATGCAATATTATTTGCACTGTCGGTGAGGGAAACCTTAAAGAAGAAGTTCCAAGACTATATAACCATTAATTTTATTTATTAAGTCCTTACGGAGATCAGAAATCCATCCCTGACTTATATCTTGTAGAGATTTAATATACGATGCTATTCCATACATCTTACTAATTGTAGCTGTGACAAAGCTGAACAACATTTCTCGTTCTACCAGGAAATTATCTCTAAAGAGATTCTTTGAGGTCCAGCTAAACTCATCATTTAGATCGGTTCTGTTTACTCAGTAATTATCTATCACAGTGACTTTGCATAACTGCACAGTGATCGCAGGAAATGCACAACAAGATTTTCTTTTTTTAAAAAAGAAGCTATGATCAGAATTAAAATGGCAGTTAATGTATTTCCAATCTTTTACTTCTCATATTTATTGCCAGCATTCTTAGAGGAACTTGTCTTCGTGTTTTCTCACTGCAGTGCCTTCCACATCAGTCAGCTTCAGTGCATTGTATGGAATACTTCAGTTCTGTGTCAAACAATACAATAATTTTGAGCGGCATGAAGAACACGTACATATGACCAGATAATTGTGAGTTTAAAAAGGCAATCCTGTAGTTTATCTTTATTATTATAAAAACCAGAACAAGTAAACTTTTCCCAAATTAAAAACATGAAGCCCTCGACGAATATTCGTCCCAGGCTACCGAATTGGGGAGGCACCTTCTTGAACTACATTAACCTGTCCCTCAGTGGTGATAATCAAATCTTCTATGCGGAAATACAGCGACTGTTAAGCTACTATGTCTTATGCTATTCTTAGTGCAGGGCGTAGGAGAGACTATACAAACTCATCAGCAATATTATGCATGTTCAGTAATCTGTTCAGGCTCCGCCATCTTTAATCTGAATTAGGACACCTGACTCATTCAGTCACTAATATTTTTACTAGTTGTTAGCTAGCTTAAGGTATTCTTAAGGGTATATAAGAAAAGAAATATGTTCTGTAATGATAAAACAGAAACAAAACCAGAGCAAAAGTTATCAGACATTATTGTATACCCTGAATAGGAGACTGAACTATAGTTCTGTGTTTTAAGCAGTCTATGAGGCATGGGAGTGGAAATATCGAAAGCATAATCATGAAAAAATTTTTGAATTAAAGCCTAACAATGTTTTAACGAGCAGTGTGTTGTGTTTAGCATTCGCCGGATATTATGTGTAATGCCTGAGGTAGTAATCGATGAAAAGAGTTACGAGAATTTCACAGCAAGCGAATTAAGTATCACAGGAGAGTAATCCTTTCGACTGGAGCTCAGCATTTGCTCTCAAGGGTAAAAAAAAACTGTTGAGAAGTTATTATATTGTTTGCCGCCGCAAATTCAGGCTGTTGCAGGGGAAAGAAATACAATATCACCTGTGTTTCTCGTTAAATCTTACTATCCCCTTATTATGTAAACAACAACACAGGTACATTCTAAGTCATAGCTACAGTGCTTTGACAATAGTTCATTCGTGACAACGTGTAAGCTGGATAGCAATGTATATTTTTCTCTGTTCTTTTACAAAATAATCTTTTCTTTCCGAGTCTGAGCAGTGTGGAATAATTACTTCCTTGCATGTATGTTTCGTGTAAATGTCGATTAGGTTGAAGTTCTCGTAACCGTTTCTTTGCAAGCGTTAACAAACACAACAAGCAGCAATTGTATTTTGGTTTGAAAATTGCTGCTTATAGGCAAATGCTTTACATACAGCGTGTAAGGAATTCAAATTTTCTTTCGATTTACCTTTATTACTGATAGTGCAAAATATGTAATACCCAAATTTTTTGTTATTCATAGTAAGTTATATACTGACATCATTCAAGCTTGTCCGGTATGTTCGGCGGCTATGAAAACATCAGTCCAAGGCTTAGGGGCCACAAATAAATTTGCTACTGTTTATGAGGGGGAAATGAATAGAAAAAATAGCTCTTAAACATTTATTAAATACTGTTACCTTTTATGCTTGAAGTATCATTGTTCTCGCTTGGAATACGTCGATGCTGTTGCGATTGAAAAACATCTGCTTCTGAGAAAAAGTTGTGAGCATTGTCGGAGCACTGAACTCCACGTTTCAAATCTGGAAATGAGATGAAATAAAAAGAACATGTATTTTAATGATTTAGCAATAGCCTAGAAGTGCATAATTAACTTAAGAGAAAGGAGAAGGACTGATCAATTGACTGTCCCTACAGAGCGGCTCAGTTGACATGAAGACATGAAGATATGAAATCAAGTGAGAGTCATTTATGTCTAATTAACTAAAATTTTTACCACTTGTGACTAAGTTTAAAAGATACCCGGCCCAGAAAGCGGATGTATTCGGCATTATGTGATAAAGACCAACTGAGTTTAAGTTAAGGTTCACAAGGCATTAGAGCGGCACAGACCAGCCGCAGCCGCCATCATTATTCCACTACTCAAAGGCATAAGGCCGAACTTAAGAAATGTTTAAACTGACCCATGACTTGCATGAAGATTGTTGATATCAGAAAGTATTCTGGGACAGATTGTGAATAAATTCATTTCCTAACAGTACAGCGGGGAATGAAAAAGCAACATCGCTACAGATTGCAATCAACAAGAATCTTGTACTCCTATTGGAGTAAAAGAGTAAAACCTTTATGTAGTAAAGATTAGCTAACTTCTTAAGTCATAACGGAGACTACTGTCTCTCTCCCCGATTATGGCCCCTGCACGGATTCAATAAACCTGAAGCTGTTCCATACAGTTAACTATTTTTAGATTTGGCTAACAGTAAACAGCATTTCTCGGTCTACCTAGGGATTAGATCTTAAGAGATTATTTGAGGTTCAGCTGTAGTTATTATTTGGATCGGTTCTATTTACCCTACAAAGTATCTATCGTTTTACATAACGCAGTGCACTGTGATTGTAGGGAATGCACAATTACTGATGTTGTACATTTTCAGAAATTGTAGCTAAAATTACTCCAATTAACCATGGCTGAAGATGTCGACTAACATTTGTTTCTACAATGTTAACAGCTTTATTGCCATTTATTTGCACAGCTTTACTCAGTGTCTATCT
>CM042755.1:17763492-17765992 GCA_022496165.2 Catalaphyllia jardinei
AAGAAAATCTTAGGGGGGTACACCCATATATGGGCTATATAGGGATGTGCCGCGGAATAGGGTATGGCTTTTGAGGTTCTCCGTCCTTAAATAGGGTATCTTTTTTACCCTTTTGTTACTGTGTTCCTGGTTTGGTCCTTAGATAGGGTAGCTAAATTGTACTTTCTAATACTGGAGTGTGAAAACGCCGTCCTAAACGAATGTTTGTTCTTAAAATTGATGTATCCGTTTAAGTATTACAGTGTAACAAAATGATTGTGCAACAGCGGTTTAATAGCCTTGATCGCATGAATCGGGTGTCATCTTGTGGGTTCTAGCCTTAAAAAGGGCATCAGTTCTCGCTTTCTTAGGGTTAGGGTTCAAGAACCTTCGGGGCACCGCACAGTCCTATCCAAAATTCGCGGGAGTGCCCTCCCCCCACCCTACCCCCCCAGGGAGGAAAATGGACCTTACCTAGGGAGGGGAGGGGTGGGGGTCAGTATTTCTTTTGTGACCTTTATTCCTACAGGGAAACTGCCCAAGAGAAATCACTTTGGATACGTCAAAGCGAATAGAATAACCCTTGACATTCCCAGACCGAGTAGCTGGGTTTATCTAACCAGAGGAATAGTTAACCAAACCGCAGCACACGTAAGGCACCGGTGATTTCACGCGCACATTTTTGTTCTCGCGGTTTTGTTTTCTTTTCTGCTTGCAAGCCATACGTTCCGCGGTTTCCCATTTGCATGATGAATAAAGTTTATCGATAAACACTACCAGACAAAACGTTGACCACGGGTAACTATTTGGACTATCAGTAGTGTAAACATATGACCTAACCGGAAACCCAATGAAATTATGGAAAGCGTGTACGTGCGGTCTTTGTGTCACAGTACCGGAGCTTTAAATAGTCAGTACAAAGTACAAAAAAGCCTCGTGTTTCAGACCCTCGCATTTGCAAGTTGTTCAATTTACTAGGTCGCTCTTTAGATCTCAGTGCTTATTCACTTTCAGTGACATCCAGACCAGGTGAATTCGTCAGCGGACGACTATGTGTTGTAATTCAACAATCAATTTAAAGAAAAAAAATTAAAGAAACACCGCGGATGCAATAACGACAATTTAACCTCCTGTGAATGTGATACTCGATTTACTATTCAAGAGAACGACTTCGAACTGTATTTAGATTTAAACAGAATATAAAGAGATATAAAGGGACCTGAAATTCTGGAAAGGAACCAGCAGAGTTGTTGACAATTTAACTGATCTCGAGCAGAGATGAATTCGAACGTAAGTACATTTTTATACTCGTTTCCTTGATGAATCAATTAATTTGAAATTTCTTGATCAATACTCCAATCAGTTGTTGGTCGATGAGAATATTTATTGGCGAAGGTTCCCTGAATACATTTTGGCAACAGCTTGACTTAAGCTAACATGGGATTTGGCAACAGTTTTCTACCAGCTAACATATTTAAGACATTCTATATAACTACTTAATCTTTCGAAGGCCTTCAAAGAACTTCAAACCAAGTAGTCGTGTAGTCTGCATGCGCATTCAGATTAGTGGAGCAGATAGCGTCTTTGGTACACGCACTGAATGTAGAGCCTTGATTTGTTTCGTTTATATGCTAACCAAAGTAACCAGGCTGGAATAATATCTGAGAAATGTTGAAACTTTAAATTCGGCAAAAGTTTATTTCAATCGTGATTTACCCTCGTGTATATAAACCCCATGGCGTTTTAAATTGCATAACTGTCGATGGTGGAACTCTTTGTTTCGTATTGTAAAGCTTTTCTATAAAACGGTTACAAGCGAGACTTAATATGATCGATGGCTTCCAGCTTGAGAGAGGTCGATTCCTTTCAGGGAGCAACTACATAAGACACTTTCATTCCGAAAATGGGAACAGTTACATCCTTTACTTTATGATCTTGCCACGAAATAACTGAGTTCGCCTTCAAATGCTCCGCTGTTCCAGCTATCTTAATTTTGTTCAGTTGCCATTTCCACCGCTCACTCGGGTCTGAAGTCCTAGCTTCACGGCCAAGCCTCGGCACTCACTCGCAGAGCGGCTGGTAATACAGTCAAACCTAGTGAAGCGCCACAAGGCCAAGCTAACTTACTGTTAAGGTTCAAATCAGTGACCTTTCGTCAACTTGTGCTATTTCAGATACTATTTCAAATGCTGTGCTACAAATTTCAGCGCTAGGCATCTATAGCTATGTGCAATGTAAAGTAAACGGCTATAAATTTAAAGCACACTTTGTGTTACTCTTCGCTTATTCCGCCACTCCATACCCTGAGGAACTTGCACGTCGTCGTGTTAGCTTTAGTGGTCTGTACACTGTACGGAATACTCTACTGCAACTGGAAACAGAGTAGTAATTAGTTGGTCTTAGTAGTGGCCTTAAAAAACATACACAGATGACAAGAAGTACTTACTGATTATGGAAAACAACATACTGTTGTTTCTCTCTAATGGCAAAGGCTAGTGGAACAAGTGATTTTCTCCAAACC
>CM042755.1:17773492-17780992 GCA_022496165.2 Catalaphyllia jardinei
ATTAAAAGGTTCATTGTTTCGTGAAACGCTAGAAATTATCAGTTCACTGGAAATCTTTGCTTGGGCAGAACTTTAACCAATGAACGTAATATGCGCTACGTATCCTTCCTTAGCTAAACAGTAAGATTTCGGTGTTATAGATAAATGGAAGTGTTGAATTCAACATTAATTAGGTTTTCTTGGGGTACCAGGAGTACTAATAACGTTTCCACCAAAGCTTGTAGAGACTGTAAGTAAATCTGTTCAAGGGTAGTCGGTAGGCGTAGGAACTGAAAGAAATCCAGAGCTAGATAATGCTTGTTTTCGAGGTTGGTTGTTTATTTTCAGTCGTCAGATAATTTGTCTTTCTACGGTCAGGCATCCACGATTTCAGCTTGGCCTACATGTATAAAAAGCAATATATGAAGCACTCTCCCCATACGACAACGGCAGTTGTTTTACGAGTCCCTATATGGGATAGTTTACCTATGTCTCCTGTTGTCATACCTTATGCCACCGTACATGGATAAACACTACTTACAAGTCCTGCGTAACACTGTAGAGCTTAAAGTGCCACTACGACCAAAAAACAATTCTTTTTTTTTATTTGGATTTCAAAACTATGTAATTTAAATACTAACTGAACCAAGTTTTAAGTCCCGGCTTTAAGTGACGCCTGTGTATTTTAACTGGAATTTTCTTATTTATTGGTCCGCCATTACAAACTTTGAGAGAGTTGGGTTCAGGAGAATATGACGTCAAAGACTCACTAATTTAAAATGCAATGCGTGTGTACGCGGCTGAATTAATATGCAGCAGGGGAGTTTCGGACTTTCAGACTTTTAAGCTCGTGTTTTGCATATATAATAAATTGCGTTTACATGCTGAAATCTTAGGCTAGTGAGTAAATGACGTCATTTTCTCTAGATCAAGAGACCTTTTCTCTTGCTCTAGATCCAACCCTCTGATGTCCTATCGGTCAGTTTTGAACGTGAGTAATGGCGAACCGTGAAATCAAAAACTTGCACTCAAAATTAACAGCCTTCGGATATGATAAGCGAAATTATGTCACACATTTGATGAATGAAGCTAGATGTATTTATTACAAGGAATTCAGTTCCGACCAATCAAAGTTGTTCCTGGCTAGCAAGAGCCTACTAAATCTGCAAGCGTACAAGTCTCTCCCATCTCATACTGACGCCTCTGTTCTTGCAAATGAGATGGATGAATACTTTATCCATAAAATAGTGGCTATTAGATCAAAGGTAGCTGGTGACACGGTCTCTCCTGCGGTTGAGCGGGCGCCTTAAGGTTCATCAAGTAGTGATGATGATGTCACGCTATAAGGAAGATGGTTATGGCATGTGCTCTGAAGACATGTACTCTGGACCCTTTTCCGTCATCCATCTTGTCGGTTTCCATTAAGGAGTTACTTCCAGTGATTAGCAGGATGGTGAAAGTATCACTAGGGCATAGTTACTTTGCAGATGACTGGAAAAGGGCAGTAGTACATCCTCTGCTCAAAAATTCTGGTCTTTAATTGATAAACAAGAACTTTCAGCCTGTGAGTAATTTACAGTTCACTTCCAAATTTACTGAGAAAGCGGTCGCAGTACAATTGCAGAAGCACATGCTAGTTAATGGCTTGTTTCCAGAATTGCAAAGTGCTTATCACTAACATCATAGCACTGAGACCGCACTACTCAAGGTGAAGAACGATCTCCTAATGGCGATGGATAAAGGCCAAGTTACCCTGCGGGTGCTTCTCGACTTAAGCTCTGCATTCGACACCGTCGAACATGAAATCTTTTGGAATGCTTGAGGTCAACAATTCGACTGCGGGGGAAGGTACTTTCATGGTTTGAGAGTTACCTTAAGGGCAGATCGCAGCAAGTGTCTATTAACGGAACTCTCTCAAAGCTTTTTTATTTGGAATGTGGAGTTCCAAAAGGGTCATGCCTGGGCCCGCTTTTATTTACCATCTACGCGGTGAGTAAGCTGTTCCAGATCCTAAAACACCATCTGCCCTCCGTTCATACTTATGCGGACGATACACAGTATTTGTCATCTAAGCCCTCTGACTCTTCCGGTGAAGACGAACCTGTATCAGCCATGCAGAAGTGCATCTGCGATGGCCGATCTTGGAGGAGAGAGGATCAGCTGATGCTCAATGATAACAAAGACTGATTTCCTAATTATAGGTATTCGTCAGCAGCTCTCAAAAGTTTCAACCCAAAGCTGGGGCAGACTGAAGTCTCTCCTGTAGCCTCTGCGCGCAATTTGGGCATATGGTTCGATACGTATCTAGATATTGGAACTCACATTGCAAAGATTTGCAACAGCGTTTTCTATAATTTATACAATATACGTCATATTAGGAAATATTTATCCAGAGAATCAATTGAGAAAATAGTTCATGCTTTTATTAGTAGTAGATTGGATTATTGTAATAGCCTTTTATATGGAATCCCGGAATATCAGACTAGTAAAATTGCAACGGCTTATATATCGCGCGTACAAGTTTTGTCATATAACACCTCTTCTCGCAGAATTACATTGGTTACCAGTGTGCTCCAGGATACATTATAAGATACTCTTAATAACTTTTATAATTTTGCATGGCCTATCACCTAAGTACTTTTTAGATTTAATTAGCATTCAACAGCGTCTGTCCTACAATTTGAGGCACAACGACAATGGTCCAATGTTAGAAAGAGCGGGTGCGAAAACAGAGAAAACAATCATTGTTCTTCCCCAGAGTACAGTCTCGTTGGGTGAAGCCATGTACCAGAGTGCTTTGAGTCTTGAATTTCGTCTAAATTCAGAGTTGGTGAGCTCTGTTGCAAAGCATAAATTTAAAAAAATTCGTCAACAATTCAGGTTCAACTCTCTTTCAAATTTTACACCGGCAATAAGCAGAGGAAATAAGGTCTTTTGATTTCCTGGGTTGATCTTTTGTACAACGTTTTCACTTTTTAAACGGGAGCTTCCGGTAAATGTCCGATTTCGGTGTCAATTTAGGCCGCTGCGAGCGCAGAAATAAAAATTCCAAAACAATAAATAGAAATCTAAACGACCTGAAAATGTATTTTCTGCTGGTATGAAGATGATACAGTTCGTTAGCACTTGGTTTTTCGTGTTCTGTTGGAGCACGCCGTTAGGGCGTGTCTCCAGGGATTTTGTGATTGGTTGGTGTTTAGTATTTAAGGCTTCAAAGAGTTGCTAGATTCCTCTCGCTCGCGTTCTCCATCCTGGCGTTTATTTCATTTCATTTCGATGGGCGAGAAGACTCCTGCAAGCCTTACGATAGAGAGTGGTTCGGCGGCTTCCATCGCTCAAGCCGACGCTGTACCTCAAACCTCTTCTTCAAAGTCAGAGTTGGTCGATGAGGTTTTCCCTTTTTAAAGGCTATCTGACCTCGCAGTTGGAAGAGAAAGGGAAGCAGTTTGAACGAAGTGCGAAGTCCGATAAAGAAGCCGCGGACATTAAGTATAAAGGCAACCGAAAGCAGTTCGAGGTGCATTTACGGTTGGACAATATATTGATGAGAGTACTGACAGTCCGGCCGATATTCACAAGTTGGTTGCAGAGGGAAAACAGGTCATAAAAAAGCGTCAGGAGTTGATCAAAATCATTGACAAGAACAAAGATGGTTGGCTTGTTGTCTAAGAGTACGAGTCCGACGATTTAGCCTCAGACTCTGAAGATGAGAAAAAGATTCGCAAAGCCAAAGCTGCCGCTGAGAAGAAACGAAGAGAAACAAAGAGTACCAGCAGTCTTCTAGTGATATGCAGCTTTTTCGCGGTAAGACCACTATTTACTTGTACTTTGTGAAGTTCTCGGTCCTTTTGGTTGGACTGCCTGAGCATCCAACCATCAATTTGTTGTATTCATTTATCTATGTTTTTGAGAGGAAAATAATTTAATTTTTTAAAGCCGGCCTTTTGCCCTGCCTTTGCCCCGCCTTTGCTCGAAAAAAGGCCATTTTTTTTCTTTTTTTTAATTTATTATTTTTTTATGCTTTATTTTCACAGCTGAGCACTTTTTTTACAATACTACGCTTGTAAATTTCCTAACCAAATGTACAACAAACAACTACAAATTACAGCAGAGATAACAACTATTCACAACGGTAATACAACTACTGACACTACTTAACAAAATGATGCAATTGTAGATGCTACTTACAATACTACAATTTACATAAATTACTCTCCAAAACAATACAGTTACTTATTAAACTTACAATATTTACACTTACACTACAATTATTTTGCAAATAGAGACATAAGAGTAGGAGTGGCACATCCCCTGGGACAAAGATATTTGGCAAAGCTCATGCACATAGTGTTAAAAGTAATTCTACGTTCATAAAGAATCTTTTTCATTAAGTTAAACGCAGAAAATTTCAAAACTGGGATAGGTTTTATTTAACCATGAGAGAAAGATGTGGTACTTTGCAATAATAACATAATGATTGAGGGCTTGAAAATATTTGATTCAGGCTTATAGCCGTACAAAATATAAGCACTTAGGGTGACATTTTCCGATCTCTTTTCGTTCCACCAGCTAATTACCCTTTGCCAAAAAATTTGAATACTGGGGCACTCATATAAAAGGTGAACTAAATTCTCATGAGGGTGACTAGAACGATCACAGTTCGGGGATGTTCTCAATTTCATTTTGTAAAGATTGCTGTTAGTAGGTGGAATGTTATGTACCACCTTATATAAAAAACCTCTAAGTTTGTTTTCCATTGTGACCTTGAAGGGTAATTCATAGACAGCTTTAGTCGAGATATTTTGTCCTGACTAGATTCCTTTCTACGTTCGGGGGTTTAAGCAATTTCAGCATAAACATTTTACGGGCAGTTTTGGTCGTGACGTTCGCGGACGTGAGGTTGTGTCCCTCACGGTTATCAAGAAGTTCTGAATTACGAATTGATTTTTTCCATTCATCAGGGATCGCAGCAAGAATACCATTATAAGTTAGAAAGTTCACTGACAAACCATATTTTTTTTAAAATCGGGTCTCGATAAAAAGGTTCCTCTTTCGTTTAACCCTATTCAGACTGGGGGAGGGGGGCGGCTTTTCGAACCCCCCTCCGGCAAAATCGTGTAACTCCTACACCAAAAGAGCTATGACGATCAAATTTTCTGACTTTTCCTAAAATTTATCGAGGAACATTTTGGTATCATTACCATGTCCATGTGATTAATCATGTTGCCATGGCAACCAGTTTCTGACACAGGTTTTGGAAAATTTAAAAAATGCTGATTTTTTTGTACGTTTTAAGATCGCATTTTTACACTTATAGTGCTTTTTGTCGTAAAATAGTCTTTGCTTGGGACTAGTTTTTGAATTACATCAAAATGTTTCAACATCGAATATTTGGGGGGAGGGGTGGGGTAAAATTTGTCACTTTTTTGCTTTGACAAATATGCTGCTCTATTTTTTAAATAACACTTTCAAAGTCATTTGTTTGGGTGATAAACATTAGTTTGATACTTATACATTCTGAGCTTTTCCCCCTTTGAAAGTTGCTTTAAATTATAATTTTAACAAAAAAACGGAAATCCAAGATGTCGGATCCAAGATGGCAGACAACCATTTCAAATTTTAAATTTTATTGCTTCCTATCGCTTTTTCTCGCTGTACAAGTGTTTCCTTGTTACTAGTTCATAAGAAACGATAACAAAAAAGATGACTTTACAATATTATTGATATTTTACGTATCTAAGTGGAAAAATAATAAACATTGAAAAATCGGAATATGACGTCATCATTGGGCCTCTTTGTACGGAGATGATCATTCTGTGTAAATTTCATGACCCTAGCATTATTGGTTCCAGAGATACAGAGGGGGGGGGGGGATCTGAGGAGTCCCCCCGGTCACAGATTGACCAAAAAACCCCAGTCTGAATAGGGTTAAAAGATGGTGAATTTTAGTTACCCCTTTTCTATACCATGATGGGTAAAACACTGGTTTCTCAACTATTCTTATGAAACGGTTGTTCCAAATAATTTCGTATAGCTATTCCATAGTCGTGGAGGGGTTCTTAGAGTGCAACTCCTGCCAAACAGTCAGTATATCTCTTTAAAAGCTTGGCACTCGTTAGGTCAAATTTAAGTCGCGTGTGTCAAAATTACATTCAAAGACAAATCGACCCCCGTATTGAGCTGTAACAGAAAAGAAGATGGAGCACCATTTACTACCTTCAGCTTCAAAAAAGCGTTTGACCCAGGCTGCTTTAAGAGATTTATTTAATATGGTGAAATCAACCATACTAAGACCGCCTTTGTCCACAGGAAGTACTATTGTTTGACGTTTTACCTTATCGGGCTTGAAGTTCCAGATGAATTTGAAGCAAATATCTTATAACTTTTTCAGCGAAGTTCGGAGGCACTTTGAGAACAGACGTATTAGTTTATAACTTAGAAATTGCAAGTGTCTTAACAATACAATTCTTCCTATGAGAGTTAAATTCCTAGTCGTCCATTGATTTAAAATGTTCTTTAGGGTTACAAGCTTCTCTTCGAAGTTAATTTCGTAACTAGTGGTGGAGTCATAGGAGAAAGCGACACCTAGCGCAACTACATCTTGTTCCGGCAAAGCGATGTTAAATGGAGCGCGTTTGTCCAAGTGGCATGTTAGGCTTCCAAGCCACA
This sequence comes from Catalaphyllia jardinei, assembly GCA_022496165.2. NCBI lineage: Eukaryota > Metazoa > Cnidaria > Anthozoa > Scleractinia > Caryophylliidae > Catalaphyllia > Catalaphyllia jardinei. The sequence goes on from CM042755.1 coordinate 17,780,141, forward strand.
TTCCTTCTGTTTTTATTTTCAGACCTGAGCAGGTACCGAAGTCATTTTAAAAGAGTGAATAATTGACTGGCCGAACGCTCATCCTTTTTAAACGCTGTAAGATCATTTGCATATATACTTAGTTTTAATTCAGTGTCATTGATTTTTAAACCGTGGATATTTTCATTTTCTCTGATCGATTGAGCAAGCACCTCAGTTGCTAGTACAAAAAGAAGCCCTGACAATGGGCAACCTTGTCGAACGCCTCTGTAGAGCTGGAAAGCGTCTGACGCGTGACGCGTGACGCGTGACCAAAAAGTATGGATCCATTTTCGAAACATCGGGCCAAAGTTCATGACCTCGAGTACTTTGAACAAGAAATTCCATTCTAAAGAATCAAAAGCTTTTTCAAAATCGATAAAGAGTAATATGCCTGGCAGGTTTTTTTCCTCATACGATTCAATCACATCAGAAATCAATGGAATATTTTCTCCAATAAAGCGATTTTTGACGTAGTCTGTTTGATCTCTGTTGATCAACATTGGCAAGACTTTCTCTAGCCGCTTTGCCATACATTTCGTAGCAATTTTGTAGTCGATGTTCAACAAGGTAATCGGTCGCCATTTTTTCAAGAGAAGAGTATCTTAACTTTTTTTGGGGGGGGGGCAACAAGGAGATCACTCCCCTTTTTTGTCAGATCGACATTTCGCCACACTGGTAGGCGTCGTTTAAACAGTCTTTTAGAGGAATAGCAACATAATCCCAAAAACACAAATAAAATTCCGCAGTGAGTCCGTCAGAACCTGGGCTTTTATTTTTCGAAAATTGTTTAAGAGCGGATAGGCATTCTTCTTTGGTAATTAGTCCTTCGCA
>CM042755.1:17785992-17791460 GCA_022496165.2 Catalaphyllia jardinei
GGCGGCAATTCCAATGCAAGTGGAATTGTCAAATTGTCGAATCTGATCTTCGCAACATAATTCAAGTCATCATCATAACTGAGAGGAGAAAGCTAAGGCTTGCTTTCCACTACGAGAAGATTGTGGAACACGCTTGCGTGAGCATAACATCTCACAACGCAAATGGAAGCCTTACTGAGTACTGGCACGTCTATGTGGTCAATAATACATTTTCTAGTTTTGGTGGAAAGGTCATAAAAGGTTTTTCAACTTCAACAGAAGCACCGTTTGAGGACCAGGTGAAGGTTTTGTGTCGATTCAGAAAGGCCAATTCTCCTGTAAAAGGGACAATTTACGGTGAACTTTCTTCCCCAAGTGAACATCTGGAAAATATTCTTCGCTCGACTGTCAAGTCTCTTGGAGAAGTGTGTGATGCACAATCAAAGGATGATCCACAAATCTGCATCCAAATCAGTAGATTAAACCATAATTCTCAATGGAAGGAATTCGTTCTGCATTGCATAATCATCGCTTTAGTCATTGCTTTCACTTATGTTGGCCCTGCTGTCGTTTGCCTTTATTCCTCAACAGAAGACACGTGTGATGGAATCTGCCAAAGAACTGTGGTAGGACCCAGTCCCGTTGGCTTTCGAAGTCTCATAGCAGACTATTTATTTTCCACGGATAACGACATGTGGCACAGGGCGAGGAGGTTTATTCTACGTGTTGTTGTCTTACCTATACCATTTTTAGCTCCGGCGATTTTTGTTGAATATTTTTTCTTTCAGAATTTATTACCTGACCAAAATATGCTAGGAATTAGCCACATTGTTCCACCATTTCGTATGTTATGTTATGGTTGTTTCTATTTTAATGCTTTTTATCTACACATTCTCCGTGAGAAACCACCAGATCACGAGAGACCGTGTGATGAAGTCGTGGAACTTCCGCAGCGAATGCTAAGACATCTCTGCATAGTCGGCTCTACTTTGAGGCTTCTATGTTCCATTTCCGTCAATTTGTTTAAAGATATTTGTCGAGATCCTTCTTCATCTCCTATCATCGTTCGCTTACTTTATGCAACGTCTTCGCTAGTATTAATTCCAGTTGTATTTGTTTATGGCTTCCTTTGGTTTAAATTTTTAATATTAATGTCATTTCCCATTTCAACCGTGTGGGCAACTACAGAGATAGTAAGGCAATCCGAAATGCTTCAGCCAGTTTGCCCCCATGGCTTGTTAAGGCTTTGGGCAGATGGTCCACAGACTGTTTTGCAAGGTACATCAAAACCTCGCTCTCAGTCAAGGCACAAGTTTCCCAAGAACTAGTGGACCTGTTAATTTTTGGGCTTTGTTATTTCTTCAACACAAATATTAGCGAAAAAAATATGCGATGTTTCAACATCGCCGGTTGTCATTGTCAAGTAGCTCAGTTACTGCCTTATAAAATGACCTCTCATTTGCGCATAAGGTGGTAAAAGTGTAAGTTAAGTGGCAAGAAAACATATGACTATTAGGACACTATGTTAATTAAACAAACAGTTTTGTTCTGAATATTGAGTCCGGGCTTAAAATCTCTGACATATAACATTTCCTATATCAGTCAATTTGTTTGAAGATATTTGGCGAGGTCCTTCTTTATGCCCTATTATCGTTCTCTTTTGTATGCAACGTTTTTTCTAGCATTATTTACAAATGTGATTGCTTATAACTTACTTTGGTTAATTCTTTTTTTAATGTTACCGTTATTTTACATTGCAACCCGGCCTGTGCGCAACTACAGAGATAGTAAGTCAATCCGAAAAGTGCAATATCTATTCCCATCATCCTCCTTTTTAGGTCGATCTACTGTTTTCTGTTCGCATCGTTGTAACTTTTGGCGCGTTGATGTTCCTTTATAATTACCCGCTCGGACGATAGAGGTCTGAAATGGCAGGCCCTGCTGATGTTCACCTAATGAATAGGTGAACAGCAGCAGGGGAGCTTTAAAACTTTTACACCATCAACAGACATTGCGTAACAGCGTTATTATAAGAGTATGAACGGAAACTACAACGATCGCACAGATTAAGTCAAAATAAAGGGAAAAAATTGTAACTTCGACTTACCTTTTTATGTTGTGTGCATAACTTCTGTTTTATGGCGTTTCGGAGCGAGTTTTAGCTTCTCTGCATTCCTCTCCATATAACGAATTCCTCAAGGTAGAGAACTCGAGTGACAAAGCCCATTTTTTTTTCCATTGTTTAGTTTCGCCTAGCTTAACCTGATGCTATTCAAGAAAAATTCACTGCCTGACTAGTGAATTCCACGTTAAATTTCACTTGAAAAACCAACATCGCACTCATCGTTTCGCCATTCGCGGTTTTTCGAGCGAAATTTGACGTGGAATCCCTCACGCTCGTCTCGCTTGTTCGAGTAAGGCAATGAAAATGACAACGACAAAGCGCAACGAGAAATAGACAAACGTTTATACGTTGATATAATGACCTTGACTCATCCACACCCTAAAGGCCTGCAAACGAGTAATAAGCTAATAATCGATTCCGAGAAATGCAATGTAAGGCAGAATAGCTTGAGCACATCGATTCCATTGAATTTCTTACGACTTCAAATGCATAGCATATATCTCCATTGCAAGTCAACTAGTACTCAGCATAACGACTGCCTAGGTACACGCAACAAGGCGCGTTTTTCTATGAAGTAACTCCCAAGCTGGAGTTTCTTTCATGCTATGTTGATAACCTTTTTTATTACTATATGTTTTTCAACGAATGTGAGTGTATTACAGCCTGTATCATTAACGGCACCTAAGCGACAGTTGGACGCTAAGTACCACACAGACATTACATCATATTGGGCTTTGAAAATCAGCGGGCGTTGTTTGGGTTGGTCCAATATTCTCAAAAGCGTTATGCGTTACATACTATGATCCCCCTTCAATACTTATTCCTGTCAGCCGGATAGATCAGTTAGTGCTAGACAGTTCAGAAACGCCTTTTTCCTTCGTAAAACGGAGAACATTTTTTCAATCAGGACTTATCTGGAAAGATTTGTAAACTACCACAACTAACGCAGCCCAAGGAAAGCATGGTACAGCAATAAAGAGCACACTACTTGCACTTGCACTACTAAATCACGAGGCCAGTTTTTTGGTTTGTTTGTTTAGTCTTTTTTTTTTTTTGGGGGGGGGGGTATTTATTATTTCAAATTTTGCACCCTTTTGAAACCTGTTCCTAAAAGTTTTGTTCTTGGTGACCTAAAACTGACGCCATTTTATTGTGGTCGTGAACTCAAATCGGAGAAAAAAAAAGTCTTTTCACATTCATTCCAGACATGTGTGGAAAAGGCTCGATCAACAAGGATCAGAAGTGGAGGTATAACGGTATGATTTATGGATCACTGATAAAAGCATTTCAAATTGCATATATAGCCATAGCATTGATAACATTTTGTGGCCACCTTACCATCAAGTAAAGAGTTATATTAACTCATCGATTACATGAAAATAAATTAGCAAAAAATATAAAACATTATGTAAACGCTGTTTTTTGGTCGCTGATAATAATAATAAAGCGGCCTCAAGATCTCGCAGCTTGTAAAAGCCAATATCTAAGACATATATTTTGGTAATATTAATCGCATAAGCAAACCGCCGAGTAACTATTTTCTTATTATGTAAATCGTACATGTGCTGTTGAGAACTTATATGATGTTAGGCCACTCCTAGTTTTGACAAAAGAGCATACATTCGTAATCTGTGCCTAGTCATCTTATAGGAAAAGTGTAAGTGGCTTATAGAACGCAGCTGGAACGCCGGAATTTGTTGACATCCAGAATGTTGCAAACTCTCAATTATCCCTACAACACAGGTTCTTAAAAAGGAGAGGAAACAAGAATAGTTCATTCAAATGGGTATACATGTCTGTACATTTGACCTATCTAGACAAGTAACAGTTTCGTGTAACAGGGAATTTTCTTCATTTTTTATTTTTCAACAACAGGGTACATCAAACTGAAAAAAGCGGTATTCCAATCTCCACTTATGACTTTGCGGCAAAAAAAAAAAAAAAACAAAAACAAAATTGTTCCCATTCCCGTCTCGGCTTCAACCGTGTCAATGTGAATTACCTGAAACGTCTTTATCGCTAGCCAAAGACTGAGTGAATAACAACCAAAATAATAACATTTCCAAGCAATGTTGCGATTATTTGCCTGGAGCATCGATGCAAACCGTGAATTTTTTTTTTCATTTGTGTACAATGAAGACTGTTTCCCTATAGAGCTAATAAATTTCGGTTGCACATGTTTCCCATACCACGGTGTGTTCAATAACACAAAACGTAATTGATTGCAATTCTGTTTTTTCCTTTGTCCAGTGTTCCACTATTACTTATTTTTCATCGTTCTCGCATTTGCTGTATTAATTGGACTGCATTGTGGAAAAACTGAATAGTACTTATTTAAGCGTTTGAGCCATTTCTCGTTAAAACAAGTTTAGACTTAATTAACTCTCCAATAACTCTCCATTCCCATTTTAGCAAATCCAAGAGAATGCTGTGGACCTTCAAGCTGAGTGCTTGCCTCCTTACAGTAATCTTTGGCATAAAATCAACGGTGCCGATAGAGAAGAACGAAAGGAAGGCCATGGGTTCTCATTTTAAAAACATGACGGGTGAACTCGGAATTCGGAGGGATTCTAGTGAGCGACGATTCCAATGCAGGTGGAATTGTCAGATTGACGAATCTGATCTAGTTTACACAACTATAATGACCGTCCTAGCCCAAGGAAGAAAGTTAAGGCTTGTTTGCCACTACGAGAAAATTCTGGAAGACGATTGCGTGAAACAAACAACTCGCAACTCAAATGAAAACGCCACTGAGTACTGGCAAGTCTGGTTGGTCAACAACACATTTCCTAGTTTTGGTGGAAATTTCATAACAGGTTTTTCAGCTTTGATACAAGCATCGTTTGAGGACCAGGTCAAGGGTTTATGCCGATTCAGAAAGACTATTTCTCCTGGAAAAGAGACACTTTACGGTGAACTTTCTTCTCCAAGTGAACATTTGGCAAATATTTTGCGCTTGACTGTCGGGCCTCTTGGAGAATGACCCAAAAAATTTGTATCCAAATCAGTAAATTTAACCATAATGCTCAATGGAAGGACTTCGTTCTGCAACGCGTAATCATCGCTTTTGTCATTGCTTTCACTTATATTGGCCCTGCTGTCGTTTGGCTTTCTTTTACTGCATAAATTCAATGACTCGGCATGTATATATTTCAAGGAAACGTTATTTACTGTAAACAGATCAGCTGACAGAAAGTTTGAAAATAAAGACACAAAAACAAAGTAATTTACCTTTACAACAGTTTAGAGGTGTTAGAAAAAGGAACGTTGATTTTCTAATCAGGTACGTAATAAAGATTAATTTGTCCAATCGCTGCTGCAATTCACTAATTATGATCTTTAAACTGTATTTTTTTTTAATGTT
>CM042755.1:17796460-17839239 GCA_022496165.2 Catalaphyllia jardinei
AAACTTTAATAACCATATTGCGGTTTTGTATTATCGGCTGGCTTTGTCGGGATGTGTCAACTAAGTAACCGTTCTTCTAAAAAGCCTGATTTTGTGGCCTTTTACCATCAACATGCGCTTATCACGGAAAACTTAGAGAATGCTTTCCATCAACAACGATCAAGATAAATTTAACAATGCAACTTTTTTTCTTCAGTTGCAGCCTTCCATCGCTTACACCTTTTTCCGCCAATTGCTACAACCGCTCCAGGCGCGTCTCACACTTTCGTCCCGGCCGCTTTAGATTAGACTCTGTGACGTCGACGTTTTTAAAACGACCTAATAGTGCTTCCGAATTTCTTCCGTTTGCGAAAAACCCCTTCCAGTCGTTAGTTTTCTTCAGATTAAAGTGGATAATGCCTTAGTCAGATCTCAACTGGTGATATTGCAATACGATTTATGGGTCACTTACCAAAGCATGTCAAACTTATAGAAGCCGTAATAATGCTTTGTTGTCAACTCCTTTGAAAATCTACTGCTCATTTGGTTCGGTCTGTCTCCTTGCGTTTGCACCTTGTTTACTCGTCTCTTTCGATCTTTAAGTCTCATTTTGTTTTGCATGTAAAAGGCAGGGAAATAACTCGAAGACCGCAAGGTTTATTTATCCTCCTGTCTCAACCTTATTTCTTACAGCGGTTATCAATCACACGCGACCTTCAGCGCAAAAACTTAAGTTTTGGTGGACGTCAATCATCTCCGCCTCCTTGCCGACTGTATACATTACTATACACAATTTACCTGAAAAAATAAGTGAAACCTTGCAGCGGTCCACTCGTAAAAATAATCATTTTACTTTCGACATGTAAGGCTAGCTCCGGCTAGCTCACTAACTACATCCTTGAAATCTATAAATGAAAACAGACGTTTGTCGGGTTTTAAGGGCCCTTCGCATGCATGAATGACCCCGATATACACGCAAACAAATTATTTCTGCATGTATTTTTCTTGGGGCTACGGGCTGAACAATACTTAATTCTATATTATTACCTTATTGTAAGGTTTTCAAGACGTTTACGTCTTGTTCAGTCCGCCTGTAATTCCAGGACGAATACGCGCAGAAATAATTTGTTTGCGTGTAGGTTTCCTTCCCCTCGGGGTCATTCATGCATACAAAGGGCCGTTAAAACTTAAGTTTTGTCTAGCCTTTTTTTGCGCTGAAGATCGCGTGTGATTGATAACTGCTGTAAGTTACTGTAGGTTTTTTTTGTCACTTTCTATGCATTACTAAATGTGTTTTAAGTATTTAGAGTGAATAAAGCGTCGTTGTTGTTGACTTGTCTATTAAACTAGCTAGTGTACAGTGTAGGCAAGCTTTAGAGTTCCGTCGTTTAAAAAAAACTAACCGTTGTATTACTAGTATGACAAGAAATTTGGGTACTACGATACTGACGATAAATCAGCAAACACAACGTTTCGGCCGCCATCATTATTAAATTGACAGCAAATCTGCAGCTGAAATAGCCAATATTCAAGACGTGATATTTCGGTAACATTGGTCGCATGAGCAAGCACCCGAATAATTATGTTCTAATTTATAATTAACACATCTGTTGTTGAGAACACTTTATTTCATTATTATTCAAGACCTTTAGGTTGGTAGTTATTTATCCCTTTCACTATTCATTTCTTCCCTGTTCTTTCCCTTCCTTCTTTTGGCCTTCCTTAAAGTGCCAACAACTACACCAGTATCACTACACTTTAACCAAGCTGGCCATTCTATTAACGACGTCCGCCTCATCCCGATTGAACTCATACGTAGCAAACGTGACTCAGTAAGAAGGGCTCGGGAAGCTCATTTAATAAACAAAGCCAAAACATTACATCCTTTTGGCATAAACAGAAGAGATGAAGCACGCTAGTGACACATCTGACACTTATTCATTTACTCACAGCCTACCAATCATTGTCACGTATTTTCATTTAAATTTTTATTTGTAACGGTTTTCTTTTCACATATTTTTTTTCTACTCAGCCCCTGAGGAAGGTTTGTATTGCAAACCGAAATATAGGGCAATTTTGTTTAAAATAATTTAGTCCTCTAGTCCGTTTTTATTTCATTTTAGTCACATCCGCCGTGTGCCGTCTATATTTTGTATTTTGAAGTGCCACTGCGACGAAATTTCACATTTCTTTTTCCAACTTTTTTTCTAAACAGAATAACTTACCATCATGTACGATGTCCTTTCGTCCAAAAAGACAGAATTTAAAAGACTTCCTCCATTAAAATTTCGCCGCTCGAAAACTGAAATTTTTTGTCCGCCATTAATCAAAACTGGTTCCAGTTGAGCCCGCTATTTTCGCAGCGGCATCTCTACTTGTGACGTCATATTCCTGACACGCGATTGATTTACATTGGTGTCAGTGGGGTTTTTATCTCAGTATTAGCAAAATCTCTGTCGATTCAGAAGTTCATTTTGGGTAAAGTTTGTCTGAAAGCAAGAAAGATTCTTTCTGCTTCTATCAATGCGTCTGTTTTTGTAACAAATAGCTAAAATTCCAAGCAGTTTGTTTCGAAGGAAGTTATGTTAGATTCGATCTGTGCGGGATCTGTGTCACCGTTTTTGAAAATGTCTGTTTCGTAGATATTGCACGATTGAAATTTCTGTGATTTGGCCAATATTACCAAAAATAAAAAAGATCGAAGTGGCATTTTTAGTTCTTATATATATCTTTGGTGACAACTGAATTTACCCATACATGTTTATAGGTGCAAGTGTATAAATTGTTTGTTGGAGTTGGTTGTCCAGCATGAAGAATGTAGATGTTGATAGATGTCATGAAAGAATGGCAGAAGTTGAAAAAGATGACTAGTATGTTACATTCGCATCAAGGTTTTGAAAGTGTGTCTGAGTATTTCGAGTTTTGGCAGCAATAGGGCTTAAAACGAAAGAAAAAAAAATAGTTTACCCCATTGACCACATTGTTCGCTGAAGGCAACACCTGAGACAGTGGGAAACCCCCAAAATTGGGGCAACAGCAGAGGCTGAAATCACCCCTTCCTAGCTGCCAGTGCTGCTAAAAAGTTCACACTGATGATCAGAATTTTACAACTGGTCACCAGTGGGGGAATAACTATATTCAGGACTATGCCACTGTCAAATCTTTATCTCATTCCCAAATTAATGTTAAGTTTGATTTTAGCCAAAGCAATTACACTGACAGAAAATTCAGACCCAATTTGCCAATAGCAGACTTTTCATCTTGACTTCCATAAAGAGGAAAACTGTTGGCGACTGCACATCGCTAGCTTGTTATGGAAAGGTTTCATTAAGTTGAAAGCTGTAGTCAAAGTCAAAAAAATTAATTTTAGACCCAAAACAGCCAAAAATATATGGTGCAGAATATGTAAGGGGGTGTTTGATAAAATGCTGTAGTAATATTCTTCCTTAAAGATCAGCAAGGAAATTAGCTTTTATAGACCAGAAATGAACAAATCCTTTCAGAACTTCCAACTGGCTAAAGCGCCAGAAATTAAATATATTCCTTGGGGAATGTACTACATGCTACTCAGGGTCTCCACAGTACACCACATTAATTTTGACTGTGTGATTGATTGTATTCCAAAATACCCAACTCATTTTGATGCAAATGAGAGAATGTCTCAGAATTTTCTGTTTTCTGTTTAATCCGGTTTAACAATACATCTAATTGCAATATCAACAAGGCCTGGGTGAATTTAAAGAGAAAAAAAAGGGAAATAGGAATTAAGCAACACTGATCAGGGTTTGCATGAGTAATGGCAAACATGGGAAGTCCTGGAATTATAGGTCTTCTTTTTCCAGCCCTGGAAAGTCATAGGTAACACAGTGAGGGATTATTGTAAAGATACTGCCATCCCTCATTTCTTCAGTTGAATGTTGCACTGATTAGGTGTATAGTTTTGATTAAAACTGCATTTTCTCAAGCTAGACACCCCTCCCCTCCCTCCTCATTGTTGTTGCATGATAAAATGGCTTAACCTTTCCCCCCTAAACATCCCAACAATTTACACTACCTGTGTCCAGCATAATTATCAAGGTGCACAAGGTAAGGACCAGGAAACTGATTTAATATACCACGCTTAGAAAACTGAGTTTAAACTGCTATTTTATTTAAACAGATTTCACAATGGGTACAAAACTGTGCGACATTTAAGCTTATTTTAGGTCAACGGAAATGTACACAGCAAAACGCTCTAATGAAAACGAGGTTTACTCACAACATTGTCTCTATCCAGAGAAAAGAACAGGAATCACCAGATTACATAACGTAAAGGGCGCCTACATGTAAAATCCCATTAAATTGCCGAGCGGCCAGCTTCTGGGGATAAAACTTCTGGTGACTGTGAGAAATGTTACAGTTCATTTATGATCTATATTGAAAGTAGATACAGAAACCCATGTTCGAGAAAAAAATAACAACAGTAAATTATTTACGGTGATTTGAAAATTTTGGAAACCATTGAAAGGCTCTTCCGTAAACCAGCACCTCACGAGCGTGCCACATGACTGGAATAAACATAAGGGATAAAAAACTAAAATACAATTGCGCAAAGATATAAACAATACTGAACTTGATGAGTTACTTGAAGATATATTTACAAATCGCAGAGATGTCTGGAACTTAACATATAGGATACTTCTACGTAAAAGAAAACTACTGAAGCTTCGATAAAATTAAACAAGGCTTACCTTGCGGTGTTGTCGTTTGTTTCCCTGGCTCGATCCTCTATATTGTAGGAACTGAGCCAGGAATAAGCCGACGACGACAGCCTTCCATATGAAACGCTCCTGAAAAACATTCCTCCGCGAAATGGACTGACACCCGCCACAAACTTTGCGCTCGGGTCGAAGTTCGCGCGATGAGTGTGCACGAATCTCAACCACTTATCTCGCTCACATTTTATTGTAGGACTAAAATGAGCAGAAATACCTGCATTCATATCTGATCTATTGCTGCATACGTGTACTACACAACGATCGGGCATGATTAGATTCCAAAAGAGCGCCAGATTCACGTTGCGAAACCAGTTAACTGCGAACTACATGGAGATGTTATAACAAAATTCGCCATGTGAGCCTAGTCGGTTAGGAGTATGACGTCACAAACCAGCAAGGCCTTATGGGGCTGCAGGAACTTAATAATGGCGTACGAGAAATTATCGGGAAAAACTGTAAAAAAAAACCCTCTTCCCGCGCTTGTTGGACAAAACGGCTTGGACAGGTGAGTAAGTACCACTTAGAGATTCAGAAAATGCAAAAACAATGAATGCGAAATATTTCGGTGCAGTGGCACTTTAAAGCTTCCCTCTTCCTCCCTCCTTCCCTCCCTCCCTCCCTCCCTTCCTTCCTTCCTTCCTTCCTTCCATCAATCATTTTTTATCAAATAAAAATTACTTGTTACCTAGTGTAGTATATATATATTTATTTTTAATCCTCGTAATTTTACTGAAATTTTAAGCTTCCGTTTTTAATTCCGCACAGTGATTTGTAGTAATTGTAGACAAAGGGCCACCATAATTACCTCTGCTGGGGTGGATCAAGTGACGTTGTAATGTAAAACCAAGGCCACGCAAAGTACTTTGAGGGGTATCGATGGTCTTGAAATTTTCTCATGCGAGCAGCGAGCACTTTAGAAATTACAAATGGCGAGCAGCGAGCACTTCGTAAATTTTCCGCCAGCTGGAATCTCTCTCTATTAAAACCTCGTTTTGCGCCAAGTAATCTACCTGACACCTTCAAAACAGGAGAGCAGGCGCAAAGCTTGGCAACATGATAAGAGCTTATCGCGGTTCAACCATTCCCAGTAACTTACACCCAATTATGCCCTATTTAAGGTAATTCCCGTGAAATTGGTCTACTATCAAACTTTTTTTGAAACTTGGAGTAATGAACACTCATGATATGAACATCAGAAAAATGCAATAAAAATATGGGGTCACCGTGCTTGTTTACGCGTCAACAGGCTCTTAAAATTGGGTATTTTTACTGGTTGCGCATCAAAAGTTTGAATCACCTTCATACAAAATTAAATCTTGGTTACTTGAAAGGCACAAAGTTTTGTCTTGAAAGTAAACCTTCATTTATTGACATAAGCAGTATTGCTTCATTTAAGCCGTTTTTGATTGCCTGGTTGAGGCAATTTTGCACTTTTTTGGACAGTTCCGTGGTTAACTTGAAGTCCTCCCATTGGCCTAAATACACCCATTTTGGAACTATTTTCCAAAAACAAATCATGTTCTACTCAAAATTTTTTCTTTTCAGATATATTCTTCATTAGACTGGTCTTAGCAAATACCTGAAAGAAAAATCGGGGGTCAACGTGCTCGTTCAAGAGAAAAGGAGAATTTATTCCGTTATCGAGCTTAGTTTGAGGGAAATCTCTCAGGTTTTGCACGTGCACGCGCTCATGTGCGCGCGCCGATGACGCGGAAATCGTGCGCAGTAGGGATGCGCAAAGCAATACTAAGAAATTACTTTAATCTCCCGTTTGATGCGAAATTACTTCACTTAGCTTCACGAGAGTACGTGGGTGGAAGCTAAATAGGATCTGAAGCTTTCTAAGGGCCCTGTTTACAGGCAAGTTGGTTCCCTCTCAAGAGGATTAAAACTAGCCCGTCTTTACTAGCGATATGCTTCAGGTAGGGTTACCCTGCTACCTGGGACTAAACTCTGGCCGGCCAGTTTCAATAAACCTCAACAAAAGGAGGAAGCATTTTTTCCAGAAACAGTCATGGCGCGTACATGTTTCCCCAACGTTTCCCAGTTTCCCTCCCACACAGGAAACGTTTCCAGTGTCAGTTTTGTTTTAAATATGCAAATTATGCTTACGCTACACGACAGGTAACTTTAACCAAAATCCGAGCATGCGAGCAGTTGCCAAAATTTTGCGAGCACGAGCAAGTGAGCACTCATCTAATTTTTGTGAGCAATTCGAGCAAAGGCCAAATTTAGCGAGCACTTTCAAATTGGAGGGGACCATTCCATACCCCTACTTTGGATGATCAAATGAAAGTCGCCTTAGTCCGCGGGTAAGGCTTTCGAATTACTAGTCTCTTGGAATTCAAAATTTTCGACCAAATGTTTATGAATAGATTGTTGTACTTCTTAGTAGAATTTGATACTATAAAACTTGTAAACGCATGTCGGAGTTATCATACTCGCTTGACGAGTGAGATCGCATACACTTTAGTCACGGATGCCAAACTATGAATTGCAAGAGGACTAGTAATTCGAACGACTTACCCGCGCACTAAAGCGACTTTCGTTTTAGCCTCCCACGCAGACGTTCTTAGGGTTGTCAACGCGTGACAAGCCTAAGAACGTCTGCGTGGGAGGCTACTTTCGTTTGAGTATCCAAAGTAACGTGTTCCACACAATGGCCTGGCGGTCGGCCATGTTACTGAGAGAAGATCACTCGATTTTAACAGTAGCGCAGTCAACCATAACGTGTAAAAGAAGATATGAATGCCTGGCTTCATCAAATGTACGAACAGGATAGAGAACACTTTTCTCCAAGTTGGTTCGTCTAATTACAAAATTCAAACGTTTACGGAATGTGAAAGTAACATGATGATAATGATTTTTGCTAGAGAAATGGCCCACTTTTGTCACTCTTACACTGGGTAAATAAAATATCCAAAGTGTAGACTCAGTTCGGCTAAACTGACTTTGGATGACCATATTTTTACTGCTCAATGTAAAAATGACTTGAGAGAATTGAGCTTGAACCCAGGATATCCTGATGATCTGTAACACCTGCCACTGTTGTTGGTTATACACTGTACATGTAGGTTTTCGAAAGATTTGATTCAGTAACATCTTACAAAAAGGAATAAGCTTAAATAAAAATACTGTTGTATAATCATTTGATATCTCTTAATATATTTAATAATAATAACCAGTGATGACACAGTGTAATCTTTATTATTAACTCTTTTACAACGAAATACAAGAGCAAAGTAAAACTTAACAGAAATCAAAAGCCATCTGTGAGAGAGTATACATCAGATTGTCATTCCTGTTTAAGTATTGTCTACATGTGGAAATTATTCTTGCCAACATGGGGACTTGACGGGTGTAGTACTATTGCAATATTAGGGTTGCCATAATACAGAAATTACCTCAACCTCTTAAAGAACCCTAGTCAACCTCAGCTATTTTCGACACAATTTAGAAATAGAAAACATGTACCGTGTTTCTATCGAGTTATATAAACACGAGTGGAAGTTTGGGAGAACGAGAAGTGCTGTTTCTACAGCTTTTTCGAGTTCTCCCAAACTTTCACGAGTGTTTACATAACTCGATAGAAACACGGAGTACATGTTTTCTATTTCTTTTAGAAAACACCGCGACAAGAAAAAGAAAAACAACTTGTTAACTTTGATTATCAAAATGTAAATTCTCTTTGCTCGCGTCATCACTACGTCCACAGCGCACGCTGGTTCTGTCTCCATCGAGTTATACAAACACGATTGTTAACCAATCAGCGCGTGTGCTTTCTTAGGACTGTTTTCTAATAATTGATATTGCACGATGAAGCGAAATTTCATTGCTTTACTGTAAGTTGTGTTCCTCAAAGTATATTCCTTAATCTTTAGTAGTTTGGGTCATTTTCTTTGCTTCGATATACTCCAAATAAAACATAACCTTCTATGTCAACACAATCAAAGGTGTGGTTGACCAGGGCCCTTTAATTTAACGGGAGTTTTAGATGGCTCTAATGCATTGGGAATGAATGTAAATCAACTATCAAAATGATAGTTTTTTTTTTAACTGGGGTTTAAATACATTAAGAGAGAGGGACTGAGGCATATCCAAGGGTAATAAGCCATTCCACAGCACAACACCGCTGTATGACAGACTTCTCTTATAATAACTGGTGCGAGGCTGTGGAATGGCAAGCGAAGAGTCACTCTCTCTTAAATTATAGGTTGAGGTATCGTATCTGAACGGAAGACAAAGTGCGAACTAAGATAATCTGGAACCATTCTATTCACAATTTTGTACAAGGTTTTAACGGCCTGTATCAACAAGGCCTTAACGGTCCAGTTTAACATTCGTAACAACTCATCAGTACTGCGAACGTGATTTGAAAAAGTTATGACACGTGCAGCACGATGTTGTAATTTTTGTAATTTTTGAGAGACTCTTGGAACAGGATCAGCACTCCGAGCTGCAGTTATCGAGATGAGGTTGGACTAATGAATTGTAGATGGTAAGTAGAGTCTTCTTTGGAACCGTATGCCTAATACTTTTAATGGCGTTTATACCAGAAGCAATCTTTTTAGACAGCTCGATGACATGACACTCCCAAATAAGATTTTCACCAATGTGTACACCTAAGGATTTCACAGTCGAGACTTGCTTTATCGGAAACTGGTTAATTGTTGCAGTGCGTTTTGTTGTCAGCTCTTGATCGTCATGCTACCACTATCCCAAAGACTATCAATAAAAGACCAGTTGTTCCTGGTTCAATCAGGAAGTGAAATTTACAAAAAAGGAAGGACGGCGTGCTGAAAAGAAATAGCGCAAAACAAGACTACATAGTGATTTCTTAGGCTTAAAACTAAGAAAAATCAGGCTACCTATTCTATATTAAGGGCAAGGATTGACTACCACTACACTGTTATATAAAAGAACGGAGCTGACCAGCGCAAGCTGTTCAGGTCAGCAAAGTCTTTGTTCGAACAAGAAGCTGACTTGACGTTCCAGGGATATCATGACAATAGAAATTTAGCTAAAGACATTGGCAATTTCGTTGTACAAAAGGTCGAAACGCATCTGCATTGAACTTGTCTCAACGGCTGCTCACTCTGGTCGGCAGCATAGACGCCATCTCTGTGCTCGACTCGGCTTAGTTCATTTACACCATTGATCGAAGAGGATATTAAACGCCCTATCGGAAAATCCAGTAAGAAGTCTTGTAGCTTAGATGCGATGCCCACTCCCACTCGAGTGCCTTGATGCTCTCCTACCAGTTGTTAGCAGGATGATCAACCTCCCTCTACAAACTGGAAGTTTTCCGGACACCTGGAAACATGCAGATGTCAGACCAAGACTGAAGAAACCCAACTCCGAGACAACGTTTACCAACTTACGCCCCATCAGTAACTTATAAGTCATCACTTATATCATTCCACAATTTAGCACCCTAAATCGTATGCTGAAAGTTCCATAATTTGTCCTGATTTTTGGAATAACATAAGTCATTTTGCTAGATAATCTGGTATTATAATTATGTAACATCCTAACAGAATTAAAGCATGACTACCTGAATTAATGCATGACCACCTGAGCACACTATCCTTCAGAGCAGTCGTCATACAGGCAACACCACAGTACCGAGACTGCACTGCTAAAAGTCAAGAACGATATCCTACTTAACATGCCCCAGTAACGAGTCACCCTGCTTGTACTTCTTGATATAAGCGCGGCCTTTGACACTGTGGATCACAAAATTCTGCTTGATCGTCTCCATACGGACTTTGGTATATCGAGACAGGTGCACCCTTGGTTTGAGTCATATCTTCGCGACAGATTCCAGTCCATCTTTATCAACGGCGGAACATCAGTGAATTTTCAGATGGGGTATGGTGTGCCGCAAGGATCTTGTCTAGGTCCTCTACTATTTGTGATATACGCTAGCAAACTGTTCGAGATCATCGAGCGCCACTTACCTGATGTGCATATTTACGCTGTTATTATTATTATTTCACGAAAAAGATTGCTGTTGGTCATCGTGGTAAAGTGATAATAATAATAATAATAATAATAATAATAATAATAATAATAACATCAACAACAGGGATAGTGGAATTGAAATTCCAGAAGCATGAATGCCCACGATCAAGAAACACAGCAACAGGAGAGCTACACAAAAGAAGGCCACTGAGGGAGCAGCCGACCGGAACAGTGAGGATCGAAACGCGCCAATCACAGCTGTTGAAAACCAACCAATCGCAGCGGAGCATCATGCTTTATAAGGTTTCGCTAGTCGACCCCATCGCCTGATGAAGACTAGCAGTACGCAGTCGAAACGTCGCGATCGACATCCTAAAGTGACCACATCGTGAGACAAACGATAATATTTTACTATTATTATTATTATTATAGTTATTATTATCGTTATTGCTATTATTATTTTTATTATTATAGCAGCAGTTAAAACTTTTGTAGGCTATCTACAATTAAAATATTATGACGGGGCGCGTGAGCGTAACCCGTTGACGACTTTTTATTATTAATATTATTATTATTATTATTAGTAGTAGTAGTAGTAGTAGAAGTAGTAGTAGTAGTAGTAGTAGTAGTAGTAGTAGTAGTAGTAGTAGTGGTAGTACTTTAATAACCTTTGCTTAGAACTAATCAGTAAGAACTATGTCTTTGTCACATTTAAAGTAAGTTTGTTGGCAGCAAGCCACGATAAATTCCCCCTAGGTCAAGATTGATAAAATATATTTATTTTATCAACATCATTACCAGCAAAAGTAATACTAGCATCATCGGCGTACATTCTAGGAAGGGAATGCTGAAGAAAATTAGGCAGATCATTTAGAAGGGGCCCAAGAATCTCTATAGAAAACCACAGCGGAGGAACATCTTAGACGATTTATGCCAGTTTACTAAACAGGTTTGGGTTCTGTTCTTTAAGTAAGAGCAGAACCATTGGTTTGTGGAACCCTGAATACGATAAGCTTTTAATTAAGAATAGTATGGTCCACAGTATCGAAGGCCTTTTTAAGATCTAAAAATACAACGGCATTAATAAAACCACGATCGATGTTTAAAGACCAGTTATCGGTCGCCTCAATCAAAGCAGTAACTGTAGAATGAAGCGAACGAAAACCAGATTGGTGTTGACTGAGAAGATCGTCTTTGTTTAGATAATGATACAATGAACTGATCATAAACAATCCGTTCGAAAACCTTGGCCACAACCGGGATAATCGATATCGGCCGATAATTAAAAGGATCATTCCTGCTTCCGGCTTTCTTAAAAAAGAGGCGTGATTCTTGCACTCTTGCATTCATACCAGTGTCGATCGATTGATTGAATATCAGAGCGAGGGACTCAGATATTAAATCTAGTCATTCTCTTAAAGTGTACCTAACCCCCAAAGTTTTTTTTTTTCGCTAAATCAAATCTACTTGTTACTTGAATCATTTTGGCGCAAAAAGTTTTGAATTTGCTTGAATCCTCGATTTTCTATGCCTTCAAAAAGTAGCACTTGAGGTGTTGCACGACTAAGTTTTAGGGAGTCTGGGGCGGCGGTTGCTGATGACGTCTACCCAGGAACCAAACACAATGGCGCCTGAGTCAGCACTCTGTATTTACGGAAAAAATGGAAAGCAAAATTAATCGCTCCAATATATTTTGGAGCTAAAACGTCCGAGATTTGCTTAAGAATCATTTCTTCTTCATCCCTGGCGTCAGAGTTAAGTTTCGATTCAAAGACTTCGATCGGGCACGTTCAGCCGTTCGACAACTGTGAAATCACTGCCTGGAGCTTTGAGAGCACTTTGCAATATTTCAGCGACGGGAAAGAACTCTTTGTGGACGAGCTGCTTGTATATTAGGAATGGAAAGCTGGATACGAAGTTATTGGAGGAGTAGGAAAACAAAAAGCAGGACTAAGAAAACTCACGGACAGCTTTGGATGATAAATTCATTACCTAAACACAAGGTTCCCACGAGTGTTTATAAAGCCCGTTTGTATTTTACTTTTTAAAATGCTTCATGTTTATTAGAGCGAAGTATGTGTTGCAGTTTTCGAGACGTGATGACCTCCAAAACACTGGCTTCGATCCGGCGATTGAAAATCGAATAATTGTGTGGACCTTTATTTTTGAAGCTTCGGGAAGCAAGGCGGAACGATGCATTTCATAACATTACCGATTTCACATTGTTACACGTTTTAAGTCGTAACTCCAAATCACCGATGTGATTAACGTGAAATTCCTCGGATAAGCAAACAGGATGTGCTCCCTAAGCGGTCTGCAGATAATATTACGCGGCCGGTATATTTTCGGTACTATTGCACATAATTTTTGTCGAACTGCCGTCTTCCAAACCTTCGAAAAACTCTATGAGTTTAATAATTTTGTTGTAGTGTAATTTTAAAGGGGTGGTCTTCCACTTTTATCTGAATCAAGAGAAATTAGTGTTGGTTGGCGGCGCATAAATGCGACTTATTTACGTATCAGAAAGCTTATACATCGGTCGCACGACTCTGCCGGATATGTTATAAATACTGTGGGATAGGAAGATATAGGTTGTCGTTAGTATCTCTACGAATTGCTGGTTGGCTTTCAGCAGAAAATTTCGAAAATGGCGTCCGCGGAACAAATTTCACCAAGAGTTCTTCAATGGTTCTCACAGAGTTAGTTCGCTTGTTCGATAATTCGACAAAATCAACCATCGTTTACGTTTTTATTGTACTATTGACCGATCATCGCCATTAAATTGTATAGTACATCTTTCTTTAAATCTGGGATATTGCTTCAACAGCCGATAGCACCTCTGGAAGGCGTTTCTGCGTACTTTTCTTATATGTTTTGCATCATCCTCAAGAAAATGAGAGGACGGGAGATATTCGATCTTCCTGGGTAGACGTCAGAACAGCTGCTGGACCCATTCTCCTCAGACTCGGTCGTGCAACAAAAATGCGGCGTTTTCGGGGTTTCGTCGGGGCACAGAAAGTCGAGGATGTATCCTAATCAAAAAAAAATTTTCGCAGAAGTATTTCAAATAACAAGTAGATTCGTTTTAGCGAAAAAAAAAAATTGGGGTTAGGTGCACTTTAACAGTCTGGCTGACACAGAATCAAGACCTGATGCCTTTCTCTTGCATAATTTATTTAGTTGGGACAAAGTGTGCAACTGAGTTACACGCTGGAACAACTGCTGGCTTGGTTAACAAATTCATCGAAGAAGGTGTCCCTTTCATCTGTATCTTTCGATAGTTCAGGACCGATTTCTGCTAAAAATTTATTAAAATCCTTTGTGATTTAGGTTGAATTAGTTATTCTCGCTCTATTGAGCTCAAGCTTACCCGATTTGCAGCGGAGCACCTCATTAATAGTCTCCCATGTCTTGCGGGAATTTCCATTGTTAGTCTCAAAGTGGCTAAGTGATGGGTCATGCACTCCTACCGGTACGGGGGTCATGCAAAGTAGGGTGTAGGCCTTGAACATAATTGTTTTAAACTACGATTGGCATTATGCAGGTGGTGTGGACGCTACGATCGCAATGCATTATAGGTCAATGTACAAACTTGGCTCATTTCGCTCAAGACTCCGTCGAGGCACAACATCTCTTGACAGACTGTTTTGTATACAAAATTACGCATTCCGTTTTGGCTGAAGTCGAATCGCCAGTAACTAAGTTTATTCCTCTATGGGTATAAACTGTTTATTACCGTTTCTTAAAAATCAGCTGAAAAGCGTGAACATCAAGGATTTTGAAGGCAAAATAATAGCCGTGGATGCATCATGCTGGCTTAACAGAGCGCTGTCTGTCAGTATGCGCAGAACAGGAAGCTTCGAGAAGTGAGGAATGAACGTTTTATATATGAATTCAACTCTAATTTGAAACCTTTTACATTCATAATTATAATAACAAACAAGCATTAATTTAGTCCTGAAATGCAGCTTTCTTTGACTCCTGGGAGTTTGTGCAACCAGGCAGGCCACTGAAATTCAGGACAATGTTATTGCTGTAATAAACATGTATAAATTATATCAAATAACAAATGACAATGAATAAATATACCTGCCTAGAGCTTCATGTATTAAAATTTGTATCTTAATATACCCATTTACTGTCCGTCAAAAACGCTCGACGTGGTTCTAGATTATATCCTAGGGTGAAATAAACATGGTGTTCGATATGAAAGGGACAATAATTGTAATAGCGGTAATTTTGGATCTCACTTCACCCTTGGCTTCGATCTGTTGAAAGTGCCAACTCGTGGTCTGAAAAGGTGACAAGTCTTCAAAAATGACCAACTTCAAGTTCGAAATTCAGGTAAAAAGCGAGGGGCGCCCAGGGGCGCCCTCGCAGTTTTAGATTCCTATACCTTTCTTTTATGTTTTGTCAAATTTTCAAGAACTTTGGACGCCTTGATTATGAGAAAGCGCTCTCTTTTTTGTGGAGGGTTTTGACAATGGAAATCGGTAGCCATACAGCGAAGATTTTGTTCGTTTAATTCTGTCAAAAATATTGGCCGTTTGATAACAGAGTTCGCAGAAAATGCAAGAAAAAGACTTTAAATTTTAAAATCTAAACATTTAACAGAGAAAGCTGATCGTGCAAATAAGAAAAATTGCTTTGCTTACCTCCAAAAATCGCGGCTTTGCATTCGTATTTCCTCGCCATCATGATTACGTCACAAAATAATGCATTGCGATCGTAGCGTCCACACCACCTGGGCATTATGTAAAGGTTTAATTTAACAAATCGCTGGTTTTCAGTGTCACGCCATTCAAAATAGATCAAAATAAAAAATCAAAACCGTTCAATAGATTAAGTCCAGAACCAGGGAAAAGAAAGAAGGTAGATTCAGGTCACAACAATTTTTGTAATGGAAGATATGAAGATAGAAATTCAAGCATAGTTTATGGCTAAACCAAGAACCCAATCGGAGTGAAAATTTGAATAAATACTAGTTTTTAGCTGCTCTTACACATCATGAAAGTCAAATCTCAGGAGGATCAATAGTTCTAAACTTTGAATTTTAGTGACGTCATGTGAAAACCAGCAATTAACGTCACCTTTTCATGCGTTTTTCCTGTTATTGATCAACTACTTTGACAATATTATGAGGAAATTCATTGTCAATAACAGGACAGACTCATTAAAAACTGACGTCAAATTGTTTTTTACGATAACAAATTGTCAGCTCTCGTTTCTTGACGTGTCGTACAAATTACAATTTCATGTGTCTCTTAGCTTATTGATAATGAAATGAGCGCGATAGGATTACTACAGTTAAAATATATATCGCATTTGGACCAGCTGGCATAGAAATTCTTAACCTCAGAGTCATTCTTATCGTAGAGATGTCTGTAAAAATTATAATAGTCGAGAAATAATACATTTTTGATATTTCGTGAGAATTAGGGACCGATCGTTTAATTACGTCCCAAGGGGGGGGGGGGGGTACAATTTTAAAACCAGCCCCTTTTTGGCGTACATTTTTCACTAGGAAGAATCATGAGGGGGGTCAAATTAGGGCGGTCAAACTAGGGAATTTGACGTCAGTTCAGGTCCCGAGGATAGGGTTGATTGACATGGTCGCGCAAGAGCCTGGAACCTAGCTCTTAATCCGCCATCTTGAAAATTACCCAGGAGGCTGCCAATTCAGCGACGCCTTCACTTCAGATACATCTTGAATGATTTGGAAGTAGGTGAAAAATAAGTCGGAGAGAAGGGTATCGTAGGAGCGTTTGGTATGGCGGGAGAGAGAAGTGACAATGGGTTTTTGTGCACTAAATAATCTTGCAATCGCGTCTACTATGTTTCCGCATACGGACATTCATAGGTACACGGTCACGTGGACTTCACCAAATGGCCAACACCACAACCAAATCGATCATATGGCTGTTCACTCAAGTTTTAAACGATCAGTACGAGATGTTAGAGCATATAGAGGTGCAGATTGCGCGAGCGACCGTAATTTGGTGATTGCCAATACACTGTTAAAGCTGGTACGAAAGGGCAATAGGGTAAAGAAAGTCAGGAGATGTGAGACTAGCAAATTGACCGTACCTAAAATCAGGAAAAGTTAAAAGATCAAAGAAAGTTACTGCAAAACAGCTAGAGATGTGCTGGGCTACAGAGTAAGGAAAAGCAAAGGATGGATCAGCCCTGAGAGCCGGAAAGGCATTGAAGATAGGAAACAGCTAAAACAAAAGTCAGTTGGCTCAAAGTTAGAAAGGGTGAGACTCAAATTGCGAAAGGATTAGAGCAAAAAAAGAAAGATATGGAAGTGAAGAGAAGTTTGAGAATGGATAAGAGACTGTGGGCTAATAACAGCCCAAGAAGCCGAGGACGCTGCAACGCGTGGGCAGATGAAGTTCCAGCTTGTACGTATGCTTCGTCGATTACGAAAAGGCCTTTGACAGCATCGACAGGGAAACCTTGTGGAAGATTATGGAGAGTTACGGGATCCCACCAAAGCTTGCCAGAATGGTCAAGGCAATATATATGATGGAAACCAGTGTGCGGTGGTTGACGGTGCAGGTCAAACTGGCTGGTTTGACGTGAAGTCTGGCGTGCAACAGGGGTGCAATATGTCAGGGTTCTTGTTCTTGCTTGTAATAAACTGGATCATGGGGAAAACGTTAGACAGGTATTAGGTGGAAGCTGTGGTCCAAGATAACGACTTGGACTTCGCTGATGACACTGCTGTTATATCCAGTACAAAACAACAGATCCAACAGAAAGTGAGAAGCCTCAGCACCAACAGCAAGGCAATTGGATTGAAGATTAATTCCGAGAAGACCAAAGTCCTCAGCCTGAACACAACCAACAACGAAAAGGTACAGGTTGATTATCGAGACATCGATGAAGTAGAAAATTTTGTGTACCTGGTTGCTCATGTAAGTTCTTCTGGCGCTACAGAAGATGACATCAAAGCAAGGTTAGGCAAGGCAAGGGCCGCTTACAGCAAACTGGAAAAGATTTGGAAGAACAGTCAGTTTACCACCAAGAACAAGATCAAAATCTTGAAGTCTAACGTCATTTCGGTACTGTTATATGGTTACGAAACCTGGGGAACGACCCAAACTGATGGGAAAAAAACTGGATGCATTCCCATGCACACAAGAGCCCTCGCCGGATATTAAAGATCTACTGGCCAGTGCGTATAACCAATAAGGAGATAAGGAAAAGATCGGGGTTGGAAACGGTAAGAAGGCAGGTGGCGGGGAGGAGATGGGCGTGGTTAGGACATGTTCTCAGAATGGATCCAAGAACTACACTTACATGGGTGCCGGAAGGCAAAATACAGAGGGGTAGACGGCGGGAGACAATGTGCAGAACGGGCGAGGGACTTAGGAACATGGGCGGAGGCAGCATCTCACGAGTTTCATGGCCTTATCTTTTGATTTTATTCATTTTATTCATGGGTCGACGATTGGGTTTTCTGTGCAAAACGAACGGCTGATAATGGGAAAGAAAAAAATGAATTTTACTTGTATATCTACTTCCAGCAACTCCTTTTATTTTTTGAGGAAAGGTAGGTAAAAATTGAAGAGGTGTAATGATTGTCGTCGTTCGGTCATACTGACAGGATTACACTAGTCCAAAAATTAAATCAATTGGTGGGTTTTTCAATTTCAATATCGAAATGAAACGAGTTCTTCTTTACAAATCTATTGATCGGCGTGCACAGGGCAGGGGATCCTTCATAGTGGTAATTGGTCACGTTACAACTTGCGTGGCATTGTGTCAAAGGCTGTAGCATTCGTAGCATCAACGGATCCCGACGTTCATTTTAAGTGCTACATAAACGCTGGTATGAAAATACAAGCAGCCGTCAAGCATGAAACAGAAGTAAAGAGCATTCATCGCAAAACATGGTTCCATTCAAGCCTGTCGTGTTCATTCAGGTGCACTTGGACGAACTCACCTCTCAGAGATCAACTGGCAGGTGTTCGTTGTTGTTTGTAGCATCCTCACACACAGTTCAGGATTCAGTTATCATAAAAACGGTAAATGAAAACTTACTATTTGCATATCGTCCTAGCGTTCCGTCGATGTACCAAAGGAACTTATCAGGACGCCAGCTAAGGTTATTTAGTGACAGCCATTATTTGCTTTTGGAGTATCTCGCAAGTCTTGAGAATTGATCAACTTTAACGCAACCTGCACCTCAAAACTGGATCTCTAGCTTGTCCGGGTACTAAAGGACGCTTTTTGCCACTAATTAAGGCCCGTTTACACAGGCGAATTTTGTCGCGGCAACTCGATGCAATTTTTGTCGCGCTAAAGTTGCATCAAGTTTCAAACATGTTCGAAACCCCTGCGATATCGCGACGACAAATCGCACTGAAAATCGCACCTGGTTTACACGTGCGATTTTTAAGTTGCAACTTAAGCGCGACAAATATTGCATCGAGTTGCTGCGACAAAAATCGCCTGTGTAAACGGGCCTTTAGAAGGTCAACAAACGAACCTGAACGGCAGAAGACGTATTTTCACCGAGTGCAAGGGTTATGCGAATGAACTTTGACACGAGCAATAGTTGTGTAAATACACTGATTGTGGCAGATTTTAATCCGTTGTCGCGTGGTGGGATAAAGCTAAACAGCATTTTAAGATCATTGCAAACTGCCGTGCTAAAATAATTAGGAAGCAAAAGCGTCAGGAAAGGCGGATTTCAGCTGGAACGAAAACCTCGAGAAGTTACAGGAAAAGTGCAGCCCTGGTGCCGCGCGTGATATCGAGGAATGCCTTTTAGCTAACGAAAAACTGAAAGAGTTAGTTGAAGCTTTCTGGATTAGAGCGAAAATGCAATTTTTAGAAGAAGGAGTAAGTACCACCCGGTCTTATCAAAGACGTCCCTTTCCAGCAGATATGACTGACTACGAAGTCACTGAACGATTTCGGCTCTCTCGAGCAAGAACAGAGTGGTTCGGTGTCCGGTCGTTTCGATACAGAGTCTTTTCTATACAAGTCGTTTTGATACAAATCGAATTCGTTTCGATACAAATGTAAAGTCGTTTCGATACACATCTAAAGTCGATTCGATATAACCTTAAAGTCGTTTTCGTGGGACCTCGTAGCAAAAGTGAACTAGAAGAAATATTCAAATGAAAGTGCTTTTTATCTTCTCCCACATCCGCGATTCCAAATGTTTACTTATAATTGTTTATTCTATATGTTCGTAAATAATATACTTTTACAAATCAGCTTTTAAGTTAATGCGAGAATATTTAGCATGAAATTTGAGGGCTGATATAAATATTTTAGTCCTATAAAAATTGTGAGTCTACGTGAGTCTACAGAAACTGGCGCCGTCACGGAACATTGTTTGTACCGGGACCTCTTCAATCAGAATGATTTCGTCCTGATAGAATAGCTTCATGAAGACACTCCATCATGACATATCAGAACGACTTTACATGTGTATCTAAACCACTTCGATTTGTATCGAAACGATCGTTGAGGAATTGGAGAGAAAAACGGAGAGAAATTGCAAATAGCGATCGTCGTTCACAGAATCGAGATACAAAAGGCAATTGATCATCTTTTGCAAATAATATGAGCGTGTAAAATTCCGATCTCCCTCAGTTTCTCTTCTTTGAAACAACGATAATCTTGAAGTTTAAGTGAGCAACGCTCTTCAAAAAGCCAGAAATATGGAGCTACGCCATTGGTTGGTGTCTGGCAACGCGAAAAACAACAGACTAAATTAGTGGAAAGTTAATTTGGTTTTCGCTCCGACGAAGGGCTAACGCTCGAAACGTCAGCTCCCGAATCTCTTTACGGTGGCCAATTCACATTGTCAACCCAGTTGATAAAACCAAATTATCTTGCAATACTCCCACCGACGCAGCACCACCGTTTCTTTAGAAACTTACCCCCTTTCAAAGAACTAAAACGCCGCCCTTGTCGGCCGCTTTGACAATTATGTCTCTGCACTTACTAAGATTTTCTAGCGCTGCCCTCTCTTCTCTTCCCTGGGAACGAGGTTGCCTTTCTGTAAGCGGTAAAAGGTCCAAAAATGGAAGGTTTTTTATCCGTAGGAAAAGCATGGACGATCAACTTTATCCTTATCATGTCATTCTAACATCGAAAGCCAAAGATCGATGACTGAGAAGAAGCGCGAAGGAAAAACTGAGCTACACGGCGTGAGCGAATGTGCTCACGTGCTTTTTGCCACTTAACCCAAAACATTCTTCTTTCTCACGGCTCGATACGGCAACTGTTTCGTGCATCTCCGAAAAAACAGTCTAATTGCTTCGGTACTTATAGTCCCAAGTCTTTCTCTTTCTCGCGGACGAGTGTAGATAGATAGTTAGATAGATAGTTTATTCATATAGAACGTCGCAGCCAATAGGCTGAATTATGTCCTATAATATTTACAATAATAAAACAATGATAAACTACAATAATAATAACAATAATATTTACAATTGAAAACTTATCACTAGTAAAAATTCGCAAAATTGTTCAAAAGTCCTAGGCTAGAGTGTGGAGCCCTGGTAATTACCGAGCCCATTAAGCTGTTTTCCATTCCAGATTGCAGTTTCAAGAGGGTTGAAAATTGTACAGTAAAGTTATCAGCCAGGAGCAGCTAAATTTCATTAAAGTGGATTCTTCCGTTCCTTTGACACGCCATGATCCGAAGGATCTTGCATTGCTCTTGATAGAAAGGAGAAAATAACTCCTCTAGACTTCCACAATACTTTATTCTCAATGACCTCAGTACAGATTTAGACTTTCCGCTCGAATTTACAACAGATTTCCGACTGACTTTCTCCTGCAGAGTTTTTCCCTCCTATCGAGTCTACAACAACACGTGCGAAGAAAAAACGTAGATCAGATGCCAATCAACACATCGTGTTCCGATTGGATAACAAGAAAACAGTACAGATCACGCGCGACTGAGTAGCGAAATCTATAGTAACGAAATCTATTTCTAACACGCTCCTCCCTTTGATTAACCAAGTCAATCAACAATTTTTAAACGTCAACGCTCAATGTTTAGCAATGTTCCTTGGACAGATAATTGTGAGCCTCCGCACACTGAATAGGCACAACGTACGGCTTCCACTGCTTCATCCGGTACAGATCTGATGACTGGCGGGGCTGTAACCACATTCTTAACTCTTCCCCCTTTAGAGGCTAACCGAACAACAGCTGCGCGAACAAGATTATCTCTCCCATGAATCAGCTCTTGAACTGTAGCAAGTTTCCACCTTTGTCGAGGCACATTGTCTTCATGAGCGCAAACAACGTCTCCTTTCCTTATCACTCTAGATTGTGATGTCTTCTTGCCAAGACGATGCTTACGAAGTTCAGAAAGATACTCCCTTCGCCAACGGCTCCAGAAGTGTCTAAGAACCAAATCAAGATGCTTCTGCCTTTTAGACAACTCTGTGGCTGTGGTACCTGAAAAAGAATCTTGGGACATTGGAATGGGAATGAGCAACCTTCGCCCAATGCATAAGGTGTGACTGGTTTTTCGAGTTCTTCATAGACGTAGGTCAAAGGTCGAGAGTTAAGTATTAGTATTCCGTCGACTTCAACCAGTACTGTTTGAAACTCTTCATAAGTCCCTCGTGCATTTCCGAGGGTCTTCTTAACGCAGCGCTTAACTGAGCGAAGCATCCGTTCGAAGAACCCACCCCACCAAGGGGCGCGAGGGACATTGAACTTCCACACAATACCATGCTGACTGAGGAAAGCTTTTAAACTGGAACCCTTGAAGGTCTTACCATTATCTGATATGACAAGACGCGGCACTCCTCTCCTAGAAAAAACCAATTTAGACATCTTAGGAATGTTCCTGTTGACAGATCTGGAACCAGCTCGAGATGCACAGCTCGAGAGGAGGTACAAGTAAAGATTGCAATGTATGCCTTGTACACTTTCTTGCTCTTGGAATAGACATCCTTCAAACAGACTGGTCCAGTAAAATCGACACCAACTTGAGTGAAGGCCATTTCATCTGAAACTCTAAAATCGGGAAGGGGAGGCTCTGGAGGGGCGTTGTATGGTCGTCCGTCGAGTTTCTTGCATGTAGCGCACGAAGAGATAACCTTACGCACAGTCTGTCGGCCCTTTATCACCCAGAATCTTGACCTTAGATCAGTTAGTGTCTCTTTGAACTCCATTGTGCATGACATTGTTGTGACTCGTTCTGATCATCAGAATAGTGAAGTGATGTTTTCTAGGTAAGATTGCAGGAAACCGGGCTGTATACGGCAAGGGTGCATTGTGTAATCTTCCTTCACATCTGAATATGCCTTCTCCATCTGGAAATAGTCCCAACGAATGACGAAAATTTTTCTTCTTCTTGAACGTACCTCTGAACATGCTTAATCCACAACGATTCTGCGCCTTTCAACTCTTCTGATTCTATCTCCAGTGAGTTTAATTGAGGTTGTCCTCGTTTTCCACGAGTGTGCCTTATAAAACGCAAAACATAGCACGCGATTCTGAGGAGCTTGTACACATCATTGAATTCAGCAGATTGGAGTATTTGCTCTAATCCCTTGACTTCAACGGTAGCAGCGACAGTGGTGACCCTTCTAGTCGGCTTAATTTCACTTAAAGGATTTGTCTCAAAGTTCTTCACTCCATACTCCTTCTGATTTGGCCAACAGTCAGAACTCCTCTTCAAGAAATCAGGACCTTCCCACCACTTCTTATCGTCCTTTAGTCTTGAGGCTTTGAATCCACGAGATGCAATGTCAGCGGGGTTCTGATCAGTGGGAACATACTTCCATACATCTGGGGTGACGAGCTTTCTGATTTCTACAACTCGATTCTGCACGAATGGTTTGAACTCCCCTTGACTCATAGTGATCCACCATAATACGATCTCAAAATGGAGCCAACAGACACAGTTATTTATCTTCAGAGATAGGTCAAGTGCCTTGCGTATGCTCGAGATCATTCTTGCAAGCACTAATGCAGATAGCAGTTCCAGTCTGGGTGTGGTGGCACCTGTGGTGGGCGACACTCTTGGTTTCGAAGGGACAAGGCTGCACACAACTGAATTGCCTGATTGTACCCTGAGGTAGACAACGCCGCCGAATGCTTTGATTGATGCATCAGCAAATCCATGTAACTGAATCAAAGGACTCAAGAGATCTCAGTCCCGATGAGTAGCATCTGTCAATTGCAGGACTAGAAATGTTTTGCATGTATTCCAGCAATGGTCTCCACTGCTTCATTGTCTCTCCTCTGAGTGGAGTCGGTCTCAATCAACTTATTTCTTGCAGATCTCTTGAAACAGGATTTTGAACGCAACAAACACTGGGGACAGTAATCCTAGAGGATCGAATATCTTTACAATAGAATAGAATGATTCGTTTCGTGATGATTTCTTCTGCCAAACAACTTGTGAGGTTCTTGAAGGTAAAGACAAGTTTGTCATCTGCATGATTCCAAGATGTTCCCAGAACTTTGGGAAAGTCTTCTGTGTTATCCTGGTTCTAAAACTGCGACTTTGAAAATGTTTTATCTTCTAGCTGGAACTTAGAAAAAAAGACCGTGGCTTACTCACTCCTTTTAATTTGGTCTTTCTCAGAACTGATTTTCTCTGATAGTTCCGGATCATTTGTCATCCACTTGCGCATATTGAACCCAGCTACCTTGAATCTCGTCTTCAGTTTGCAGTAGAAGTCTTAAATGAAGGTTCCATCAGGTTTCGAAGATGCTAAATCATCCACATAGAGAGAACAACATACGACTTCCTCCACAAATTCTGGATCCTTATCTATTTACGAGTTCAAGTGATGGCGAATGGTTCCATTAAGAGGAAGGGGCTGGAATTTACTCCAAAGACCACTCTCGTGAATCGCATAATGACCAACTGTGGATTGTCGGTAGGAATGTCGTCGACCCAGAGAAATCGCAAGTAGTCGCGGTGCTCAGGCACAATGGCAACATTCAAGAATGCCTTCTCTATATCTGCCGTGACTACCAACTTCAACATCAACTTCAACTTTTATTTATAGAACAAATGACACAGAAAAGACTGGTCCGCAAATAGCATTGCTAGTCTTGGCGGAACAGTCATACGAAGCAATTACAATGAAAATAAAAATGAAT
Organism: Catalaphyllia jardinei; assembly: GCA_022496165.2. Taxonomy (NCBI): domain Eukaryota; kingdom Metazoa; phylum Cnidaria; class Anthozoa; order Scleractinia; family Caryophylliidae; genus Catalaphyllia; species Catalaphyllia jardinei. The sequence goes on from CM042755.1 coordinate 17,821,270, forward strand.
AATCAATTTAACAGAGGAGACTTGCATAGTTTGTGCACAGATTGTAGCAAATCGTTAAATTGTTAACATAAATTACAAGTCTAATGACTCTTACAAGGTATGTTTGAATAAATTAATAATCTCCAAAATTGCATGTTGTACAGAATGTGTTTTACGAAAGCCATTTTGTGCCTGATAGAGTAATCCCTTTCCTTCGATAAAAGAGATCGTCCTAGAATACATTAACTTTTCAAAAATTCTGTTAAAATCGGATAAAAGTGATATTGGTCTTTAATTATTCGCATCAAGCTCGTCGCACTGGCACTATTTTTGATAATTTTAGCTTGGCCGGGTATACTACTTGGGAAACAGAAACATTTAAAAGTGTCGCAAGTAACAGGCTTACAATGTCACTTACATATTTTAATAATAGCGTCGGACATGAATAAAGACCATATGCTTTCTTATTAGGAATACTAAGAATTTGACATGCCACCTTGTGAGCTCTGAATCGTGCCATTACATGAAAGATCATAGGAGTAAGAGGCAGTCCAGAGTACAAGCAATCATTGAGACTTGGTCCTCCGCGCTTCGCAGATGCATCATATACTACACGGAGCTTAGTAGTGTCCTTATCAAGTCTGATGGCTTCTCTGTGGGGCAGGTAGTGGACGTTGCTTACTGCTCGTCGTTCTTCTAAGTTCACTGGTTCAATGATGCTTCTTCCAAGTTGCTCTTGAATGACTTCATCATAATGTTTGAGGACTTCCAGTTTCAATTTAAGCCGTCGCAACAATGATTCTAGCCTTGTTTTGCTCAACTGATAGCTGTCGGGAAGAATAGGATGACCTTCCTTGAAAGACAACTTGACTTCATATCTCTCTCCATTGTGCGTGATATCTTCAATGAATTTCTCAGACTGTCGGTTCATCATACTTAATTCCTAGAGTTTCTAAGTTCCAGAAGTGCTTGACTTCCTGTACAAGTGAAATTTCCTCTGCAATGACAGAGTTCGAGATTTTGAGCACACGAGTTTCGGTAAGGTTAACTGTAGAGGCTCCCTGCTCTGGCACTGGAATTCCAACCGGTCCAGAAAGCACATAACCAAGCCTGTGCCTGGTTGAAAGGGCAATAGGACCTGATCCTAGACACGAATGACACTTCCACTTACAAAATGCCAGTAGAAATCGGCACTAATAAGAATATCTATATTTAGTTCTTCATCACCATGGGAATTACCAGCTAGCCTTAAGCACTGTAAATGAGGGTAGTTCGCTTGTGTGAACTCAGTTAATTGATTACTGATTGGCGCACAGATCACTGGTACTATATATGTTGAAACATATACCTGCATGCCATCATCAGCCTCCACATACCATTTGAACAATGTTACATCGTCTTAGCTTCACAGCAGTTTCTCCGAATGTCTTGATCAATAGTGTGTCCTGGCCAGCGATGGGAAGGTTAAGCGTTTTCTGCAAGTTCTCTAAGATGTAGCTCCTTTGACTGCCACTACCAAACACCATCCTAGCATTGACAAAACATTCAACATTTTCTGGCTTGGAGACATTTGCTCTTGCTGTCTGCAAAAGCACACTAGATTTGGAGTTGACAAACATGCTGGTAGTTGGGGCTTGAAATGATGGTACACTTCGGTTGAGTGCACTTCCTTCTTTAGTGACTGTGCTTCTCCCATGGGGGATTGATTGACTCTTCCTGCCAAGATTTTCACAAATTGAGGCGCGGCGTCTCAGACCACAGATCTTACACACTTTAACATTTTCACACTGGTTAGCGAGGTGACCAGTGGGCAGACATCTGAAACATCTTCCTTTCTGCCGTAGCATTTGTTTCCTCGCAGAAATGTCGGTCACCGCATTACAGTTGACGGATGGATGCGTTCCCTTGCAGTATATACACCAAGGGCCCTGTTGGATACTCTTCCCACTGTCTGTAAACAATGCTGAAGTTTTCGATGGTTGTTGTAATGGTACACGCCTCGAGGGATTCGGGGACCGTGACTCTTTACTGGCGACATCTCCAGGGACATGTTGACAAATATTTGCCCTCGAAGCTTCGCTTCTCGGGCAAATATTTGTTTTAAGAACATCAAATTTCCAAGGGGCAACTATCAGACCGATAGTTCCGAGACATAAACACTCTATTATCTTTATTGTTCACCACTAAATTTTCTTCCGCAGGATAGATCAAAAATCAATTTGACTTGAATTAAATTATTTTCAAGATTTCAAGACGAAAGCCATGAAAGCCAAATATATAATTTGAAAAAGAAAAGAGGTAAAAACAATTAATACAATTTCAGTTGTTTATTTCCTACGAAACCCGCTTGTTTGCAGAAAAGTTTTCACGGACGACTACTATCCATGCGTGCATTTTCGGCGGACGGGCACTATTACTCTTCCCAGTTGACCGCGACACCCACGAATTTTTTTGCCGCCTTCAGAGTAACGTTTTTGATGCCATGAGTTTGTTTCAAATCAATCACGTGGTAAATTAAAACGCATCACGTGAAGACATTTTTTCTGTGTGGCGTGACTTTTTCGTGCTAGGTGACGTTCATTCACAACATGTTTATCTTCAAGAGGAAAGCTTACCGTGGCTTTTGTCTGCCGTAGAACTGTCCGAATGGACGCAATTTATCAGCTGGAGATAAGATATGATCAGGACAAGTTCGGAGTGTTTTTCTTTAGACGCAAAACGCCCGGTAAGCTTTCCATTTGAAGATAAACATGCGGTGAATGAACATCACGTAGCACGAAAAAGTCATGACGCCACACAGAAAAAATGTCAGAAATTTCTACGGCCTTGACTACTGGGAGTTGATAATAATAATATTAATAATAATAATAATAATAATAATAACATTTATAATGCGCAAATTCCATAAAATGTTCAAATGCGCATGACAAGATTAAAAACGGAATAAAAAGGTTAAAAAGGTAAAATTACAATTAAAAGCAAACTTACAAGGATTTAAAAAGCTAAAATTTCAATTAAAAGTAAAACTTACAATAATAGAAACAACTATGATAAAAATGCGAGGCGGAATAAGTGAGTTTTTAGCTTGGCTTTAAAACTACTAACTGTGTTGGCGCTTCTTATTTTAAATGGTAGCGCATTCCAAAGTTTCGGTGCTGCACAGGTAAAAGAACGGTCACCTAGTGTAGCTTTTGATTTAAAACGAGGATAACTAAGTAAAAATTTATCGCTAGAATTCCTTAGATTATATTTAGATGGCAGCCTAAGAGAAATAAGAGATGACAAATAAGTAGGAGCTAAAAAAATTAAGAATCTTAAAAGTAATTAAAAGTATTTTAAACTCGATGCTGTATTTAATCGGTAACCAGTGTAGTTCGTAAATAAGAGGCGTCACACGGCAAAATTTCTGTTCTTTAAAAATCAGTCTGGCGCAGGCATTCTGTACTCGTTGCAGTTTATTTAACAGGCAATCTGGTAGTCCATAAAGAAGACCATTGCAGTAGTCAAGGCGACTTGTTATGAATGCGTGGACAAGAGTCTCAGTTGACTGCTGTGAAAGATACTTTCTAATCCGACGAATATTATAGATATAGTAAAATGAAGAGGCACAGATTTTTGTGATATGTGTTGCCATAGACAGCCTAGAATCAAACCAAGAACCAAGGTTTCTCGCGATTGGCACGGGATGAATATCTGAGTCACCCACACGAATACTAATATTGTCTAACTTTTCAAGCTGTTGTGATGTACCAATGGTGAGGAATTCAGTCTTGTCGTCGTTTAATTTGAGACCATTATTCAACATCCAAAAACGGATGTCTCTGATGCAGTCTTCCATATTCCTCACCACAGCAAGATGCTCAGCTCTGTCGTTCGGACTAAATGAGATGTAAACTTGAGAATCATCAGCGTAACAGTGCACCATGGGCAGATGATATTTAATGATCTCAAAAAGCTCACTCGTGTACAACGTAAACAATAGCGGACCCAGACAGGAACCTTGAGGCACACCACATTCTAGTTTAAAAGGTTTAGATAGTGACTTGTTAATCATTATCTGCTGAGTCCTACCAGACAAATAGGATGCAAACCAGGAGAGAGCTTTTCCAAATGAGTACTCAAGTCGACGTAGCATGGTGTCATGGTCAACTGTATCAAAGGCAGCACTTAAGTCGAGCAGAATTAGTAAAGTAACAGAATTAGCAAAGTGATCAGACAAAAGCAGACTAGTAAGGACTGCTTATATTTTTCTTAGCTGTGCAGCACCATGGTCACACAGTAGTCTATGTTTCTCTGGTAGGAAAGGATTCTGAAAGATGTGGTACAATCAGTCAGCCATGTCAGTCCATTGCAATGGGAATCCATCAAGTAGACTGGGGAGGACACATTTACCTGGATGGTACTGGAACCGAGCGAAAGCCTTACCACTGCAACTCTTCAATGACGCATGAACAACACCTAAATATTAATATTCAGAAAAGTTTGAGTTTGATAAGTCTCAAATCCACACCACACATTTCTTGCCCTAGTGGCTTTTCTTTTGAGAAGTCAGGTGCTCAGACAACAACTATTATTTTATCCGGTGTTGTTTTTCGGCAAACACCACTTATGTTTCAGGATTCTGATCTTGAGATTTTCAACTGTTCTTTTCAAGATACCTCCACTGCTGTGAGAATTCACATAACAGATAATACAAGAAGGCATTTGAATATTCAAGACTCTTTTTTCATTAACAACAACATTTCATGTGTGGAAATCATTTTGTACCACAAAGATTGAAAACATGATCAACTTCTTGCCTTAAATATCAGCGCGACGACGTTTATGGAAAACGGATTTCACAAACAGCGGTTTTCAAGAGGTGTAGTGACCATCCGCTCACAGACCACGCTGCCACCTAACAGCGTACATGTCCAAATATCTTGCTTAAACGTCAAGTCTGTCAATAACGTCGGGTACTTCATGAACCTTGATCTGCCATCAGCTGTGACTAACGAGGTTTATGATGATGTCAGATTGTTCAACAATACTCTTTCTGATTTGATCAAGGCATCCTCTGGAAGAAAAACACAAAATGTGGTGAACAGTTTGTACAATTCTAATACAAAGAGAACGCGTGTTAAGTTCAGCAACGTAAGATGTTCTCACAACCATTTATTGCGATGTATAAAGATCAATTCTGAGGAAGCCCAAGCGGAAATCCACAACTCGTCGTTTGTTGCACAGCGTCTTCAAAAGGAAAGAGGGGGAGCGATATTTTTTAACTCAACAGCACACGGGTCTGTGGTCATATTCAACAGCAAGTTTCGCAGGAACATAGCTAAAGGTGGTGGAGCATTATTTGCTCATAGTAAAAGCGGAGTTTTGACTCTGAATATGACGAAGATTAACTTCACCGAATGTGCAGCAGAAATGTACGGATGTGCAGTTTTGGTTGGCGATCTTGATTCTTCAAAGGTGGAAAACCGATCAACACACAAGTTTTATGCCAACATCAGAGAAATGTCAGTGCGGGATTGCTTTAATGCCCTACAACAATGCTACTTCATCAGAATCGTTTTATCAAACGGAAAAGTAGCAATCACTGATTCTTCGTGGAAAAACGGTATATCACCAGCACCTAAAGCTTTAATGATATCAAACACAGGTGGCAAAACTGACGTGTTTATTTCTGGCTGCACATTTGTCGTCAACGATGACGTAAGAAGCGCTGTTAGAATCAAAGCCCAAAAAGCGCAAGCGAAAGGTAGCATATTGATAGAAAACAGTGCTTTTTTCAATCAGTGGGTCACAGCTCCAGATCGTGTTGCCTTGTGGATAAGTCCCAAGTTCTCCATGAAACTGATAAACGTTGTTTTAACTTAATTTGCATATGCACTCCTAATACTAGGTTTATATCCAAAAGACACTCGTCCTTTCCACATTTCTATCTCAAACTGCAGCTTCCTCGAGAACACCTTTGATATGGTGGCACATTCAAAGGATCCAGCCCGTGTAGAGCTGAGCATCGAGAACACCATTTTCAAGAGCACCCAAATGACACGCAAAAACGTCGGTCTCTATTTCATTGTTAGGCCTCTGGGTGTACTAAATAGTTCTAGTGCAGTTGTTAAAATTAACAATGTCACATTTGATTCGAGACCATGCAACGTTTTAAGCCTGTTATTTATAGGCAACAAAACGTTGCGAGTACAAAAATCAGTTTTTCAAAATGGTATATGTTCCCAGCGATATGCGTGGAAAGGCAATGTTTACGAGACCTCTGCGGGTGCAATAACGGTCCTCACACCTCCCGATAAAGTTGTAAGTACAGGACGTGTCAAAAGTGCGACAGAGGAAAGAACCTCATCCTGTGGGGAGCTATCAAACTCATGCCTTATTTGAAGATAACGTTTTTGAGGGAAACTTGGGGTTAATCGCTGGTGCTGTGTACGTAAGCAACGGCTACACAACATTCCAAAGGTGTACTTTCAGAAATAACTTTGCCACCGAACATTCTGGACACGTTTATTCCGCATATGGAACTGGCCGAGTGGATTTCAAAGACTGTTTCTTCTCTACAATGAAGAAGAAAATCACGATAAACGATATTACATTTCACAAAACGACCTTCTTCCATTCCGAAAGTGGGGGACCTACAAATCTTCAAAATACAACTATGATGCCGTCTGCTGCTGAAAGCTATTCCTATCCCGTTATTGACATTTCCAATGGAGGCTTCGTACACATAGATGATAATTCGACCATCCAGTGCGAAATCGGAAATATGCTCAAGTTGGATAATGCGACACATTTCGTGTATACAGAACAAAACAAAAGCTTTTGCCGAACAAATGTCATTGCCTTGAAATACTCTTGCGCTCTGTGTCGTTCTGGCCTTTACAGCATGCAAAAAGGAGTTTTACGTGGTGTAGTAGCCAATACTATCAAGTGTCTTCGATGCCCATTCGGTGCCATTTGTATACGACGGAATGTAGCTGCTAAGCACAATTTCTGGGGCTATCCGGTAAATACTGACCCACCATCACTAAGATTCATTCTTTGTCCAGAACATTACTGTCAAAAACCATCATTGGACTCAAAAGGATACAACAGTTGCCAGGGAAACCGAAGCGCACCCTGTATGGTTCATGCATTCCAGGATACAGTGAGACTCTGTTTCCAGCAGAATGCCGCAAAAATGCGGAATGCAATAATTATTATTTTTGGATTTCCATCATTGTGCTAACAACTGGATTGGCTTTGTATCTTATCATAAAACCTCCGATCCTGGTTTTTCTTGGAAATCAGATATTGTGGTTTTACCGACGGAAAGCCCATAACCAACGAGAGGACTTGAACCAAAACGATGATCACAGGGACAGAGGCTATATAAAGGTTACATTCTACTTTTATCAAGCCTCCGAGCTCCTGATGCTCAGTTCCATAGAAAACCTCCTTGTAAAGATACCGTTCATCTACATAGTTATTTCCGTTTTCAACTTCCAAGTTCGAACCATAAATAAAGGATTGGGATGCCCCTTTGTTGGGCTAACTGCGGTAACAAAGGAGTTGCTTCTTTCAGGTACCGTTTTCTTAACAGTGGCCGACATTGCACTCGTATATGTCGTCCATTCTTTTATCAACATATTAAGGCGAAAAGAAAAACCGCATCTTCTTCAGTACTTGGCCGTTTTCATGGAAGTGTTGTTGTTAGGCTATGAACGGCTGGCAGAAACGTCTCTAAAACTGATGCACTGCGTTTCGATTGGACCCAGAAGGTGGCTATTCATTGATGCAAATGTTCAATGTATGCAATGGTGGCAGTATATTCCTCTCGCTTACATTGTTGTTTTTGTGGTCCCCTTCATGATTGTTCTTTACTGTGGATCCTCCAAGCTATATAAAGCTTCCACTTCCGCAACCGAGTTCCTTGCTGCTTGCGTGCTTCCATTGCCCTTTCTTATCTACTGGGTTTATAAGGAGAAACGAAAACGGAGAGGACAAGAATCCGGTTGCGTACCAGTTGTCAACAGAGATGTTTTGGAAATACTTCATGGTCCTTTCCGCAAGCCACAGGGTGATGATAAAGGAACACTCAACTGGGAGAGTGTTCTGATTGGTCGAAGATTTGTTCTCCTTGCTTGCCAAGCTTTCATAAGTAACCTGATGTTGCGTATGGTTTGCATGGTCAGCGCATGCTTCCTGATAACCATTCATCACATTTTGAAGAATCCATATCGTGATCCACTGGCCAACAAAGCTGAAATACTATCTCTCGGAGCTTTGTCTATGATTGCAGTGATCAATTTGGCAAAAGCGACCTTGATGTCGTCTGGTACAGCTATCGATGGCCCAGTTATACCTTATTTGGAAGTTCTAGACTGGTTTCAGGTGTGCGCCTTAGGTTTTGTCCTAGTGTTGATATCCATCTTGTTCACGTTTGCGATTCTTTCCCAGCTGGCTAGGTTGGTAGTTTTTCTCATGAAGCTAATTATTCGATGTTGGCAGAAGCCCCGTCGACCTTATTGCAGGTCAACGGCCCAAGAGAGGAGACTTCTTCTAGATATTGCTGAGCAGAACAGCGGCAGCAATTCTGAAGACTGGGAGTAAAACCATGTGACTTATTTTCAACTGAAGTGTTAAACAACGTTCACGATCATCTAAAATATAATGATCAGGCTTTTCCTGGATCACATACTGTTTTCTAATTTGGAAATTACTCAATGAGGATTGCAGACTTGCCCTTAGACGTACGTTTAGAGAAAACAAAATTTTGTGTACCAACCAAACGATAATGAATTTAATCCGACTAACTATCCTGTTTAGAACACCCCTCTGTAACAGACCCCGTGGATTCTTTATTCCCACCGGGTTTTCGGAAAAGCTGTCCCTGGGTTGGCCGATTTCCCACTGGGTCTTTTTATAAACCGGATTCGGATTGCTGCTTTATTTTTATTATTATTTTTTCGTTCGTTTGCAAAAATACGCTGGGTATGTAAAAGTCACACCGAACAGTCACTGGGGAAGCATAAAAATGGCCGGGTAAAATCAAAATATTCGGGAAAGGGAAACTAATCCACTGGATCGGGTTCCACTGGGTCTGTTACAGAGGGGTGTTTTTGACCGGTTAAAATTTTGACCGAGGTTGATACTGATAGATTTACACTAAGAATATATGAACTTTCATGTCACTTGTACACTTATAGCAAGCTACAGTGAACATTCAAACAAAATCAATTACATGTATAAAAGCACTCAATCAGAATCCCTTGTGAACTGAGATATGATTGAACATCAAGTCTTCATCTCTTACTCCGCAGTTCATATAATTATATGATATTTCATATATTCACTTGCAAGAATATCATGCATAGGTTTCCACTTAACCTAATATAAAGAGGAGCGATAATGATAAATAATAAAGTATTGTATTCTTAGCTTAGTCTGCCGAAAGGGCACTGATAAACAGTCAAATAGCCGAAGCATGCACATCAATGGAAACTATAAACATGACCTAGTTTTGTTAAAGCTTACTGCATTAGTGTTCTAAGGCTAGAAATAAATTACAAGGAGTATTATCGAGATGTACACCAGCCTAGATTTTTAATCTCAGATTTAAGGAAGATTGTGACCGGATTGTTCAAGCCCGACTAAGCTAACCCAGGTATAGCTATAGAGAGAATTTTGATTTTAGTTTCGTAGCGTTTCGGTGAGGGCTTCTGTTTATATTGTTTGTCCTTCAGTTCAGCGTTTGAATAATCTTAAACTACACAAGACATCAGTGGTAAAAAAACATTTTTGTACAAGAACCATTGATACTTCGGCTAACTTTCAATCCTGGATTAGCGCTTTCGAACAACTCGGCCAAGAAGATTAAGGCCCCATATTTTAAATATGGTCTCGGGCACCCGAAACAACCTTTCCCCCGAGTTACCCTGGCCGAAGTAACTTTTAACTTATTTCTTTACAAAATTCAACCCAACGTTTACATTAGAGTCGCGGACCCGTTTCGGAGGGCTAGACAACTCAGTTAGGCGAGTTGTATCGCCTCGCCTCGTCTGCCTCAGCAGGTAGGGTAACCCTGGAGAGCGGGACAACTTTTCTTCATATAAACGCTTTGGCTCGCCTAACCAGGGCAACTCTCGGCGTGGCGAGTACCACGTAATGCCTAAATTTAGGATTTAAAGCAGAAATTCGTATCAGAGAAGTGAAAATTAACGTGGCAAAACCAACCGTGATCGAATGACCGAGGGAAACCCAAAGAAAGAGGATATTGCACATTTGATTATTCAATATGGGTTATGAATAATAATGCAAGGTCAACTTTGACTAGGTCTACAGGGGCTCCGTTTTCTCATACAAACGCTCGCTTAAGTTGCCTCGGTGGTAGAGTTGTCTCGGGTACCCTAGACCATATAACTGGGGCCTAACACCGCCGGAGACCGTATGTCATTGCAGATCGAACGAGACTTGGCAAACACGGGCTATAAAGAACAATTACCTTTTCAACGATCCATATCATGTTTTCCATAACAGGAGGTATAACATTCGAAACTTAATTTTTCTCTTTCGAATTTGTCACATGCCAATTAATCTACATTATCAAGTCTCGAAGCGATTCATTCAACCAGCGACATAGTATTAACCTTTTTTTCGCTTAGAATTAAGCCGCTTACCAAACAATAACGAAGCTTGAATCTAAAATAGTCAAGGAATATTCCGATAATTAGAAAGCAAGTGCTTGTGCGTCAGGCCACCTCGGAAATTCGAAAAAGTGGTAGAGCTGGTCGCTCACACGAATGGGCTGTCGCAAGCGACCGCGTGGCAAAACAATGGAGGGTGGTCGTATAAGCGGAGCTTCAGGAACTCACTAAATTAATCCTTTGAGCCCTAACGACGCATATACGCGTCATTTATGGTTGTGCTCTTTGTACCACTTCTGACGTCCTCAGTTTAAAGGTCACCAGGTATTCTTGATAAGCAGATAGTAGAGCTAGGATAGACCTTTCGTACAACGGTCGGTATAGGATATCGACGGCATTCTGACGTAGCAAATTGAAAAACAACGTTATCAGTTTTGGTGCAAAAATGGTGTTAAAATGGTCCACTATGCCTATAATTGATCAAGGTCCATTTCTAGGCTTGGGCCATAATTAACATGCAACTTTTGGCTTATGCGCATGCACGGAATTGAAATATTGCACAATTTTGTACCTAATCTCCGGGAAATCTATTTTTTGGTAAAAAAAATTGCGTTTTTACAAAACTTAGACCCATTTACCGTTACGGCAGCCAAAAACGGTATTTTAAAGTGAAACTCTCATCTCCAAAGGGTTGATAATTCGTAAAGAAAAATCAAAAGAAACTAGACACGGCTAAACTTCACGTTCAATTTTTTAGACCAAAATAACGATTAGGGCAGTGTGCAGTTTCATTAAAGTATTGATTTATATGTTTGCTTAAAAAAACCCTGAGTGAGCGCTTGCAAGAGTTAAAAACAACGGAAAAGTCTATTTGGGTACTCCCAGAAGTGGTCGCAGTACCTCACTCAGAAGAGGTCGCGGTTACGAGAGGGTTTCACTGCATAGCTTAAGTCACAGTTCAAAGGGGGTCTCACGAAGGTGATCGAAACTAACTGGTCGCTTACGAAAGTGGTCGCGAGGAGAGCTTCGATTGCATTTAAAAATATGTCCTAATTTCCGAATTATATTAGTGATTCTCTTTACCGAATAAACGCTTCATTGTTGCTATTACCCTGAACTTGATCACTTATTTTACTTTCATCAACATGTGATGACGCGTGGAAACGGAAATATTACACTGCAAAGGCCTATAGTTGTTCAATTGGCTATTACTATTTAGTACTTAACAAGCAAATGTTTACTTTAGAAACCTGTTAAGCCCTATATCTCAGTATGACCAACACTTTTGTCATCGGTGAAGGTTTTATGTATATCTCGAACTATTTTTGGTTAGCCAACTGGCTGCCAAGCTGCCGACCCAAAGCAAAACTTTGATATTGAAACGGAAAGATTCGGCAAAACTAAACATATAGTGATGTCCTGCCAGCCTTTTATAGAATAAAGTATGACAATAATTACTGAACAGGGATTGGTGCAGAGATTTCTCCGGGCTTATGAATATTATTATTTGAATAATTAAGACTGATTGCTCCTCCCCTTAAAACATTTCGGTAGCTCTTTCATCTCGACAAAGGTTCCTAACTGTAACCACAGAAGAAAACAAGTTTAACTGTAAAGAAAACGGAAAACATTGGAGCTGATTGCTCTGCGTTCATAGCCTTGAAGAATTTGAAGATGGCGTGTTGGTGGACGTTTATTGTGCTTCTTCTCGGTTTGATGCTGTCAAGTAACAAATCAGGTAATTAAAATATTTCTTTTACAGCAGCGTACAATGCACTTATCCTACAATTATTTTGGCTTAAAAGTTTCTTTAAGGCAGCAATGTCAGAACCTTGTTGTCTGGTGGTTATGTCCGAGTACTAGTAAGAGACGTATTTACGATTTATAACGCGATCAGCTCCTCTCAAGGTGTGGTCTTACAGAACATTCAAAAACTCATTAATTATTCATAAAGGAAATACAAAACAAAAGAATGTTTAATGTCTTTAAATTTCATGAAGACACGGCTACATTTTAAAGCCGATTTTCTCCAGAAAAATAACAATATACCCAAGGATTATATATTCAACAAATGCATGGGTAGATCTACCACAAACGTTTTTGAACTGAAGCTGTTCAAAAAACTTGCAGCATGTGTTTTATCGAGTTTAGAACACTCGGTTACGCCTCATTTTTTAAATCCGATAAAACACTGCTTCTCAGTTTTTAAATATTGCATAATCTAGAATAGTGCTTCAAGTTTCAATTTTGTTGGTACAATTTTGAAGTTTTCTTGATATTTCAATTTCCGAGTCTCTGATGTAATCGATCATGCAGGTATATATATATTTTTTATAATAAAAACCGAAACAACACTAGCTTCTTTACTCTTGGAGAAGCATGTGAACAAATAACATTTCAGCGCAAAACATACCAGGTTGTCGGCTGGCGATGTTTTTTGTTTTTTTGTTTTTGATTTTTTAAATATTTAAAATAGACCGCACCGCCAAAACGTTTTTAGTTGATTCTCGAAAGTATATACTCAGGCAATTACTCATGGTTTGACTTGGGCTTTATTACCGTTAGAGACTAGCTGAGTAGTCTAATTAGTTAGTGACTGGTTTGGTTTTGGTTTTATGACAGTCAATTGAAAACCTCTCTTTAAAGGGGCTAGGTCATGCAATTTTAGGCAATTTCAGAGAATTTCAGCACGGATCAAATATAGTCATAGAATTAACTAAAATATCAAAATAATGGCTCCAAACTATAGAGGAACTCTAACAAAACACAGGAAAGCCAAGAAGGGACATGGATGGACAAAAGCGGAGAGGATTGAAATGGATTGAATTTGGGTAAATTTGAAAAACGTCGGCCCACCTTTTTTCAAATTTACGGTATGTCAGTTTACACGTGTATCAAAATGCCATTTACTCAGCTGGAAAATCATTCTCAGTTATGTGGCCATGATTTTGCAAATGAAAGACTCTTGGTCTGCCAATTTGACGTGTAGAGCTCATAATGAGCAAAATTAAACAAAATTACCTAAAATAGCGTGGCCTACCCCTTTATATATATAATATACAAGTGAATGTATGAAAGTTCATATAATTGAACTGCGGAGAATGATATGAAGATATGATTGATCATCGCAGTTTTGCACACCAACTGAGCTATCAAGCCACTGGGAGCCGGCCACTTTGAGAGTATCGCAGAGGTCATGGGTTCGAAACCCGTTCAGGCCTAATGTTTTTTAGGCTTCAATTTCACAACGCTTAAGTTGTGTGCAAAACTGCGATGATCATCATATCTTCATATCATTCTCCGCAGTTATATTATATGAACTTTCATATATTCACTTGTCTTCTTCACCTTCTACGGGTATATTACGAACTCTCAAAGTGGCCGGCTCCCAGTGGCTTGATAGCTCCGTTGGTAGAGCACTGCACCGGTGTCGCAGAGGTCGTGTGTTCGAATCCCGTTCACGCCTGATGTTTTTCAGGCTTCAATTTCACAACGTACTGCTTGAGTTGTGTGCAAAATTGCGATGATCAATTATATCTTCATATCATATAATATATTTTAATACGACTACGCTTTCCAAAGGTGTGGCAATTGAACATGTACCCTGTCCGGCTCTATGTTAACACACAGTATCCTTAGACCTAATCAATCTTAGTGATTCAGTTTACACGCTTTCATGCTGTCACCACAAAATCAAAACAAATACAATATGGAGCTTTAAAGTGCTTTTTTAGTTTTTCATGTTAGTAATATTGAATGCGAAATTTTCAACGAATCGGAACCAGCCCTGAGATTCCCTTCTTTTCCATGTTTCTTCCAGGCCAAGTTTTGCCCAGTTTACTCCGGCAGCGAAAGCAATCAATGCGGGGGTTTAACGAATACGATTCACTCTATTCAACTTCCGTTAAAAGCGAAAGTTTCCTGTTGGAGACAAGAGTGCTGGCTTAGTACATCCTGGGAGTCGCATACACTACAGTGGAGTTTCACTTTCACGCTAACAGAAAATAGTGTTACCCCATGTGTTCCTAATACATGTCGAAAAAAGCTAAATCATAAATTTGAACTATAGCTTTTGCTCAATATCATTTGATACGGCGGAGAAGAAAGTAGAAAATTCAGTAAGCACATCAAGCTCGTTCTCTGTAGTCAGCAAGATTGTAGTTCCTGGTGCTTGTGAGACAGAGCCATATAATAATAGGAGTTATATACAGTGTTGCAAGTTTGGTTTTAAACTGGCGTAATATTAGAGTTCTGACACACCTGACTAAGAATTTTTCGTGTTCAGTTGACAGATATAGACTGGATGTGTGGATAAGCTTATGTTCGCGCCTCACTTTCTGTAGGTTTCCATTCAGATTCTGCTCCGCTTGTTGACCTTCCATCAAAATAGTTTACTTTATTTTTGGCGTGTCTACCTTCCTCTCAAAACAACAGCCGCGACCACAGGACATCCTACGTGCAAAAATTCAGCATGCACGAAAACGATTTGTTAGCTTTTACGCCATCTGATTACTGTCGTGAAAATGTAATGGGCTAGCAAGTTATTGACATGTACTTTGAAAGAATATCAAGATGCCTTTGATGTATTTGTTTTAGTTATTGAAGCAGGGAGAAAGTTAGAAATTACACATTGTGAGCGCCACATGTAAAGCTTATTTTTAAACCCACCACGTGCACCAGCTGAGATACATGTACTGACGAATCAGTTGAGACTAACTGTGTTTCCTTATTTTCTTTCAAAATTGCCAAATCTCAGACGCAAAAGATGCTGAACTCAAGAGCGTTTATGTATCACTTCATGGAAACGACTCCAAAAGTTGCGGCTCTCAGAGTCAACCATGTCGGTCCATTGCTCAAGCTGTTTGCCAGGTCGTCTCGGGTGGACACATCTACCTTGACGGAGAAGGAACTCTACAGCGTCCATACAACTGTTCAAGCAGTCTTCTGAATAGTTCTGGCATCATCATTTACAAGAATGTGACTATGAAAGCCTTCTACTCAACCCCTAATGTCTTCTGTGTGGAAGGATTTCATTTCCAGAAGATGAATGGTGAAAAGCAGACATTAAGGCTTGAGTTGTCAGGAATCGCTTTTTGGACAACACCTCTTACTTTCGAAGACTGGCATCAGGTTAAAATTATCAACTGTTCTTTTCAGAACACCCCTAGGGCTTTGAGCATTCAAATATACAACATCATAACTTTCAGGCTGGATATTGAAGGATTTTCATCCTTTTACAATAATTCGCAATGCATCAAACTCCTCTTACTAGATTATATCGGAAACAAAAGCCCCTTGATTTCCATTAATATCAGTGGCACGCATTTCAAACAAAATGGACTTTATGGCGTACAGAGTTCTGAAAGAGGAGTTATGAAGATAGCATCCAGCGATCAAAAAGCTTTAAATCAAGTACATATTCACGTTTTCTGCGAGGGGGTCAAGTGCACCAAAAACCAAGGTCCTTTCGTAAACCTCAACGTTTCAACAGCGATTACGAATGAGACATACAAAGATCTTGAGCTAAGCCTTAACAAGTTACCTTCCTGGAAATACTCATCGGATAAGAAACCAAAACTTGCTGTGTACAGTTTGTATTTCTCGCATGCGAGAAAAACCCAAGCGAAGTTCGTTAACCTTAAGTGCCGTAGCAATCCGTCCGTCCAGTGCATTAAAACTCAGTCTGACCAAGCAGATGTAGATATTCAGGGCGCCTATTTCCACAAGCAGTCTACAATGAAAACTTCCGGCTCGTGCATATCTATCGAGGCTGATATCCGTGCTTCGTTAAGAATTTTGAACTCTGCGTTTAAGGAAAATGAAGCTGAAGCCGGCGGATCCCTCTTTGTAGATAGCCCTGATGGGGTTTTATACGTCAACCTTACTAATGTTAGATTCGCCAAATGTAGAGCAAAGATGTACGGATGTGCAATAACAATTGGAAGACCATTGTGGCGTGGACATCATAATCAATCAAGTCCGCAGAAACTACATTTCAATCTCCGAAATGTAACGATTGAGCAATGGAAAGGTAATGGTAAACATAGCAATTGCACAGCTGTTCATGTTTTGCTAAAAAGTGGAAATGTTACAGCAGAAGAGTCCAAGTTTCATAAGAAAACGCGAACGACAGTCGAAGGTGCTCTAACGGTGGTTACCACTGGAGGTAAAAGTAATGTAACCATTTCCAAATGCAGCTTTAAAGACGAAGCTGTATTAGCGAGGAGAGGGAAAATTGTAAAGGTGGTTGCTGGGAACGGTAATGCAGGGATCGTAACGATTGCAGACAGTTTGATAATAAACAATGTATATGCAAAGAAAAAGGTAGCTCTGTTTATAAGTCCCAAATACCGCATTACACTGGTTAACATCACATTGATCGCGTTTCTTTGCGGATTTCGCGGAGTATCATCAACTCCTTCAAATGGCTCATTTCTAGTCGATATCTCCATTGATAATTGCACTTTTGTAAATAATCTGTATGATATAAAGTTGGGAATCTATGATCCAACATTTGCCAAAGTGCTCATCAAAAACACTCTTTTTACCAGCAGTAGTAATGAAAGAGTGAAAAACAGTGGTCAAACCTATGCCGTGGGTCTCCTTATTCCACCACTTAAACGCAACATTTCTTCAAGGGCTGTCATCGAGCTTGATAACAATACATTCCATTCCAGACCTTCCAGTTATTTGGTTCTTTTCTTCGAAGGCGATAAAAACGTGACCATTAGACGTACGATATTTCGTAACTGCATCAATGCCCATCGATATCACTGGTCTTACAAAAACAAGAGTGGGTTTTTTTACGAGAGTGCTACTGGAGCTATTTCAGTTTTAACAAACCTAGACAAACCTCGGAATTTGGGTTGTATTCTCTCAAATTCCAGGAAGTGGATTTACCCAACATGGACTTACGACAGCCGTGTGGTATTTGAAGATAGCATCTTTGTGGAAAATGTAGGGTTGGATTCCGGAGCAGTTTACATTAGTAACGGTTTCACGACATTTCGGAGATGCAGCTTTCATAACAACTATGGCATTCAAACTGGACATGTCTATTCTGCCTATGGAACTGGACAAGTAGATTTTGAAGATTGCTTATTCACAAGAACAAATAACAGAATGACAATTTCTAATATCTCTACATTTAATAAACCCACCTTCCTATATTCCGAAAGCGGAGGGCCTTTAAATCTTAGAAATACATGTATGATTTCGCTTGATTCAGACAGAAATTCTTTTCCCATGCTTGATATATCCAGTGGAGGCTATTTCAGCATGGACGAAACATCGAAGTTGCAGTGTAGCGAAGGACAAAAGCTTGTGGTAGAAAATGCAGCACACATCGTATACACGGAGAAAAACG
>CM042755.1:17862463-17888860 GCA_022496165.2 Catalaphyllia jardinei
TAGATAGGATGCGATAAAAAGCCCGCTAAAATAAAAACCTTTCAACCTAGAGAAGTAAAACTTCGCCAAAATACTGCTAGATAATTGGTTCATTATGTGCTGTATTTTGGTAGTCATAGCTTAAATTACCAGGACGATGGAAACTTCGCAAGTTGATAATTGCAATTTAGGCCTAAAACTGAAACGCCAAACTTTAACTTCGGATAAATTTCATATGACTTTACTCGATCTTTTGGGAAGCTCAGTAAAATGGCATTTAAAAGTTCAAGGGTAAGTGAGTGAACCTACTGGCGTTTGTTTGACGTCCATCTATCTATTGATCGCCCATAAAATGGGAATTTACCCTTTTAAATTTACTCTTACCTTGAAGTGTGCCACAAAGGTTACATTTTGGTCTTTAAAATGGTATAAATTCACGAGAAAGTTACTGATTGAACCAGTACTCGCAGGGACCATTAAATAGGCTCCAAATGACTGATCTATAGCTTTTTTTCGATATTGGCAAGTCAATGATCTCTCGCTTTAAACAGAGACAAAATGTGACAAATGTGCCACACTTTACGTCTAGAGAGAGAGAGAGAGAGAGAGAGAGAGAGAATTACGCGCCATTACACCGCTGAGCTACAAACAGCCAAACAAACTCTCACAACTTGAATTTTCTTATAGTAACTTTCCTTGTATTTTATGGACGAAATATTGGTTAAGTTTCATTTGCTGTCGACCTTGCATGTTCTTCAAAAAGTGGTTTATCCCATTCAGCAGAATTCGCTTTCGGGCTTCTTTCATTGCTTAGTTTATGGCTTTCCTCTTTTCTAGCATTTTTTCCCTAGTCATACTTACTTTATAAGCCCATCCGAATAGAGGCAATACCAAATTTCTAAATTACGAAGAAGTAAGGCTGAAATTTAGACCGGTAAGCGTTTTCAGTTCAAGAGCTCAATGATTTAACTGCTGATGCATGATTCAGTGAACTTCGCCCAGCGTTTATCTTGCACAGATTTTTTTTATCACAACTCCAATTTTAAATTAAGCATTTTTATTGGTTCTTATAGAAAACAAATGTAATTATTCAACAATAAGTTCGTATAAATTTCAGTTGTAGGAGCCGTCATAATTATCCCTTTCCTCCCCTAGTGCTACACCACTTTCTCCCTTCACAAACCGGTTTTACCAGCTTCATCTGAGTTTAATTGGAGGATAGTTAATCGAAGATTAAATCTGTTTTCAGGAACACCATTTTATCCCCCGATTAGTTATCCCGGGAATAAGAATTTTAATCGCAGAATAAAGCGCTAAAGGGCCTATCCGCACTAGCAAAAAAGTTGTTTGTTTAGACAAATTTTCGGTCATCGCCAACGCTTCACAAGTGCGGACGGTTTGTCGTGACCTGACAAATTTTGTCCGAAGCGGACAAATCTTCAAACGCACCGCCGACAAAATTTGTCCCGGGTAAAACTTTGACAAAATCGACAAAATAAACAAAATTGTGTTAAACTTGTCAACCATTTGTCAGAAAAGCTATTACGACCTGCCTGGTTTTATCTTAACTGAGTTCAATTTACCGTCTGAGGCAATTATTGCATTTCTTGCGAAACGCTGAGAACTGGACGGAGCTTTAACAGTGAACACGTAAAGACGAATTCCGGCAATTGGAATTTAAATCCAATGGCAAACTATGCCGGTCTGCCCTATGAGCAGACAAACTCTGTAGGATGCTGGAACGTTCCACCATACGACAATCAATGTAACAATTTTCATGCAGCTGGGCCAAGCTACAGCAATGGCGTGCTTTTCCAGTCGTCACGCCTGTTTCAATCCGACGAAACAGAAGTGATCATACAAGCGCCGCAACAAGAAACACAATAAATTAAAAGGTGAAATGTAATCGGTGCTTTATTAAGAAGTTGACAGAATTCGCCCGCTTTGAAAATTTGAATGCGGACACCGCAGACGAGACAAAAATTTAGCTCGACAAAATTTGTCCTTCGATTTTGTCGAGACAATTCCAGTTTTGTCCGCTAGTGGAATCGGCTTTCGAACAACCGGGGCCTGGGAACGATATGGGTTTTTTTTTCAGCCGCGCCTTTTTGCTCGGTTGGCAGAAATCTGGAACTAGCCAAGTTGTTGTCGTTCCCAGATCTTATCGTTCCGTAGAGTGACGGTTGCAAAATGGCGGACGAAGTGTAGTTTGAATAGAGTTCAAATTCTTTTGGTGATTGCTAGGGAAAAATACGTTGGAGGAACTTCAGTGTCTAACTTTGCCTATGGCACGAGTGACATGCACATGAGCTTCACACTTTAGACCGGTTCATCGCTTTTTTTCTCGTTGGAATGCAATGGCTGCTTCGAATACAACAGATGAGCTTGTAACGATACCATCTAGAACTACTGTCACCTTACCACTGGAAACGACATCAACCGGAACCAACAACGAGGGAGGTGGAAACGTCAGAGGAGGATGCAGTAACTCTTCAGCTTATCCATATCGTTTGGGCTCCGACATTCCCGACATCCCTAACATACCTTCCCCTTTGTTAAGACCGCCAAAAGTCGGATAGAAGTCGACTGATGTTACTGTGACTGCGGAATCGAACGCTTATTTGCCGTGCTCTTCTGCTTCTGTTACGAGTGACGGCGTTGGTAAGTATAACGTAGTCTATAATCGTTTGCGCGATGAGTCCCTGTCGGACAGGTACATGATCGATGTCTGTAGTGTGCATTGTATACATGTCGCAAACTAAAAATTGATAAACGCAGGTTGAGACTATTTTTAGAACGATTACACATCAAACATGGTTTACCTGGTATGGCGTCTCGTTCAGGCAGCGTAGAGAAGAGTCTGTTTCTAGAATTGTTAATCTAGTCTTCGTAAGG
The DNA here is from genome assembly GCA_022496165.2 of Catalaphyllia jardinei. Taxonomy (NCBI): domain Eukaryota; kingdom Metazoa; phylum Cnidaria; class Anthozoa; order Scleractinia; family Caryophylliidae; genus Catalaphyllia; species Catalaphyllia jardinei. The sequence goes on from CM042755.1 coordinate 17,865,338, forward strand.
TTTTAACTTTGATTGAATAAGTTTTTTCCTCTGCTTGAATGATGGCATAATTTGCCACTTCTCCATCGGGCAACAATTTGTTCCGGGCAACCAGACGGTACTTTTTTCGAGCCTTGTCAGGTTTTTTTTTGTTCTCCTTTTGTTTTAACCAGCTACTCAAAGGCTGACCAATCCTTCTGGAATTGAAAGAGCACCAGAAGACCTTGACAGCGTGATAAGAAATCAAGTTGGCCGACAAGTGGATAAAGTGTTTGTAAGTAATGATGTAATGCCAACATCCATTTATCTTAAACGTGTAAACAGATATTTTTGTAGTTTCAATAATTTTGTTACTGCAACTTTCAATAGCATGCGGACCCTAAAATTCAAAGCTCAACCGATAAATGCGTTTTTTGCTACCGTCCATCAAACGTTCTGCAGCTCCTCCCAGCTTCTGGCTACTGCCAAGCACTGTCTCATTGTCTGAACTGTACTCAACGATTTGCTTACTGCTCGCTCGGCAGTAGTTGGAAGCTGGGAGGAGCCGCTGAACATTTTATTGACGGTAGCGAAAAGCGCATTTGTTTGTTGAGCTTTGAATTTTAGAGTCCGCATGGAATTGAAAGGCGCAGTAAGAAATAGGAAAAATTTACAATGTACTAGTGTTCTATCATGAATTCCATAATCTCTCATTGGCTACACTACTTACTAGATAGGGAGTAGCGTAGCCAATCAGAGAATGGTATTTGTGATAGTCTAGTAGATTTACACTAAAACTTGATACATGTAGAAAAACAGAGAGTGTGTGTTCTTTTTCCTTCAGAAAACAATGCCACGAAAAAGGAAAACAACTTGTCTACTTTGATCATCAAAAATGTAAATTATCTCTGCTTATGCCATCATTATGTCAACAGCTCCTGCTCGTTTTTGTGTTCCTATGAAGTTAAAGAAACATGATTTTTAACCCGTCAGATTGGGTATTTTTTGTTTTCTAATGTAATTTACAGAAACATCAAACTTTATTTGTATTATACATTTAAATTTAAATGATTTTCTTTATCCATTCATTTCATACATTTGTACAATGTAGTCTGGTGCCATCAAAGATCTTCAAGGACATCTGATATCAAAGGCCAGTGAGGTTGACCAACTCAGAGTCGATCTTGAAAACATGGAAGTAAGTTTACATTGTGACTGTGACTTAAGGGTTAAAAATGGCCAGGGTAAGAAATACAGTCACATGGTCTGGAAAATTATAATACAGTAGTCAACATAATGCAATACAAGCCCTTCTATCAATGGAAATTGTATTCATCAAAAATTTTAGCTATTTGTAGGCACCTATGAAATTGAGTAATTAATTCATACATGTATTTATACGTGCACAGTATGGTTTCCATGGTTGTCATAAAAGACTGTCATTTGTTTTGAGTCACCTGTTGCCTTGATCTTAAGCTTCATAGGGTTCGAAAAAAACTTGAATTCCAGCAATGAGCATGCCCTTGAGACCAGAAGCGCTCAAAATTTTAATAATCCTTTGCGAGTCCTTGTTTGCTCTTGAAATGATTTTGTTGGCAGGCTACTTTCCTGGGCTTTTCCTTACCCATGGGACAATAAATAAAATAATAATTTAATAAATATAAAACTTATATTGTGCATATACAATTCAAATATTTTCATATGCACATAACAGATGAGATCAAAAAAGTATGTATGAATAAGTCAATTAAAAAGCTGTCTTAAAAAAGTATGTTTGAGAACTTGTTTAAAAGATGGGAGGGTCTGAATGTTTCTGATCTCCGCCGGAAGACTGTTCCACAGTTTCGGAGCAGCCGACTGAAAGGCTCGGTGACCAAGTGTAGGTAGGCACTGTGCGTTGGCTGGCACCAATAGAGTTGCATTTCTGAAGCTAAGATTATATCTTGAATGGGCAGCGACAGTAATGAGATCGACCAGATATTGTGGTGCAAGTCCATGGAGGCACTTGAATGTTAACAACACAATTTTGAATTCAATTGTGTATTTGATTGGCAACCAGTGAAGATCTTCTAAAATGGGAGTGATATGACAGACACAAGGAGTGTTAGTTACAAGTCTCGCAGCAGCATTTTGAACTCTTGAAGTTTATTAATGTGAATAGTAGGAAGGCCATATAATAGACTATTGCAGTAGTCCAATTTACTGGTAATAAACGCGTGGATAAGGGATATGGCAGATTGATGAGACAAATACTTTCTGATCCTACGATTGTTGTAGAGATAATAAAAAGACAAACCTCCAAGTTTTTCACTTTTGTCGAAGGACTTGTTTGAGATTCACCAACAACAAGGTGTGAGCTAATTACTTCCTCAAGTTGCTGTCTTGTTCCAAGGATAAGAAATTTTTCTTTGTCAGGATTGTTGGTTCTCTACTCTGCTCCGAGAGGTTTTTCTCCGGAAACGGCGGTTTTCCCCTCTCCTCAAAAACCCACATTTCATTTGATTTGATTTATTTATTTGATTTACAGTCTCCCCAATTAGTAGAGCACTCGTGCTCAGCTAGAATGATTTGAGACTTAAATAAAGTTATTATTATTATTATTAAGTTTTAATCTATCTATCAGCATCCAGTTCTGTACATTATGGACGCAGGATTGTATCTTAGACAACACTGCAGCAATTTTGTTGGCATAATTACCAGGTTTAAAGGCCAAATATAACTGAGTATCATCAGCATTAAGGCATGTGCGTTGGGCAAGTGTTTATTAACAATATTAAACAGCTTACTGGAACAATTGACGAATAACAGGGGACCTAGGCAACTGCCTTGGGGAACCCCAAATTGATACCGAACCGGTCTGATAATTCACCATCAACTGTAACTTTCCGTGAGCAATTTGACAAGTATGAGGCAAACCAGTCTAAGTGAGAATTGAAAGCCTACTTGCCCCGAAGGAACATCTACTTGTCTGGGACAATGAGACAGCACTTTTTTTGAGGCCGGCCTCACCAGCGATAAACTTGTTGCTTGGTGAATTGTACCAGCAACAGATGACAAGTTCACCCGTAATGAAGGGAATCTATCTATATTTTGTAGCATACTCAGCTATAATGTCAGATGTAATGGGTGCCCTCAATGACAGCCCAGTACCTTATGTGAGATAACCGTGCACTTGAAGAGCATGTAAGTTAGTTCTCAGTGTGTTCTGTGATATACAGCTGCACTAATGACGTTATTCTTAAATCTTACAGCACAAGGAGAAAGACATGTTTTCTGGCATTTCTCAACAAACTGATTTTCCAGCCAGGACTAAACCCTCTGGTCACTAGTACGTTCATACATTATACATGTATATGTACAGCAATTGTGCTGTAACAATTAGTATAATAATGTTTACAATACAGCTGTTTTTAGAAATGTGGCTGCACAAAAGCATAAAAGCATGCATGGCCATGCAGATCTAGGAACCTCTGCTATGGGTAGTAGACAAAGTGGTTTTTGAAATATTTCGTGAAATTGAAGTTCTCAGTTTCTGTGTTTCAGCTTCATTAGGTGAAGATACATGTAGCATGAATACATGCATTCATACATGTATCTTTGCTTTTACCTGCAGCTAAAGTGAACTCAACTCTGATCTAACAACAGGGCCATAGCCAGACTTAAGAACAAGACGAGGCAAGTTTAGAGCACCAAAGGTGTGAGCCACTAGAGTTACATGTATCTGGGGGCATGCCTCCCAGAAAATTTTGAAATCTGGAGGCTCACAAATGCTCTCTTAAGCATTTTCCATGGCATTTTTCTTCAGTAAAGTCAGTCTTGGGCAAAATCAAAGTGAGGCAATTGCTTCGTCTTGCCTCATGCTAGCTACTGCCCTGTCTAACACCTGTGAACTACTGTAACACTAGTAACTACCCACAACACATTGAACCATTTAACATTATTTCTTACCTCGTAAATGTGTATGTATTCATATGTACTTTTTTCAGGACAATGTTTGTCAGAACAGCTGTATATGTACTGTGTACAGTCATGTACAGTCAACTCTTGTCAGAGGGGACACCCACTAGGCTGTGACATGATTGTGGTGTCCAATAGCAGGATGTAGTAAAAATGACCCACTTTCTGCTTGTGAAGTGTCACATAACTGCTTTATTCTTTTAACTCCAGTTAGGTATAATATTGTAGTTAATATTCACTTCGGTTCATAATCAGTTAATACGGGTCAAAATAGTATACGAACTACAGTAGTTAACATGCCAAGACTGCAGATTAATAATTAATGCAATTCAACTTGTTCATTGTAATGAGAGAATATCACTAATATTAGTTTGGGACCACTTGAAGTGTCCACAATTCTGTTACAGCAGGAGACTGTAACAACTGGAGTCATTAACTTTCCATACATTACACTGTGGTGTCAGCTGGTCATGTGGATGTACATGTACCGGTATTTCCTGTTCATTGTAGTGGGTGTCCATATAAGCAGGGTGTCCCCAAGGCGAGAGTTACCATAAGTACAGACAAAGTGAATGCTGTACTTGAGGACAGGCTCAATTAGCCACATGAAACTTGGGATGTCTAGTGGATGCTTATAGTTGGCATTTAACATACATGTAGATATTGCCGTTGAACCTCTCTAATACAGACATTGAAGGGACAGAGCAAAGGGTCCGTACTGGAGAGGTCACAATGATGACATCGCCCTAAGTCTCCAGTTGACAGTTTAGAGTGTTTAGTAACTAAAATCAGGCCCAAAAGTGAGTGTCTTGTGAACTTCTGAATCTACATTGATTAACATTGTTGTACTTCTCCTTTGCTGTCGTTAAGGGCTGTAACCCTGACACCTGTTATTATATGGCTACCTCCGTGAGCAGGCAAGATGAACCAAATTGCGTGCTGTGATTGGCTACCCAAGTGGGCAATATGGAGCTACATGTATCTTGCCGGCTCAGGACTACCTGCCGTGTCCCACGAGATAAATCCCTTATTGGCCAAGCTTGTTTGGTCAAGGTGGCTGGATATTGGCCTTGCTCTTTTTTTTGCAAGTTTATGGACCTTGACTCCGTCTCATTAAACATGCAAAAAGAACTTGGCCAATAACCAGCCATCTTGACCTCACACTTGGTCAATAACCCATATTTATGACTGAGTTTGCTTGATTTCCCCTTTATACTACAAGTGAAATTGCCTGATCATGTTGGTAGATTACTCAACTACCAAGTTTGTTATGGGTGTGGAGAATGAGGCAACAGGTGATATACAAATTTGGCACAAAACAAAGTACATCAGTTCACTTAGGAACTTACATTGTATCACACTGTATTATAAAAGTACAATTCTAATAAAGGTGCCACGAATGGTAATGGTACATTCTGCAAATTATCAACACCTGGTCCCCAGAGTGTCCATAATAAAGAGGTTAAACCTGTATGAATTTGCTCCCCAGGGCTGGGATTTAGTGTTTGTGTCCGTTTTAGAGAGGTTTTTTATTATAGAGGTCTTTTTAGAGGAACTGTATGATAATTTTGTCGGTACCTACATTTTCATGTAGGAAACTGCATTAGAGAGGTTGTCCATATTGGAGGTGTCCGTATAGAGCGGTTCAACTGTATATTGTTGAACTGTTTTGATTTAGCACTTAAAACAAAGTTGCAGTTGAAACTGCATAAATACGCCACTGAAAAATGATAACTGCACAGTAAACTTCCTTATACTTGTCTTGCGCCCTCAGGAGCTCTTAACATCCCTTCACCTGGAAAGGGCTAAGTTGTAGCATGTACTGTCTGCTGTCTAATCGACTAAAGGAAATTAAGTAACAATGATGTCTCAGTCTGTAATTTCTCGCCCCAGTATTAGCTCCACTTATGGCGGTGGACCTCTCGGAGCTAGAGGTCTGGGTACCACGACTGTTGGGTACCCAGTTTCAGGAGTTGGAAACATTGGAACAGAGTTTGGTCTTCGAGGATCCAATGCTCAGATGGAGGATTTGAAAAGAAAGTTAAAAATGGTAATTATGTCTATGGGATTCTTATTTTTCAAAGGCTTGATATCTCAAACTCTAAATTTACCCGTTTCTACAATCATGTAATTTACAGACTACAGAGCTTTGCGCCAAGCAAGATGCATATTACAGAGAGGTGGTCAGTGAGTTAGAAAATCGCTTGAAAGAAACTGTTGCAGGAAGGGATCACGTTCTTGCTCTTAGGTAAAAAATTTTCATTGTAAAAAGAACAAATAACATTATAGTACATCACATGTAAGTTTGTCTTCAAACCTTTGTGACCGAGACTGAAAAAGATGCAAGGGATTTGAAGCACGATGTAGTAATGATTTCACCAAATTTGCAATTCCTTTACTCATACATGTAGTCTATTATTTTGAAATGTAATTGATTAAAAAAAAGATATGATCAGATGACATTATGTTTGTAAATGACAAGTCACTGCCATCTGAGATACCGACTGGAATTTTCGTGACTTAGCCGCCAAGACTGATAGCCATTCTTCCTCAGTCTGGAATAAATTGTATAATGTACGCAGAAACCATGATGTATCTGCAAAAATTGCCTGGTGAGGCATAACACGTTTTTCAAACCCGGTCTTCTTGCCTGTATCATTTTTAAAGGAATCTACGTATATTCAGTAAATTGATCTTTTTTAAAGTGATCCAATGATTTAACCTCGCCTGTTGCTTTTATGAAATGCATCTATTACTCAGAGAAAACGAAGCCGCTGGTCAATTGCAGTTAATTCATCAACTGGAGGCTGGACTGAGAAAACAACAGCAGATCATAGATGCAAAGGACAAGGTATGTTCAGCAGTGCTGCAATTTGCCACTCAAAGAAAATTGACAGTCTCGTTTCCCCTGAGACCTCCTTTTTGTTGTGGGACGGGCCTTTTCAAGTCCTGTTAAGAAACATCAGTCATGTGCGTGTAAGTGCGTTTTTCTCACTGCGTCGTCTTTGGGGACTAAATGAGTCGTAGAGTACGAGTGTTCCTCTCATTCTTGAAAGTGATTTTCACGTGCTTTTACATGCTGGCATACTCGACTACAAGACATTAGTACGTCCATGACTGCAAACTCGTTCCCAGGGTCTCTCTTGACTCTCAGAACGAGGTTGCCTTGGCTGTAGGTCGTTTTAATCTTATAGTAATTCGTAAAATAGCTTTTACATGTATAAGGTCTCCGGTTGCTATGCAGAGCGAACCAGCGCGACGAACGGCAGAAGAAAGACAAACAAAGGTCATTTTCAAGTTCACAGCCTTTTTTCACTTGCCGTTCACTGTACTGCTGCCCATCTACAGCGACTGGAGCCAAACGCCTAGGACAGGCTACTTAACACGGTACATAACCCTCAATACAGTGACCTCTTTCTTGTTTATTTCAGGGCGTAAATGCCATGGAGTCCAGTATGAGGGAACTGGAACAAGACTTAGCTGGTCACAAGTCTTTCTTTGACAAAATAAAGCGCATATCACTTGAGGAGGAAAAGAAAAGATTTCGTTCAGGCTTAGTAACCAGTGCACTGAAGAGCAATGTTTCTGTGACTCAGATTGGTGATGCGCTTATTGAAATACTCCAAAAGTGTCTGTTTGAAGATGATAACGAGAAGAAGACAATGCAGTCAAAGTTGGAAGGGGTAAAGGGCCAGGCTACCTAACATTTTGTAACTTGCACTGATAGTAAGCATCTAGATACAGTCACACCTCCACAGCGGCCACTCTGGGGCCGTTGAAGGGGAGGTACATGTAGGGGTGTAATATGACACCTGTTTATACTGGGGGGGGGTCCAACAATTTTCGATTCAAAAAATACCTTACACAATCAAAATATAACCAACGACATGTGGTGCAGATCAATTTTCGTTTCCTTTTACAATATAAAATAGGGTTTTGTATACACCATTCGTCTGTCATTGATTAACTGGATGCTGTCGAGAGGCTATTTTGGTAGTTTGGGACGCACGTTGGTGGCTGTTGCCGTTGAAGAGAGATTAGAATAAGAGTGAATATTTGGACCGTCCACCGGGACGATAAAAAAGTGACCTCTGTAAAGAGGACTGCTAGTGGAGATTCCGCTGTATATACATGAGGCATGGATGTTTTTATCAAATTGAACGACGAAACTTTAAAACAATGTATTCTCATCTCATTTTCATGACCAGCTTACAGTGGAAGTCCTCTATGCCCGTCTGAAACAATAAAAACACCAGCCAAAATTGTCTCAAATTTTGCAATTTAACCTCCACCTTTTTGTGCTTGTGGCAGGTCGAGACAGAACTTAAGAGCTGTAGAGAACAGACGAAGAACAAACAAGAGGAAATGCAGGGAGAATGCAAGGCGAAGTATGTAAACGTTCTAGCAGTAACAGAAGATGCTAATAGTTAATTGATCTGAAACAGTTAAAAGCCAAAAAATCATTGCAAAAAGAAGACTTCACATGGTTTGAGTTGCGTTTTGATGTTTTCTTTGCGTTAGGATCTCAAAGTTGGAGGAGGAACATGGCCAAGCGTTAGAATCTTCACCTAACAAGATAACACTTGTTAAAAAAAGAACTGGAAACTTTACAACAAGAGACAGACAAACTCAGGTCCGTGGTGTTCCCATTGATTCACACATTCTTTTGTGTCACTTTATCGCTATGTAACACCAAAGCCACGTACACACTACGCCGAAAAAAAAAAAGCAGCAATCACCGGCCATTTCGGATTTGGATTTGAGGAAGACTCGGATAGCAAAATCACTTGATATTCGTGACTCCATCGTGACAGAATTGTGTGGACAGTAGGCCTAAACGAAGTAATATAGTGATGTTACGATTTCAAATTTCTCCGGCGAAGTGTGGACGAGGCCAAAAATGGTATTTAAAAAAAACAACAACAACAAATTCACCATGCTTTGGTAAACGCTACATTGTACATAATACAGACACGATTATTCGCAGCAGAAGGTAAATTTGTTTATACCACAATGTTAACCAACCGCTATTTACCTCGACTACGCGCTTGTGGAAAATATTTTAATGTGTTTTTTACTCAGAGAGCAACACCAAACAGAAGTGTCCGCTATGGAAGACATAGTGAAATGGCTTGAGCTAGAGCTTGAAAAGTCCAAAAAATCAAGTAACGAAAGCACAGTACAATTTCAAACTAAGGTGGGTACCCTTTTATCTTGTTTCTCAGCGGTTTCAGTCACATGAATACAGATAACTGGCTCATTTTTTATTTTTTTTATCCGTTTAGTCCAAAGAACTGGAATGTTCTGTTCGTGATTTGAAAGCCGAACTTCAAGTCGTAAAAGAGGAGAAACAGAACTTACTGGCTCGAGTTTCAAAGGAACAAGCAAATGTTATTGCGCTGAACGACAAACTCACTGCAACGGAAAAACTTCGACAAGCAGCAGAGAAAAAGAACGAAGACCTAAGCAAAGAGTTGACTGTTCTTCAGGACAAGTACAACAAAGAAGCCAATAATTTAAGAGCTAATGTTGCAGAGAAGGAAATGCTTGTTAAAGACATACGCGAAGAGAGTACAAGACTGAGGGCAAGTGATGTGGAAAAAGGCGCTTAATCAGGAAAGAGAGAGAGCAAATGCTCGGCTTGATGGAATTTTAAACGAACTCACGAAGTCAAATCAAAATATTACGACCTTGACAGTGGATTTAGAAAATAAAAGACTGGAATTAGCCAAAGAACAAGAGGAAAATGTCAAAATGAAGAACGATTTCGAACTGAGAACTAAGGAAAAGAATGTGATAAGAGAAGAGAAAATTCGTTTAGCTGAGGAACTTGAGAAAGCACACAACGATGTTTCCAATTTGCGCAAGGAAGTCGAAGAATTAACAAAATCCTTAGAATTAAAATCAAATTAAAGGCTTGGTAGAAGCTGAGAACTGTGTTGAAAAACTTCAGACTCAGCTCAATGAACGGGAGAGGACAATAGCGAGCTTTCAAGCGCAGGAGGCAAATCTGGCAGAAATTCTCGAGAGGAATAGCCAAACAGGTGATTCGCTACAACGAGAGAGAGAACAGTTAATACGACCGTTGGAAGAAAGAATCGGCGAGGTGGAGGAAATGAAAAGTCATCGTGAAATATTGGCTAAGAAATTGAGGGCTAAGGATAAGCGAGTCAAGGAGCTGGAAGAAGAGAAAACCTCTGTATCATTAAGAAATAGAAAACATGTACCGTGTTTGTATCGAGTTATACAAACACGAGGAGAAGTTTGGGAGAACGAGAAATGCTGTGGGAACACGAGCCGACTCGAGAGCCAGTATGATGACATCATGACTCCATTGCCTACCTTAGTACAGTCGTTACGTCGCGATGATAAGGAATATTTTCCAACGCCCCAAGCTAATCGCGGACTACGAACCGTAATCAGTTCCAGGATGGTAAAGCTGTATCAGTCCTACTGCCGTGAAGTGAACTTCTACCCTCTTGGTAGATCGACGCTATTTTCTATCTTAAAGGTAAAATGTACAGTTTGATAGACAGCAGTCGCACATATGGTTTAATCCAGGATATTTTGCATACTTAGCTTGAGAGGATTTCCAGCAAATGGAAAGTCATGGGTTAGAGCGTCGTAAATAACTTTGTATTGCGCAAGCGAATGCATAATTCTTGGTAAGACAAAAATGCATGTTAGTTTAATGTACATTTTAATGCTGTGTATTGCAGCGCGCATGAAGTAATAATCAAAATTGAGCTTCGACTACTGTAGCCCTTGAGAGAAAAAAATGCAACCCAGGTGGTCGCAATTCCTCAGTTTGCGTATAAATTTGTAACTGTTATTTGTCACAGATTTGTGCAGCTTCTCAGAAGAAGAGCCTTGCAGGATTAGGCAATGTTACAAGCGAAGGGACATCAGCTTTTGATACCTTGGAAAACATTCTGCAAACAATGGCTTCCCTTGGTAAGTTTTAATATAACTTTATAATTTTTGACTTTCAGATCTTAGTCTAACATTCTGCTGTTAGTCGTAATCCGTATAACGTGTCCATATTGTGGAAAGCAAAGAAAAGATGTAGCAGGAGGAATCGTGCTGTAAGGGTGACCCTCTAGCCACTGCTTTCCTCGAACGCAATTGTTTCTTCGCTCTTCACGATATTCCATCCTTGGAGAGGCTGGACGCTGGGTAGTATAGGAATTTGTTTCGTTTTCATGTAGGGTCATCCCTTCAATTGGTTGATAGCATGAAACAAAGGATTCGAGCAGCTAAACGATATTTGAAAGCCGATTACAAATTGCACGTCTTGGAGGAAAGTCCCTGTGCTGATCACTGTATACGCTTCGCCCTATCATCTGACGATGCTCACTTCAAGTCAGCCTGTGACCATGACCATTCCATGCAGTGTGATCGATGCTTGGATTGTAAGAATGTCCCTAATGATATCATTGCTGGACTAGACTCTGAAGATATCTGTTACAGGTAAGCAGGCACTATTGCACGGGGTACACGAAGTTTTGGTACATGCTGCTGCACGCCGGTTTGGAAACCAATTAAGGTTTAATTAAGGACGGCGCCTACTAAATACAAAGGTTTTTGTGCCAGGTTAGGACCATGCGGAAGTAGATCTTTGTAACCAAGGGCTATTGGATTCCACAAAGAAAAATAGGGGTAGCCATGCATTTTTTTTTGAAATAAATAGCCTTGAGGGTCCTGCGTTCAAGTGGTATCTGGGACTCAGATTTTTTTTCCGAGTTCTCCTTACATATAATATCATGTTGTTGTTGTTTCATCGTTAATATAATTAGCCTTGAATCTCAACTAAAATGCTGACATCAGCATTTTTCTGAAAAAGGAAGGAAAGGATATTACCTCATAACCAGGAACTAATCACGTGTTGATTAGGCTTGCCACTTCCATTTCATTAGATAAAATATACGAGTAACACGCGTTTTAAAGTTATTCGATACACTGCTGCGCTCACTCGTGAAATATTTTTCAACACTAGAAGATAAATTTCGTATCTCCGCGCGGCCATGCAATATCCTCTATCTAAGTTAGGTGTGTTTAACACAGCATATATAGGCCTATTTGATAGATCTTTGCTACATACCTCATTAAATCAGGTAGAATTAGCCTTAAAAAATGCAACTTCTAAGTCACGTACACCTGTATCCATGTACCAATCCACCCTATTTGAATAGTATATGAGAAATAATCAAAACTTCCCTCGAACAGATTTTTGCTTTGTTTTTTAGTATAATGGAAAGAATCAGAAAAGGAAGTGATCTGCCGAAAAAAGCGGGGATCACCGAGCATCTAACAAAAATATTCGCCCACCAAGTTAACACAAAGGTCATCAGCTCTATATTCTGTTGAGCACGCGCGTGCCTAATGAATAGCTTGCGCATTAGAGATGCGCAGTAGCAATGGGCGCGAACGTTCTTAAAACGTTATAGTCCGTTATACTTGAAGTATGGTGTAGTGAATTGATGGCGAGTCCATTTTCTTAGTTACCAGGAACAGAAAGAGGAAATCAAGTATGACACGGAGAAAGCCGCAGAAAGAATTTTGCAATGGAAGGCTCATATTGTGAGAGCCATCAATCAGGAAAAGAGTAAAATTGACGTTCTTGACAATCTTACTGAGGAGCAGGTTTTAGTTGTGATGGACTGGGCGATAAAGTGGTTACCACAGAGATATCGAGAGACTCAGAAGGAGTGGTTTGGCAAAAAGGGTATCAGCTGGCATGTCTCAGCCTGCATTACAAAAGTAGAAAAAGATGAAACTGAGTTCCAGGTGTTTACCGTTTTACGTGTGCAAATCCGGCTTTTAATGTTTTTGATATTGTTAGTATTTATCAATATTTACTTGTTTCTTTTGCGCAGGTGCAGACGTTTATCCACATTTTCGAAAAGTACAATCAAGATTGGTTTGCAGTTTGTTCAGTGCTGGAATGCCTTGTACATGAACTTTTGCAAATCACCCCAAATCTCAAAGATATTTTTTTGAGGAGCGATAACGCCGGCTGTTATCACAATGCGGCTCTGATCATTAGTGCCCCAGCTATTGCTGCGAAAGGAGGCTTTCAAAAGGAGGCTTTCATCCTAATCCACGGAATAAATTTATCCTTCGATTAAATTCTGTTCCTCGAAGCTCGATTAGTACTATCCAAGGATTAAATTTAACACACCTAACGAGGTGGATTAACTTGCTAATCGGATGAAAAAGCAGACAAACAAATCAAATTGGCGGCCTTACAATTTGTTGATTTTGCTTTAATGCCAGGCCCAGCAAGGAATTAAAGAAAAGCATTTCCGGCTACCTAACGACTTTTCCTACATAGATGTTACTATTCTATTACGAGCCATCGCACGTCAGGGTTTCCCGCGGTTTTTCACAACACGAACGGACCGCTGTTCGGCGATCTGCAAACTTTTTACACGACGAGAGCGAAGCAAGAAATCTCAACATTTCCGCTCTCAGAGGTAGAAATCGTCGCTTACTAGCCGCTGTAATGTAAAAGGAAAGATCAGTGGTGGAATGAAAGGCTTTTTTGTCTTCATAAAGGTGAGTATTTATGGACAAAACATTGCTAAAATTTCGTTTTCTGTCGACCTTGCTTGTTGTTCAAAAAGGGAAGTATTAATACATGTAATTAATGGCTCACAGTCATTGGTTGCTAGATTGATCATGTGATCACTGCATGTGCTTTAGGTTGTTCAGTTGTTGGACGATGTCCTTGCGTTAGGCTTTCTTACGCCTTTTCTCCTTCCTAAAACGGTACAGAAGCCTCTTCCATTTACTCCAGGCAACTCCAATTATCCTCAATAGTCTGAGAAAACTCCGTCCATTCAGTCTTCGGCTTGTGGCATTTTGCAATTCGTCACACCTCCAAGGAACTGCACCTCATTTGTGGCGACTCCTGTGTCATCTCTCCAGTTGATTTGGGTTTGTATACTCTTCCTCTCTCACAATATCCTTTACTATGGCAGCTTCCAGGCCTAAAAGATCAGTCAAACAACCACCCGATCCAGAATTTGTGTACGACTTTCCTACAATGGTTTTCCCCCTGATTGTGATCCAAATGCACTTAATGCAACGCCATCGACAGCCGCTCGATCGGCCAATCAGCTCTCAGACGCGACAACACCCGTACTACCTGTGACCAAGAAGAAATCTGCAAAGTCCTCCAAGATTCATGACCAACTGGAGTTGGGGCGGTTGAAAAAACAAAATCTGCAACTAGAATTACAACTGCTGTCACAGAAAGAAAAACTCGGTGCGGAGGCACTTCTTTCAAAACAAGACAGAACTTCAGCTGTTGATTCACGTGGTCATCTCCTGAACGACCAGTCGCAAGAAAAAATCCTAGCGTCGCTCATGAATGAACTGACTCCACCGTCGCAAGAGAAACAACATCAACTAGCACATCCCTACATTTCTGGTGATGCAGCAGCTTAAAGCCAGTGCCAAAGGACATGCTGTCTTCTCAGCGAAAGGTACGTTGGATTATGATAAGCTTGTCATTTCAGAATTTGTGTATGCCTTTCTTGAACAACAGCCGCCATTACACCACAAAAATCTACTTCAGTTTCTCCAATTGCTTATGGAAAAAGCTATGAACTACTCGTGGTCGAGTGTTCGGAACTTTAATTTGTCCATTAACCAAGCATTTGCACAAGGTCGTCTGACCTGGGGTGAAATTGATGTTATTAAAGCAAGATCGAATACTTTCTTCAGTCATGCTGATCTTCGTTCCAGTCAGAATATGGGAACAAAGTTTACAGGTCCACGCCAATAACGCGACTCCCCTCGGAGAGAACAGAAAGATTCGTACTGTACTGACTGGAATTATACAGCCAAATGCTCTTGTAATATCACTGACGTGGAGTACAAGAACGCACATCACTGTAAAGTGTGTGATTCTGATCAGCATGCCATGCTTCATTGTAGTAAACGGAGATATCCCATTCCTTCCAACAGATCTGCACAACCAAAGCCACAATGACTAGTTGAAACCGTTGATATTGTTGAAACAGTATTGCGTTCAAACACTTACAATTTTGCTCTCGCCCAAGTGCCTGTTAGAACAGCCTTCAAAATTGATAACTGGACCAAATGCCTGCATGGCTATGATGATTATGTTGTAGTGCAATACTTGCGTTATGGTTGGCCCATTAACTATCAGTCAGATGTGTTGCCTCAGTCTACGCTGAAAAACCACTCTTCTACAATAAAAAATCATTCGTGTCTCATGGATTATCTAGTTGATGAACTTGCTCACAGAGCAATTATTGGCCCGTTTACATGTAATCCGTTTTCCTGTCCATGTGTTGTGTCGCCGTTACAAACAGTACCAAAAAGGGACAATTTAAAGTTACGCGTTGTTCATGACTTGAGCTTTCCTGAAGGTGTCTCAGTTAATTCAGGAATACCAAAGGATAGTTATTTAAACCATGAATACAAGTTAGTACTCCTGGGTGTTGACCGACTCGTCCATTTCATTCCATTACGTGGACGTCATTGTCATATCTTTAAGAAAGACCTTGCCCGGGCCTTCCGACAAATACCATTGGATCCCAAGGATGTTCCTTTGCTTGGTTTTGTTGTTAACAATCAACTTTATTTTCACACGCGTTTCCCTGTTGGACTTCGTTCAGCCACGATGGTATGTCAGCGAGTAACCAAAGCAGTGATTCACATCTTAACCACAGAAGGTTATCTTGCAGATGTATATATTGATGACTTTTATGGCGTGTAGCATTCAATAGGATGACTGAACTGTTTGAGGAGCTAGGCTTGGAAGCCTCTCCTGCAAAAGATCAATTACCAAACACCCAAATGCTTGTGCTTGGAATTTGGTTCAATACAGATGACATGACAACATCATTTCCTGAGTTTAGATTAATAGAGTTAAAAGCGGAAATTTCTCATTGGCTTCACCTGGAGCGAGCCACTAAACCTCAATTGCAAGTTCTTGTTGGTAAACTAAGTTACGTGTGCAATTGCGTAGGCCCTGGTCGAGCTTTCATGTCACGCTTGTTGAATGATCTGCACAGGTGTGATTCACGTAGGAGCAGTATTCCTGTGTCATGTGACCTCAAACTAGACTTGCATTGTAGGCTATATTTTCTTGACAACTACAATGGTGTGTCTGCGATAGGCACAGAGTTTTTGGAATCCAGTGAGCAATTATTCTCCACCGATGCTTGCCTGACAGGATGTGGAGCCATCTGTGAAGGAGAATATTTCCATGAACTTTTCCCGCGATCTATTACTCAGCAGCAGTTATCCATTACAGAGCTGGAACTTCTCACGGTGGTTGTGGCAATCAAGCTATGGCGATTTAAGTTAGCAGGAAGATGCATAATGATCCATTGTGACAACCAGTCATGCGTTGAAATGATTAACTCTATGCGTAGCAGGAATAATTTCTTGCAGATGTGTTTACGGGAATTGTGGCTCACATTAGCAGTTAACAACATCATTCTCAAGGCTGCGCACATTCCTGGTCGTGAAAACACATTAGCAGATTGTCTTAGCCGGTGGCACACAGATGCTATCTACCAATCACGATTCAAGGCCTTAACAGTTGCTCTTAATTTGCACCCAGTTCCAGTCAACCCACAGCTCTTTTCTTTTACCTGTGCTTGAACTATTGGCATCTAACATTAGTATCTTCTTACCAACCTTGCAGAATCCCTGGTTCATTCTCTTGGCCTGCTCAAGAAATCAGCACTCAGTGAAGGAACATTGCGTACTCGCAGAACACAACTTAGAGCCTATTTTAAGTTTTTTAGAGCTTATAACCTACTCGCCTTTCCAGTAGCTGAACAGGTCTATTGGCTCTATTTAGCCTTTCTTGTGGGTTCTTTTTCGTTTTATAATTATGTAATTAATTATTTGACTTGCCTTAAGCAAGTTAATCTATATTTAGGAGCCAATGTTAAGTTTTTTGCATCGCCAGAGGTTAACATTCTCAAACAGGTTTCCAAACGTGTGCTGGCCAAATCACCAGCACGTAAGTTACCTATTACAGTCGACATTTTGTTAGCTATTTTCAAGTGTTTAGATTTTCGTCTTCCCTTGCATGTTTCCATGTGGGCTGTTTTCCTTGTTGCCTTTTTCTCATTATTGCGGAAATCAAATATAGTTCCCACCATGCACTTTATCAGATGTTGCTAGTAATTCAGCTACTCACTTAAGAATGTGTGATGTTAGCTTTCAACAGGACCATTGCATCCTCCATGTATACAAAACCGAAACTATTCAATTCAG
The DNA here is from genome assembly GCA_022496165.2 of Catalaphyllia jardinei. Taxonomy (NCBI): domain Eukaryota; kingdom Metazoa; phylum Cnidaria; class Anthozoa; order Scleractinia; family Caryophylliidae; genus Catalaphyllia; species Catalaphyllia jardinei. The sequence goes on from CM042755.1 coordinate 17,882,522, forward strand.
GCAGAAGACCCTTCAAATTGTATTACCTTTCATCCCTCATTCAGTCTTATGTCCTGTTTGTGCCTTGAAACATCATCTTGCTAATTTCACTCAAAACAGTCAGGCACCTTCATTTACTATTCACACCCCAACAGGATTCAAGCCTGTTACAGGGTATCCTTTTTCTAAATTCCTTAAGGTGGCTCCTGATAGTTTTTTTATCTCGAGCTTTCTCTTGTTTCTTCAAAAATAGGAAAGTTTAAGATTTTTACGTTTTTCCCTGGTAAAATTTTAATTTTTTCAAAATTAAACTATTGTCCGAAATCGTTTTCACTGGACTGCCAAGTTTGAAAATATTTCACCGAGGGTAACTCTAGAAAGGAAAGCAAATAGGTGGAAAACAGCAAAAAATGGTTATCTTTACGATTAGTAGTAGAGAAAAAGTGAAAAGATCAGAGAAAGTTACTGCAAAACAGCTAGAGATGTGCTGGGCTACAGAGCAAGGAAAAGCAAAGGAAGGATCAGCCCTGAGAGCCGGAAAGGCATTGAAGAAAGGAAACAGCTAAAACAAAAGTCCATTGACACAAAGTCAGAAAGGGTGAGACTCAAATTGCGAAAGGATTAGAGCAAATAAGGAAAGATATGAGAATGGATAAGAGACTGTGGGCTAATAACAGCCCAAGAAGCCGAGGACGCTGCAAAGCGTGGGCAGATGAAGAGCGTTTATGATGCCACGAGGAGGCTATGTAGTGAACCTCCAAAGAAATTCGACGCAGTCAGACAAACAAGGCAGTGAAGTTGTTGACCAACGAAGACGAGCTGCGACAGAGATGGAAAGAGCACTTTGCATAAATATTGAAGGTGGCGGTGGAGGTGATGGACGAAATATCTTCGGTTCCCATGACTAAGCCTGAGATCAGGAACGCCATAGTCAGTATGGATGCAGGGGAAGCACCTGGGGTGGACGGTATAACTGTTGAGCTGTTCAAAGCTGATATCACAACAAAGTTAAAGTGCTACACGACCTCTTTTGTGTAATATGGGTTTGTGAGTCGACTCCTGCAGATTGGAAGAAGGGTCTTATTGTCAGGTTGCCCAAGAAAGGGAATCTCACTAAATGTGGAAACTGGAGGGGGATAACTCTTATGTCTGTCGCAGCAAGTGATGGACAAGGTGTTCATTTAAAGAATATCAGACGGTATTGATACAAAACTACGCAAGTAACAGGCTGGTTTTAGACGAGGAAGAAGTACGATAGAGCAGATATTCATCCTCAGGAACACTGTGTAGCAAGCAATAGAATGGAATTCCAGCTTGTACGTATGCTTCGTCGATTACGAAAAGGCCTTTGACAGCGTCGACAGGGAAACCTTGTGGAAGATTATGGAGAGTTACGGGATCCCACCAAAGCTTGCCAGAATGGTCAAGGCAATATATATGATGGAAACCAGTGTGCGGTGGTTGACGGTGCAGGTCAAACTGGCTGGTTTGACGTGAAGTCTGGCGTGAAAGAGGGGTGCAATATGTCAGGGTTCTTGTTCTTGCTTGTAATAGACTGGATCATGGGAAAAACGTTAGAGGGTGACAAAACAGGTATTAGGTGGAAGCTGTGGTCCAAGATAACGACTTGGACTTTGCTGATGACACTGCTATTATATCCAGAACAAAACAACAGATCCAACAGAAAGTGAGAAGCCTTAGCACCAACAGCAAGGCAACTGGGTTGAAGATCAATTCCGAGAAGACCAAAGTCCTCAGACTGAACAAAACCAACAACGAAAAGGTACAGGTTGATTATCGAGACATCGATGAAGTAGAAAGTTTTGTGTAGCTGGTTGCTCATGTCAGTTCTTCTGGCGCTACAGAAGATGACATCAAAGCAAGGTTAGGCAAGGCATGGGCCGCTTACAGCAAACTGGAAAAGATTTGGAAGAACACTCAGTTTACCACCAAGAACAAGATCAAAATCTTGAAGTCTAACGTCATTTCGGTACTGTTGTATGGTTACGAAACCTGGGCAACGTCCCAAACTGATGAGAAAAAACTGGATGCATTCCCACACAAGAGCCCTCGCCGGATATTAAAGATCTACTGGCCAGTGCGTATAACCAATAAGGAGATAAGGAGAAGATCGGGGTTGGAAACGATAAGAAGGCATGTGGCGGGGAGGAGATGGGCGTGGTTAGGACATGTTCTCAGAATGGATCTAATAACTACACTCACATGGGTGCCGGAAGGCAAAATACAGAGGGGTCGACGGCGGGAGACATTGTGCACAACTGGCGAGGGACTTATGAACACGGGCGGAGGCAGCATCGGCAGCGGCTGATAGGATAGCTTGGAGACAGAGAACTTGCTCCATTGGGAGAACAAACAGTATATATTTTTATATGATTTGAAAGTAGGCATATTGAATATTATGTAACCAAGCCTCGTATCCAGGGCCGCATCAACAATACCCTAACTAGACCACCTGCAAGTATATCCAACTTCAAAAAGCAGAAACGACAACAATTTCACAGCTAAACTTTAATATTTTAAACAATGTAAAACAATACAAACAATAAACGAGAGAAAAGGTAAACGAAGATAAAAAACCTGTCTAAAGAAGGACGGAGAGAGTTATGGCCTCCTCAGGAGGGGAGGGGGGGGAGTTAAGTTTTTCAACCAAGAATTCGGATGGGGGGTATTATTTTTACCTCAAAATTTTTTTGTTCTCGGGGGGAGGGGTTTCAGTTTTGAAACACTACACTTCTTTCAAAATCCCCGCCCCTCCCTGGAACGTAATTAACGATCGGTCCCTTATCATAGCTGAATTAAAAGTAGTGTAATACTAGACAGGACCTGATTGCCCTAACAACAATAAATCAAAAAAAAGCAATTGAGTCCTTTTACCTGCATTGTCGAAGCTGCGCTGATAATGACGAGTCACCGAATCAATTTATAACATGAGCATTATTTCACCATGTTCAAATTTGTTGCAAATTTCAAAATGATGGCACATGTCCTTGAATCCCATAGATTTTAGCTGATCGCTCAAAAACAAGGGGCCCTACTGCTGAAAGAAGTTGATAATTATACACTATTTACGAGCAAAACGGTTGAAAACCTTACACTTTGGGGCTGCACGTACCTATAAAGCCCATATAAGGGAGTAAACCCGGAAACCCTCCATCTAGCAAGGTAAGACGGCATGTCCCATCACTTAACTATTTGTTTCGCCAGCCTGAGGAATCAAAGACAAACTAGTGTTATGGCCAACAATGATGGGTAGGGTACTAGTCCTATAAGAAACATAGCCAGAAATCGCTCTCTTAGCATCTCACGAGTTTCTTGGCCTTATCTTTTGATTTTATTCATTTTATTCATGGGTCGACCAATGGGTTTTCTGTGCAAAACGAACGGCTGATAATGGGAAAGAAAAAAATGAATTTTACTTGTATATCTACTTCCAGCAACTCCTTATATTTTTTTGAGGAAATGCAGGTAAAAATTGAAGAGGTGTAATGATTGTCGTCGTTCGGTCATACTGACAGGATTACACTAGTCCAAAAATTAAATCAATTGGTGGGTTTTTCAATTTCAATATCGAAATGAAACGAGTTCTTCTTTACTAATCTATTGATCGGCGTGCACAGGGCAGGGGATCCTTCATAGTGGTAATTGGTCACGTTACAACTTGTGTGACATTGTGACAAAGGCTGTAGCATTCGTAGCATCAACGGATCCCGACGTTCATTTTAAGTGCTACATAAACGCTGATATGAAAATACAAGCAGCCGTCAAGCATGAAACAGAAGTAAAGAGCATTCATCGCAAAACATGGTTCCATTCAAACCTGTCGTGTTCATTCAGGTGCACTTGGACGAACTCACCTCTCAGAGATCAACTGGCAGGTGTTCGTTGTTGTTTTTAGCATCCTCACACATAGTCGTCAAGTTCCCAGTAGTCACTAGGCTAGTAGCAGTACAAGATTCAGTTATCATAAAAACGGTAAATGAAAACTTACTATTTTCATCCTCTCCTAGCGTTCCGTCGATGTACCAAAGGACGCCAGCTAAGGTTATTTAGTGACAGCCATTATTTGCTTTTGGAGTATCTCGCAAGTCTTTAGAATTGATCAACTTTAACGCAACCTGCACCTCAAAACTGGATCTCTAGCTTGTCCGGGTACTAAAGGACGCTTTTTGCCACTGCTTAGAAGGTCAACAAACGAACCTGAACGGCAGAAGACGTATTTTCACCGAGTGCAAGGGTTATGCGAATGAACTTTGACACGAGCAATAGTTGTGTAAATACACTGATTGTGGCAGAGTTTAATCCGTTGTCGCGTGCAATCCAAGGAGATACCCAGCGGTTTGAACTTATGAAACAGCTAATTAAGGTAAGAAATATACTGTGATGTGCTTTTTAGCCTTCATTTAGACCCAACTTTTGAGATTTTCTCCCTCAAACTTGGCTAAGTTTTAGTAGGTGAACAAAGGCCTCAGAGTAGGGTGTCTTCCAGCCTCTCTGGTAAGCTTAGAATTTTCCGAAAAGTTTCCATATTTCGTCAGTCAAAGTAATGAGTGTACCTTAGAATTTGTATGAAAACGAAATACTGCTAGCTGAATTTTAGAGGACGTAGCACGCTTCACAAAATTGGTGAATTTTACCTTTCTGATCACGATCGGTAACCTCAGCTCGGCCAAAATTCAATTTTGGCTCGTGGCAAAGCGAAAATAAGAAACTGGAAAATAATAAATTGCTATTTTATATATATATGTGCCAAACCCTTTTCACTGAGAAAAAATGAGGACAAATTATTTTTGGTCCGGAAGTCGAGTGGACCGCTTTTAGAGAGACTGCCACTTAACATCAAAAGCGCACCTTACATCCTTCGATCATGTCTTAGTAAAGAACCGGCTGATGTCATAAAAAGTATTGATGACGATATTGAAGCTATGTGGAAACGATTAGATAAAAAATATGCTGATCCGACGAAAGTTGTAGATGTCATCATGAACGCAATACAAAATACGAGAAATATCAGAGAAGGTGAAAACAACAGACTCATCGAGTTAATCAACGTCGTTGAGGAAGGCTACCGAGACTTCAAGCGATTAGGACTAGAAAAGGAAATAACTACAATCAGTTCTGTGAGTGTGATAGAGAAGAAATTACCGACCGATGTCAAGAAAGAATGGGCAAAACTTGTAAGCTCCGACCACAGCACTGTTGACAAAACAAATAAATTTCCGATTTTATTGAAATTCCTTCTCAACCAGAAACAGGCCATTGAATATGAGAATGCAGGCAGAACTGCGAAACGACTCCAAAATAAAGGGTTTTGTACATTATTCCGAGAAAAACGACAGCAAAGTAAGCACTTCGCACTGGAAACCTTGCAAATGTCTATGCCATGAAAGAGCTAACCATTTAACAACTGAATTCCGAATTTATCTATCCAAGTCCGTTGAAGAAAGAAAACCAATATTAAAGGAAAAGGGAGCTTGTTGGTCATGTCTCAAGCGAGGCCATAGAATTCAGGAATGCAGAAATAAGAACGTCTGCGGAGTAAATGACTGTACCAGGAGACATCATGCAACTTTGCATGAAGAAAAGCGTGAAGAAAGACACGAAATTGACTTCCCTGCATCTGCCAATACGTGTAACAACAGAGGTATTGATACATGTCTACAAGTTCAAAGGATTCAGTCAAAAAAGGGATTTACTAACGTATTATGGGACAACGGCGCTTCCCCCTGCTTCATCACAAATAAAAAGGCTAAAGAGGAAAAACTCAAGGGAATTAGTGCTCAGCTATCTGTGGTCAAGGTTGGAGGCGTTAATCGGAAGTTAATATCGCGCAAATACAAGCTCACACTAATTGACAAAAGGGGACAAAAATTACAAATCGACGTATACCGCATAGATAAAATAACTTCCGACATTCAAACTATAAACTTGGATGGAGTACATCGTCTATTCAGAAACGTGACAAAAGAAGAAATAACAAGACCAACAGGAGTAGTAGATGTATTAATTGGTTTCGAATACGCTGGATTCCATCGACAAAAGGAACAGAGCTCAGAACTCCTACTACAATTAAAAAATCGATTCGGGAGATGCCTTGCAGGCACTCATCCACAAATCAAAGAAACAAACGGGAGACACGAACTCAATAGTGTGCAAGTACTTCAGAGTACATCTTCTACCGTGGAAGACTTCTATAACATCCAAAATCTTGGGATTGAGTGCATCCCACGATGCGGAGGATGTAAATGCGGAAAATAAACCTACTCTGGGACCTTAAGTCGCCTTAAGTCGCCTAAAGTCGCCTTAAGTCGCCTTAAGTCGCCTTAAGTCGCCTAAAGTCGC
>CM042755.1:17888960-17893960 GCA_022496165.2 Catalaphyllia jardinei
AGACTCCTTCAATTGTGCAAAAGTACATTGAAGCAATTTCCGCAGTTAACCAAGGACAGGAAAACAGTGGGGTAGACATCGATGAAGAGATATCACAAAATGTGAATGAAGAGAACATTTAGCTGGCAATCACGTAATGAATGCATAACCAGTTATGACTGTTACTCTGTACTCCAACTTTGAAGGGTATACATATAAAAACTCGTTCTTTGCTCTTTGAATCCAAAAAGAACACTTTATACTGATCATGAGTCTTTATGACTAGGGGTCAGTCATAAAGTACAGAGGGATGAGTATGAAAAACTGAGGGTGGAACACTATTTTTCAACACGTCAAAAGGGTGAGTCAGGAAAAATGTTGCACTGCAGTAGAAATGGGTCATGGCTAAATTATTCGCATCTAATAATTGTATTTAACGACAACGAAATCTTTTTAATATCTTTCTTTTTCTTCATTAATTCTGTTTTGTTTCCAACTATGAATAACTAATAAGCCTGAAGAGGAGTCAGGAAGGCTCTTCATAGTATAAAATGTGGACGTAAGCTTAACTATGTGGGTGAAGCGTTTTCAATGTTCACCAACCTAAACGTACTTTATCAAGATATTTATCTTTTATCAAGTTCTTCTAGTGATCAGTTACCGTAATAGTAATCATCTTCGCCACTACCATCAACATTAGAAGCATTAATTACCATCATCATCCTCTTCATCACTAACATCTATAACACTCAATGCCTACAACTGGTGGCACGTTCACTATGTACCTATCCACATTGCTGATTTTGTGTGGGGGTAGACCAGTACGTTTTTCTGTGCCACTACAGGGGTGGTCCGCGCCAATCCTTACGTAGTTAATTTTACTCTAGTTATTTTGCTGCTCTCGTGATCTGACCTGTCTACAACCCGGCACGTTGAACATCTTGCATGGTTTAATTAAGAGCAACTATAAGGCTTTCAAAAGATGAGCGTTGAGCCAGATTGCTTGGTGCTCAAAATTAAACTAAAAGAGATTTTAAAAACTTATTTATGTAAATATGACTATTTCAATAGTAATCCCGTGGAACGTTTATGCCTTTAGGATTACAATGTATCTTAATTGAGTTTTGTGTGTTTGTCAAATGATAAAGTATAAACCTTTAGAATAATTTGCAAAGGTCTATTTCTTAGATCTTTGCTAAACACATGCACAATGTGTTGCCATTCATTTAGAAGTAGATATTGTGGGAATTCTAACATATTTTCCTGATCTGCTGACAACTTACAAATTGACAAGTACGTTAATAATTATTATTACTGTTTATTATATAGCATTTCTTTTACAGGCTCGTCAAAACAGTAGAAATTGTCAAAACAGTAGAAATCAGATAGCATAGATTGTGATCAGACATATTTTATCATTATATCAAGGTTGTTGTTTATTTGTGAAAACTATAATTCTTGGTACATTTTTAGTGTGATTAAATTGCATGGTTTAAAGAAAATGTATATGCTGACTCAATTGTTTCAATGGCACCTTACTAATAACTCCAAAAGAGCTTTTAAAAAATCAATTACAATACTACTAACAATAATGGGTATATGCACGGTTTTCTGTTATTAGCCTGGCATTAATTTAATTAATATAAGATGATAAACCTGTGCATCTTTATTTTGAGGGAGGCGCAAATTAGGGAACCAAATGGCATGTTACCCTAGCCAATTACAAAGAACGTAAGCAACCAAGTGAACCAATCAAAACTCTAAACAAATACATGACGCGAGCTGAGGGAGGATGTGAAGCTAGTTATCAGTGTTTTTTTGTTTTTTTGTTTTTTGTCTGATTGAGCAAATAGTTTCAGTGGCAGATCCAGACCTTGAGCTAAGTTGGGGGGGGGGGGGGGGGGGGGGGGGGGGGTTTTTTTTTTACCCCCCCCCCCCCTCGCTCCGCTCCGTAATTTGTTTTTCTTTTTTAACCCAAAATAAGGCAGGAGGGAAGGGGGCGCACCCCTCCACTAGGTCCGCCACTTAATTTGCCCCGAGTTATCTTATCTTATACAACTGATGTTTCCTGCAAGTTTCTATATATGGATTGCTGTAGTACTTGGGCGAATTTCATACAATGAGACATCCCTTCAATTTTTTCTGTGACTTGTTGCATGATCTGAAAGCCTTAACTTTGCTAAACAGAGCATAAGTCAAGGAACAGGCAATACCGGTTTAAAATTTTACAGTCCCTGCCATGTTTCTCTGTGCCTTTTTATCTTCTTTGTCGGCTTGTCCGCCAGCCCCGTTGTCATTACTAGTACTCATAATCTTGAGCTTCTTTAAAGACGAATTTCATATAAGAAAAAACGCACTATAGAGGCTGAAACTTTGGTGAGTGGCTAAACTAGTTGCAAGGCGTTTATTAGTGTTGACAGAAAATGTAGGTTTTCTGGAGTGACTTTCTACTTCAAATCAAGTGTAACGCACGTAGGGGGAATGTTAACGCGAACTAAGAGCATTTAAATTTAGTCGAGTGATTCAAACAGAAGAATTCGGGCAATATCTTGTCACTAAATCTATTATCTCGATCAAGTCAATAAAGAAACAAATGTTCTCTGACGTTACAAGTATCCCTCTTGGTTGAGGACATGGACTGCGAGCAGTCTCTCTTTTGCTCGAAAATCCGTGGGGAAGAACGCAAAGTAAAACGACAACGCATGCGAGAATTGAGCGTGCGAGCGTGATATATAAAGCCGCGAGCCGCCCGCGCTTGCCGCTCGCAACTCGCATGTCACTCTCGCTGTCAGACTTGTTCTGCTTTCTTCACTGCGTTCTTTCCCATGGATTTCCGAGCTTAAGACATACTGCTCGTAGTCTTTTGAGGGATCAATATCAACAATTGTAAGCTGCTCTCGTGGAGTCAAGGAGTCTCGCGAATTGCCTGGTTTTCAGCCTGACTCTCTTTACAAGCCTCTCTGTCTTGTTTGGATTTACTTTTACTTCCAAGATGCGACCAAAGGGTCACAATAACAGCTTTATTCAAAAACAGCCACAAGTTTTCTACCACGAGTACAATGTGTTTAGTTTCAAAGTAACACTTAAATATTTGTAGTGATTGCTTCTCACTTATAGCAATGTAACTCCGAGATACTGACTTTTAAAACCAAACTCCAACCGAATGGAATAAAACAAAGCATACGTCTACAAGTACGCATTGCGGACCTTTTATTCATTATTAATAATAGCCACCAAGGTCATCAATGCTGGCAAAGGCATCACAGTCTGATGCCAGGGAATACAATCAATTCACTGTATAAAGTATACACAGTTCTTTAAAAACACCCGACATCTCCCTAGGTGAGAATTAAACTGTACGTCAACCAAAAGCTTCTAGGGGTTTCTCCCTATAAAGCGCCTTCGTACTCTTGTTATCCTCTTTTCCGGTTTGCAGTATTTCCATGTTTGCTCATTCTCAGTATCAATTCATTTTAAGGGTTAATATTTGTGATTAGCTGTCATATTTCAACGAGACTTCCGGCCAGAAGCTGGTCAGGTAAACGGAAAAGGTGCTGATGAAGTGGAACAAGTTTTCTCCTGTGAATTTCAAGCCTAATTCAACTATGAATTTCAGAGTAGATAGAGTCAGAGTTCGTCTTTAAACAAAAGGAGTCAATCAAATCTTTCAAATATTTAAACAAAAACAATAACAGCCATATCGAGGTAGCCTACTCCTAATCCTTTACCTCTAGTTCCCCTAGCCCCCACTCCCTTCAGTTCCGGGAATACTAAACATATCGGTGACGTCACCTATTGTTAACTATTGAAAACTTTCAGTTTCAATATTTCCACATTTAGTCCAACAGTTGCTAACTAAGCATAATACATTTCCTACCTGGAAGTAAAGATATAAGTCTCAAATTTATTTTGAGCAAGCCGAAGATCATCTTGCCATGTTTTCATTGCAATCTGTGAGGGTGCTGTCGGCAAATTCCTGGTTCTCTTTAGCTGTGTTGCTAGCAGCGCTTTGTCACGCACAGGTTCTACAGCCGCCGCTTCATAACAACAAGCCTGTCGATGGACTCAACCATGAAAGTCGTTGTAGCTGGAATTGTACAATTCTGGATTCTGATTTTTTGGAGAAAATGAAGACCGCCATCGCCAAAAAAAGAATGATCCGCCTTGTTGTCAAGTACGAGAAAAGAGTGACCGAAAAATGCGTAAACCAAACATCTCGCAACTCGAGCGAAAACATCACTGAACACTGGCAAATATGGTTGCCAAATAAACAACTTTCAGCTTTCACGAAGGCATTGGAAACAGTGGAAAGCGTCGCAAATTTGATGTTTTATACGAATTCAAATGGGGACTGCGGTGAAATCAGAGCTATATGTACCTTAAGACCTGTTAGCATGACAGCAACAGGGCCGACTTACAACAGTGGTTCGTTTCCCATATTATCTCGAAGTCATCTTGCTGATCTTGGAGTCAAATTTGATACCACTGACTGCAATGCAGAGACGACAGATAATTTAAAACCTTGTATCAACATCACCAAATTAACTGGCAATGTTAACACTATTTTCAAAAGTGCTTTCGAACGCGGTGGATGGCAATCAGATGTTTTGTTTTGCTTCTGTTTTGTATTTTTGGCAGTTTTCATACATTATTCCCCTGCCTTTCTTTGTCTTTTCTCGCCGACGGAGGTCACAGAGCATGGAGTTCGTCAGATTATTCTAGAAGGAGCCAGCCCGGTAAGTGTTCGAAGCCTGATGGGGAACTGTTTCTTCTCCGAAGATGACGGAACAACTTGGCACAAAGTGAAACAATTGTGTGTGCGAGTTGTGATTATCCCTCTTCCTTTCCTAGGTCCTGTAATTTTTATTGATATCACACTTTTAGGATTTTTGAAATTGCATCCATTCCAGTATTTTATAATGATATGTTTCGGGTGTTATTTTATTCAGGCTTTTTACATATCTTTTTTCACGGCAAGATCGGGCCTAGCAAAACCCTGCACAGTTTGTAGGATTGTTAAG
>CM042755.1:17901460-17906687 GCA_022496165.2 Catalaphyllia jardinei
AGTCCTAAGAAAATACGCGCGCTAATTGGTTAAAAATCGTGTTTCTATAATTCGATTGAGACACAGAACTAGCACGAGCTGTTGAAGTAATGATGGCGCGAGCAAAGAGAATTTACATTTTGCTGATCAAAGTTAACAAGTTGTTTTCCTTTTTCCTCTCGCGGTGTTTTCTAGAGGAAATAGAAAACATGTACTCCGAGTTTCTATCGAGTTTTATATAATAACCCAAGTTATTCTGGCATTTTGATTGGTTCTAGCCTATGATCTATTAGAGGACAGATGCACGATTGACGTCATCATTACAAAGTTTTTCCCTCTGCCGTTTTAAAATGGCGGAAAGTTTTGAGAATTAGGATGATATTTTACGTGACTACGCCTCGTGTGCCACTTTTTTGTTCTTACCTCATTTTGACGTCATCTGTGATCTATTACTGAACAGACGCACGGCAACATGGAATCTATTTGTTAAATAGAAACACTCTTGAAAGTTTGGGAGAACTCGAGAAAGCTGTGGAAACACTTGCCTTCGGCTCGTGTTCCCACAGGGTTTCTTTTTCTCCCAAACTTTCACTCGTGTTTTACAACTCGATAGAAAAACACGGTACATGTTTTCTATTTCTTAAGTATTGATTTATGTAGGAGTTCGTAATTAATTTGATGCCTCCCATGGCGCAGTGAGAACAGATGACAATGACGATTAGTATATTGCATGTGAGCATTTTTTTTTGTCCAATTGTTTTAAATTGTTTTGCCAAAACAGTGGAAATCGACATAGATACTAAAGATAGAATGGATATTGGTATACTCAGGAGCCCATCACTAGGAGCCTGCAACTACCCTTGTATACTGTATCAACATGTCAGTAATACTGTTCCTAATTTTTCAAAAACCAGTTTTTCTATAATTGGCTTGACTGGTATTATAATTAAATATTTTTAATAAACGAAAAGGTGTTGACTTGCTTGTTTCAATTATACTTCATTAAGAACTCGAAAAAGGCTTTTCAGAGATCGCTCGCCATACTAATTATGAGCATATGCACATTTTTCGTTTTTTATTTAGTCTGGCATTTTTTTTTCTTCAGAGTGAAAAGTAATTTTAATTATGGAAAGTTCATTTAAAATGACAAGGGGGGATGACGATATTGAGGGGGGCTCTGGAAAATTTATATACTTCAAAACCAACAGGAGGGGGGCTCCTAAAAAATTGAACTGCTTGTGAGGGGCGTTAATAAATTTCAAGCTTCGGGTTTCAATATCTTCATCTCCCCCCCCCCCCCCCCGCCTGCGTGAGGCAAAAAAAAATGAGGGGGGGGGGGGGGTGGTGGGGGGTAATAAGACAACCGAATGGAGCAAATGTAGTGAGGGAAGAAGGAAGTTGTGGGGGGGGGGGGGATGTTCGGTCGAAACTTCTAAATTAAAAAAGCAATTGCAAAATCAAAACTCGCCGGAAATCCCATTTCCAAGCACTTTTGAACACTTTCTTTGAACAATTTTGAACACTTTCCTGGAAAGGATGCTCCCCCTAAGAAGGGACCGCGGCAGACCGTATCTCAAACTTGCTTCTCAGTCTAAAGTCCTTTATCTCCCGCGCGCTTTCGTATTACTGGACTCTTGTAATCCCGGCGGGGGTAGGTACGTAACAAAGTTTAATACGGGGAGGCTCCGCCCCGAGGTCCAACCCCTTGTCCTTTTATATACCATTTTGGTATATACCTTTTATTAAGAAAAGGTACCCCTCTCACATACCTACTTTAGAACACGGCACCCCCTTTCTAAATTAATGAACAATATTAAGGGAGAATATCAAGCATTAACAGAAGAAATGCCATAAGTGCGTCTATTCAAAATATTTTGATTGAAGGCCATTTTGAAATACCTCAACTTGTGAAATCCTTACCCTTTTATATAGCTAATGCCTGAAAAAGGTACCACTTAAGGGCGGAGCCTCCCCATATAGGCCATCTTTTGGAGTAACCCCCCCCCCCCCCGGCTTGTAATTCAGAGGTTTCGTGCAAGTGTCTATAATTTAATTGATTCACTTCTTCGGAGAATTTGTACTGAAGGCCTGACCTTTTACTTACGAACAACATATCTCAGTCAATAACGCAGGTTCTTTTAAGTGCACCTAACACCAAAATTAGTTTTCGTTAAAAGAATAAAGCTTATTTTGTGGAGTAATTTGGCGCAAAAATGTTTTGATTTGGTTAAATCCTCGAATTTTTATGCCCTGTCAAATCCGAGTATCCAATGGTTTGCGGCCGCGCATGGGGATGCTGCGGAGAGGTAAGCTGTGACGTCATATCGAGAACGAACGCTTCGGCTGTCCCAGTCAGGTCTTCTATTTTGCACGAGTCCGCAGTCAACAAATTTCTGGTTTTAATAACAATGTTTTCTACTCTGTCGAATACCGAAATGAATTTTGACTCAGAAGACTCTGAAATTTATTATATCGCTGAAGACATGAAGTAGGACTTCACTTGACGACGACAAAACTTATCTAGTTGCTAGTCTTTTGCTGACCACCCAGCCTCCCAGTCTCTGGCCAACTAAGAAAAGACAACCAAATACAAGAAGGTGGATGCTGGGAAAGAATTCGAACGAACTCTGAAGGACAGACTCGAAGGCAAAGATATATAGAAGTCGTATAGGTAATAGCATGACTAATAGTGGTATTGGGCAATAATACCGCGAGTGATATTTCAAAATTGGCCAAAATACCACGAGCCGCAAAGCGGTGAGTGGTATTTGGACAATTTTGAAATATTACGGGCCGGTATTATTGCCAAGTACCACGTACAGGCCATGCTATTATTGTTTATAATAGAAGCAGAGAAATTTTTGGCAACGCACAAGAGACCTTTATTTCGTTACGGATGAAAAAAACAAATTCCTAAGAATCTTTTGATGATTGACAGTATTTCGTGAAACCAGTACAAACCATTGAAGGCGAGCAACATGAAATGGTTCAATGAAATTTAATTTCAAATAACGGCTTTTGCAGTCACTGCAGCGGTAAAGCGAAACCACAAACTAAGATAAGGTACGGGCTAGCCTGTACCAGTGTTTAACTGCTGCTTTGTTGAAAAACACCAACGCCAGCTCCGTAATTTATCGTCACTGACAGCCATGGTTCTGCTGAATGGGCAAACTGGAAAGAACTGAACGAGAATTTTGAGCCTGTTGGCAGACAGGTGAACTGATCATGGATTAGATCTGTCGTTGTTATGCTTCGTCACCTTCCTCGTAGTCCGCCAGTGAACGCTCGTTTGTGTGGCCTTCTTGGCTGATTCGAGGCCTTCAGCTTCTTCAAAAGCGTTTTTCTTACCGAATGGTTGGTTAACTTTCTTCCCTCTACATCCAATTCCGCTTCCCAGGCCATATTTTTCATGAAGGAGTCGATCTTATTGACACCCATCCTCTGTTTTTTGTACCACACTTCGGACTTCGGTTTTTCAATAATGGCGAGGTAAAACGGGCCACTGTTTCGCATTTCTTCAGGTCTGTGGGCAAGATATGTTTTGAAGAACTGGACTGGACAACGGGGACCTCCAGTGGCAAGCATTTTTGGCTGGAAGACTCTTCGTTTCTTTCTCAGACCACCTTGCCGGGTCTTTGTTGGGTTTTCTTCGAATGTTACGTACTCTGTGCCTTGGTCGTCCTTGTTGAAGCTGAAATTTTCGACAAACATTTCGTGGTGCTCTTGGCAGCCTCGGAGACCAAAATGAACGGTAAGCAGATACCAGAGAGTATAAAGGAGTGACTTTGGATTTTGTTCGCCAAGTACACGATTTTCCCATAGCTGCTCTTCATCTTGGACGGTAAGTGCTTTTGTTGCATTTGGTCGTTTTCCGTGGCCGTTTTTCTCGAAGAGCTCTTGCTTTTCCCTCCAGGACCTGTCTGCACTTGACGAATTCTCGGTCCTTCGCTATGGATATTTTGCTGTCAGTTTGTTTGAGGTGTCTGTCGAGGGCAGCTAGCATAACCCTTAGGCTGTCCGGCTCATAGTCGGAGCCTTCGCTTTTGCGAATTTCGGCAAAGAATCGCGAGAGACATCCATCCAGTTCCTTAGCTTCGTATTTGAGAATGTCATCGTTAAAACCTTTGCTTCCTGCCCACGACTTCCAAATATTCATCCACGTCTTAGTAGTTTTGACTGTATTTTTGTTTACTGCTTTTCGGCGAGCTTTTGTATTTCTTCACCGGAAATTTCGGGTTATACCATTCATTTTTGTTGTTATACCACTATTACGCGGAAACAGTGACACTATCAACCAATCAAATCTCCGAAATTTTCTGCTTATGTTATAAATAAGGTAAGGTTAAAAATAAATTAAACAAAAAATATTTTGACAAAAGTAACAAAGTGAAAAATAGCGAAAAAGCGTTAATTTAAAAGTGACCATAGTTACTGGCAAAGACAAACGCGCAGATAAATAGACAGAATGAAACATTAGTCGTTAAAATTGTAAAATTTTCTTTTGCTTTTAACCTAGCAGAGGTAAACGTCTTTTAAATGGCGTCTTTTTCCTGCTGACCTCTCAGGAAAACGCGTTGTTTCGTAACTGGTAAATTTCGATTCAAAGTAATAACTGGGTTTAGTTTATAAGGCGATTTTCAAATAAATTGTTTATTAGTTTCAACCTGATTTTTGGAAGATCATGAAGTTATTGTTTCTCCGTCTTTTGATGTCAGGCTTCACGGCTCGTCGAGCATTCCAATTGCAAGTTTTGTTGAACGCGGTCTGTTTATAAAAAACATTTTGTCATCCAAAGGACTTAAACCGCAGAATTGTGTATAGCTCTGGTCATCAAGGAACATTCAACCCGGCGGCTATTGAACTCGGCTTTCGTACGATATGAAGATATACAGATCTCGGAGGGTGTTATCCACCGGGCTCAAGCCTTCGTCTTTGGCGGATAACCCCCTCGATCTGCATAACTCTTCATATCATTGCTTAGTAATTATACAGCGTTGAGTTCAAGGTGGCTCAAGCAAAATCGTTGGATTTCTGAATTAAAGGTTGATATCAGTTGACATCACTGAAGATGTGGAAAAAAAATCAATAGTTTTATCGTTATAATAGCATTCTCCGTCGCTTTAGAGAAATTGGATAGAAATCCACAAGCATGCTCCCCCACGATGTAAAATGTATATGAAATAATTCATATTTGAACTGCGGTTATGGATGCAAGTGAAGTATGATCCTCGCAGTAAATTTTCCAATT
>CM042755.1:17917079-17935636 GCA_022496165.2 Catalaphyllia jardinei
ATGCTCATGTGCGCGCGCTGATGACGCGAAAATCGTGCGCAGTAGGAATGCGCAATGCAAAAGCCGGGAATCACCTTAAGGCATTAAGAGAGTTCAACCCAACTTCCCAGAAGAAAGTTATCTGAGAGACAGCCGAATCATGCAAAATGAAATTCGTAATCCGGCTTGCGTTTCTGCCGGGTAGGAAACAGGGGCCCGCCCTGCTTGGGACAAGCAGTATGTCAAGCGCGGCAAAGACAACTATTTTTGCACGGAAATGGCCTCTTTCTTCTACCTCCAATAAAGTGACACTGCTGGATGAGTTGCCTGTTTTCCAAGGTTCCAAAGTGTCAGCTAATGAAAGCTCGGATTTAAGTTGTTGCGAAAAATTTTTGCGTGTCTTGGAAGATTGGCCAATATACTAATTTCGTCTCGAGTCATATTTAGTTAGTATCGCATCACCGTGATTCAGCCATTCTTTTTAGTTGTTTGCGTATGTTGCTGTAAATAGTTTAATATCGTAATGATACTTTATCTAGTAGAGCCGGAAATTTCTAAAATCTTATGCTGTAAAGTACATAAGCGAATCAGTGTAGTTCTTAGGGGGTTTTTACCTAGGAGTGTTTAGAGAGAATTATCTTCTGAGTCAGTAGTGTTTACTGACGTGTGACGAAGGTCGCGTGTAAAGTGACAACAGAGGTCGTGATTGTTGAAGTTTAAGAGGGGGATTACGTGGATATTTGGCAGAGGCTGCGTTTATACAAGAGTGACGGAGGTCTAAGTTTAACTGACAAGCCTAGCGTTTGCTTGTTGTGAAGTTTAGCGTGGAATTACTACGTTCGTGTGGAATAAATAATCTTGTTGTTGGTCCGACATCCCTGCGTTCTGTTTAGACTGCAAACTACCTGCCACTTTAAAAACTCGAGATTGTAACACAAGTCTTATACACCAAAAGTACTGACTGAGAACGTTATATGTTTCGAAAAACGGAGCTGCCACTTTAATTTGATGCCATGAAGGCGAGTTGCAATGTCCTCAATGGTAGGCATAGGATAGTTTTCTCAGAGAATAGCTTTGTAGAGATCCCTCGGGTCAAGACAGATTCTAAAAGGTGCCTGTACCAGCTGAATCTATCTTGACCCGAAGGATCTCAACAAAGCTATTCTCCGGGATAACTATCCTATATATGCCTACCATTGAGGACATTGCAACTCGCCTTCATATACGAAGAGTCATTGCATCTGACTACCTTTCACACGCCTTTCTGCCACTATCGTTGGTGTAGGATGCCTTTTGATATAAGTTCAACCCCTGAAGTTTTTTAGCGCTCCATGCAAGGGCAATTGAGGGTCTCAGCTGTACTGAAATTGCTGCAGACGATTTCGTTGTTGTCGGTTTTGGAAACAACCTCTAAGAGGCTTTCCGTGATCACAACAAAAATCTTGTTGCAGTACTTCAACGATGTTCCCCACGTGGTGTTAAGCTCGCAGTGGAAAAACGTGCGCCTTTTTTTCTTAATTGCTCACTACGCCACCAAGTCTGGTCTGTAAATTCATCCTGAGAAAGTACGAACAGTTCTTGAGATGCGACGACCAAATGAATGTAAAGAGTTTGCTGCGTTTTAATGGAACTGTTCAGTACTTGGCTAAACTCCTACCTGGTCTTTCTGACATGGCCCACCCACTTCGCCAACTGACTCGTTAAGACGCAGAGTGGGTCTGGTCTGAAACCCAGGAGAAAGCATAGAGTGGTATCAAGACAGCCTTCTCACAAGCCTGTGTTCTGCACTTTTACAGTCTGCAAGATGAAGTTACCCTCCAATGCGACGCTTCTGAAACAGGACTGGGAGCCGCTTTGCCTCAGCTTCAGCAACCAGTGAGTTTTGCATCCAGAACCTTTACTCAAACTAAGGCACGCAGATACGCTCAGATATAGAATGAGCTCCTGGCCATTGTGTTTGCGTGCGAAAAGTTTGACAAGTACATCTTTGTGCGTAATGTTGTACACGTGGACACTGAACATAAGGTCCTACAAATAATCTTTAGATGAGCTTTTGTGATGCTACGGCAAGGCTTCAGCAGATGCCATTGCGACTTCAACGCTACAATCTTGAGGTCAGGTACAAGGAAGGTCCCCTCATGTTCATCGCAGATACTTTCAGCGGTGAATATCTTAGGGAAACGCTGCCTTCAGATCAAGTGAAATCTCTTAAGCTTGTGGATCATACTGAGAACCTGAAAAGTTTCTACCTCTCAACTAACGCGAATTGAGCAGGAATCATCCCAAGATCCGGTTTGTACTGATCTTCCACAATTCATCCTAGAATGTTTTCCTGGCAACATTGAAGAGTGCGATCTGGTCTTGCGCTCTTCTCTCCCAGTTTCGTGACGCGCAGATTGAGCCTGGTTTTCCGCGGACCTCACCTATTTGTGCCCAGTACCCTCAGAAAGGAGTTAATGTCCCTAGCTCACTCGATTGACATTGGCTTGAGGGGATGCCTTTGTTGTATCCCATGACGTAATGTGATGTACGAGGGAATTCTGGGAGAATAAAAGATGACTGCTTGAGATTAGCACGTGGTGCATTTCATGGCAGACTTTGGTCTTGTTATTGAACTTAAAAGTACAAAAGCGTTCACCGACTTCGCGAGTGCAGGTTCTGGCCCGTAATGAGTTTCTAAAATGAAGGATTTCTTAGGTCAGTATGACGTTTGCCTTACACATCGCAACTCATAAGTACAGGAACCATTACTTCAACATGACTTTTCGCCACGTGCTTGGGCCAAGGTTGCTGCGAATATTTTGGACCAACGCTAGTTGGGTCACCTTTGCAGTCGAACTGGTGGATGGCTTAAAAATTCGATGGTTACCGCCATTTTTAGATACTTTTTCTCTAAGAGACTATTTAGATGTGGTCTTTATCCTAGTTGCCGGCTGTAACATTCCTTCATTCGCATCTAAGCCGCATTGAAGGCGTTATAAACTTGTTCCGCAGTTTTCACTCAAACTTTTTTATGATGAGTAATAAAGCCTATCCCATAAGGGACAATTAACACATGCAGCCACAAGCCGTTCAACAGACACTCAATATTTGGTATCGTATTTATCTTTAAACAGGAACAGCCTAGGACGGAAGAAGATTGTTGGAATGGCATACAGTATGGTGCCAACTGGGAATTCTTAAGGTGCACAAATTACGATGGGAGACCGGGCGAAGAAGGAAAGGCAGGTCAAAATGGCGGGTATGCTGGAAGATCAGGTATGGTAAACCATGAAGCAGGCTAAGGGGATAAGTCAACATTGATTTTACTTTTGCTGTAGATTTATTTTCTAGTTAATATAATGGAATGATTCTCCTTTTTCTTTTCACCTGAGTAAAGATATATTTTGAATTACAAAACATATTTTTTCTTTTCAATCTCTAGCCTTTAAATACCTCCAACCTACAAATGCTTTTGTGTCAGGTGGTGCCAGCTTGTATACAATGTAGTCATTATAAGGAGGGAGGGGAAATTTGTCGTAGACGTAAACGTATATATTTGTGAATTCTCAACAAAATGCTATCATCCACTGTGTTACCAACCTAACTAAAGCTTCCGATTATGAGAGAATATAAAGCCCATTAGCAACAACAGTGTAAATGTTGTATTTATCTGTGTTTGCAAAAGGAAATGGAGGTAACGCCGGACACCTTACCCTTTATGTCAATAAACGAGTACGTGGAAAAGTGACTCTGAAAACCTGTGCAGGAAAAGGGGCTCCAGCAGCTAGTAACGGAAAGGGAGGAAAGGGTAAGACCCTAAGTAGAATCAACCACGGCAGTCGCTTATTGGAACGTTAAGATTCGATTATGCTGAGGTCATTTTTATCCTGAGGCAAATCAAATAGCTGATAAAGCTAAACTGACGCGTTTTTCATTGCGAGTGGCTCTCTGCAGATCAGGTTCGGGTTGTTGGAAAGCTAGGTGAATAACGCTATCCAACCAAAAGCGTGATATGGAGAAAGTCTGTTCCATCTGCTCTATTCAGTTTTGTCTGCTTTTCAGGTGGTCTTGGAAGCAAAGGCGGAACGGGAATTGAATGTGAAGTAGTTGAGCCATGTATCAACCCTATGAAGTGCCTTCCAATGGACGAGAACTACTACTGTGTAAAAAAGAGATTCACATCTGCGGCAGCCAATGGGCAACCAGGGACACCTGGAACTGACGGAAAAAGTTGAGTACTGAACTTGAAAAATTGTAAATTGTACGAACAAGAGAGATGATCTGAGAGACTTCTACAAGAACAGAAATAGCAGCAAACCCATCTTCTCTGGCTTTGTACTGTAAAAATACAAAACGCATAATAGAATCTTGGTACAGACCTGACCAATTTCAGAAATTACTCTAAAGAAACCGGGCTAATTTCTGCCCTTCGCTGCAATACTGGGTGCTTGATAACCAGGACTTACTCACTGAAACTAAGGCTTACAAACGTCCTCAGCAATACAAAATACGTTTAAATGTTCTATGGAAACGCTAGATAAAAGTTGCAATTTCAAACGCTTCACAATTCTACTGCCTGAAAAAATCACCAACATAAAGATATTTCAGTTTAGTATAAATTTACCGTGGTCTTTTGCGAATCCGTGAATTTGATTGGCTATACTACCGTTTTCAATCTGCTGATAGAAAACAGTTACGCATCAGTGCACATCGCGCATCGCGTTTGAACCTGATGTAACATAATAAAACAGTTCTTTTCTACGCGTTACTTGACATTTCTTTTCTTTTTATGCAATGAGACTACGGTAAATTTATACTAAAACATTTCTAGGAGCGATAGTCAACGAGGCGCAGCCGAGTTGACTATCGCTCGTAGAAATGTCGTAGAAAATGTCGTAGAAAACTCGGGCTCGTAGTCTAATTATAAATTATAGCAGACAAAAACGTTGTGCCAAAACTATTTTAAGTACTATATTACGCTTCTTTTTTGCATTTTCTAAAAGCTAAGGATATAAACTTTAACACCAAATTCACTTTCCCACATTTCAAGCTCAGAGAAATTGTACAAGCACAGGCAAAAGCCAGGATTTTATTATCAGGTTCATATAACGAGTACTTTGAAGTGTTTTATATGAATTTCAAAAACATTCGGTGTTGAGTGAAATAATTTTTTTTAAGAATATATTTTGAAACAGTCGCAAAAAAGTTCTTTTTTATATATAATGTAAATTAACTCGGTATCAATTTTCTGTCCATTTGTTACTCCAACGTCTGGTGGATTCTTTCCTAGTGCTTTCGCCTAGATTATTCTACACTCCAGCCGGCACACTTTGTGTATCCGTGAAGGTATTAAGTCATAGATTTAGCACCATTTTTAGCCAAAAAGGCGGAAGAACAGCTCTTGCAGTGGCCTTTCAACCCTCAGACGTACCAGGGGCGTGGATGCCCCCATAAGGTTTCTTAAAATTCTTGAAAAGGCGATTTATTCAAAGGGGCTGAAATTCTCAGTAACTGTTTATTTATCCTCTCAAGACATTTTGGTATGTCCATTGTGTGTCATCACTTTTGGCGTTGCCATGGCAGTTGCACATAGGTATGGCCAAAACTCAACTTTTTGACATAACTCTGTATTTCTTTCCAGTTTTCCTCATCAACTTGCAGAAATTAGCAGATTTTTACATTTCATGAGCTTTTAGGCTTGATTTGCATTGATTTGCGTTATTTCTTGACTTTTTAAGAAAATAGTGAAATCTAAGATGGCGGATCCAAGATGGCATGTCCTATGACGTCATATGACGTAATGAAATAGTATCATTTTGTAGAGCAGACTCAGGGCTATATAATCAGTGTAAATTAATTTCGCTCTCCCTTAACAGAACGAAACTCCCAGCGGTGGGATTCCAATAATTCCCTTCCCCCGCCTTGCACGTCTGAGGGTTAGAGTCCAACACCCGGAGATTTATATTTTTTCCATATGCAAAGCGCAGCAGCCTAATGTGTCACTTACGAATCTCAGACCATATTAACTATTTTGATATTACAGCTCCAGACACTTCTGGCTCAGACGGTGAAGTGACAAGCTCCTATATTCAGAAATTCGAACTAACTACCAGCGCAAAACAAAAATATCCACTGGTTTTATTGAAGTTAATGAAGAGGCATGCCGAAGATCTTATATGGGCTAACGATATCGAGATGGGGGAAAAAATTTTGAAGTTTATTTGCCGCGTCACGGAGGAAAGGGATGATGCGTCTTCTATTAGAGAAGGTTAGTTTTAAAACGAGTCTTTTACAATCTAAAAATGTTCTTTCCACAAGTAAATTCAACACTGTCAATAAACCACAGGAGCAACTGTACTTATTAAGCATAAGGTTACGGAAAAACTTTTGCCGTCTGTCTTCTGCTGTCTGTACAGTAGAGTGAAAACATTTGTGTTTGCGGTGAATACTAAGAGATATTTTTCTAGTTTTAGGTACGTGAAGAAAAGAACTGGAATTCAGAGGTCATCTCTGCGGCTTGCCGTGTGCCGTAAACGCCATGCTTAAACTCTCTGACACATACACACATACACACATACACACATAGCGGTTCACAAAGTATAATACATTTCAAATAGAAAAGCTTCATGTTCTCTCTTTCATTTCAGTTGCACAAAGAAGACTTGGCTTTTTAAACAAAGATGGAATTGACAGATTTGGAAACATTAAATTGTTCGCACCCCTAAAGAAAAGTTCAGCCTTTAAGAAGGAGGTAGAATCTGTTAGAGATGTGGCTTTATACTTCCAAGGGGCTTACAATGATATAAAAGATACACTGAATGAGCAAGGTAATTTAAGACAGGTGCTTAAGGCACTGCCAAACACAGCCGCTGCTCAAGTTCGTGCACAGAAAGCAAGACTCGAAGCGGCCAAAGAGGTTTCCATTAAGGAGAAGGAGCTTTATAAATCAGTAAGTTTCCCGCTTTTAGTTAAAAAAATATAGTCGAAAACACATCCTGTGTCTCATCCAGTTATAGAAACTCAAACCTGAGTGGACGTTCAGAAGAACGAGAACTACTTTGGGACCAAGAACCGTATAACAGGCCTTTAGACTCGTACCATTTGAAAGAATTTTCAAATATCATGATTAATATTGGTAAAATCGGACGACCGCGAAGCCGGAGTCCGAGTCACGAGTATGATTACAGACCTTATCACATACGGGGCAAAATTACTGAATGCTGATTAGGACAGAGGGCATTTTTTCTTAATCACGAGGGAATTTTTTCTTAATCACGAGGGCACTTTTGGTAATCAAGAGGGCATGATTACTTGATGCTGATTGGCTGAGCACGCCTGCATTAAGTTGGTTTCCCGCTTCAACTCAACGGATTTTGAAACGCCTCGCTTTCCGAGTTTGATCTAAACATCGTAACGTGAAAGAGAATATAACAAGCAGCAAAGCGCGGTCTTTTGGTGGAAAAGCGAAAGGATTTTTCCGACTAAAAATGGATTGATTCGCAGCCTGAAAAAAAGTTTGATTGCGGACTGGTGTTGCACGAAACATAGAATTACAGAACTTCATGACCGCGAAACTGAAAGTTAATTTCTTCGTCAAGTTTGCTTCGCGTCGCCTTAGTATCAAAGCTCACCTTACCGACGTAAAAGCAGCGTAAATTGTGTTGGTACGTAGAGTTTTCACAGTGGAAAGAACAGTTTTGGATTCAAGAAGTTATTAATGTTCGTTTGGACACTTGTTTACGTCTTTCATCGATCGATGAAGTAGTTTCACGCCGTTGCAAGCTTCGCACTGACAGGTGAATAAAATTAGATTGCTTAAAGTTTTGTTTGTAAAGAAATTGCTTTGAGAGAATTGAACTAAGTTGCTGTGTTTTACTTACTATTATAGTAGGCTTTCCCGTGCTACTGCTAGCCTGTTAAATAATGACACCCGGCAAACCTGTTTACGCGACGGCAAGACCTTGAAAGTTGACCATTGTACAAAATTTTGCCCTTTATGTGATAAACAAGTAATCGCAAGTGCTCTCGGGCAATTAAGGATTAATTTCACTTGTGAAAACTTTGAAAATACTCGTGAAATTATTTCTTAATTTCCCTCGGCCCCATGCGATTACACATACAAATTGTACGACACGATGTCCTGTCACCAATTAATCATAACAATTAAATTAAACCTCCTTAATTTAACAAAGTCACTTGCATGGATTTGTTACTATAGTAACTGTAATCGATGTTGCGATTGGTGGATTTAGTTGAGAGGACTTGAAATGATTGGTTCATGTAACTGTCTGATTGCAGGTGTCCGATTTACAGCCAACTGTTTGGTGTCCGATTACAACTGTGCAGGTTAATTAGTGCAAAATACGGCATTTCATGCACCAATCACATCTAAGAAAATTATTGTGAGTAGCGCTCTAGTAGCTCGAGCTTTCATCCGATTAGAGAGAATAAGAATGAGAATGAGAAAATTTCAAACAGGCGCGCTTTAATTTGCACTGCAGTGCAAATTCAAAACCAGTAACGATGAATTGGTCTGTTCTTACCCAATCACAATGAAATAATTTTCTCGGCAGTCAAATAATAAACCAGGCAAACCTGAATTTTAGAGAAAATTGCCAGTAACGAATTATATAAAAAACGTTGCTTTTTTGTAACTTTTTTTCATAGAGTGTCACCAGTTTAGAAGGACGCATGAAAAACTTCCTGTCTCAAATAACCTCGGTGCTGCCTGGTGTATACGAAAAGGCACAGTTTAACACCGCTGACCTAATCGCGGTGCTTAAAGGTTTGACTGGATTCGTGAAGGGTATTGCAGGAAAAGACCCGTTTGAAGTCATAGATAACGCTTTAGACGTGGCTGGTCATTTTGCAACAAAGTGTAATACCGGCAGCTTTACAGAAGTCAAAGATAAAGTCGACAAATGGTTGAAATTTGGCAGAGAATACTCCCCTCTCGACAACCCTAATGATCTGGATTTTGAGAAAATGGACGTAGGATCTGTTCCAGAAATAATGAAGGTAATTTGAAACCTGCAAGCTGTAAATTAAGTCTTATATAGCGTAAGCATTGGGTCTTCTGTGTCAACTACGAGTAAAAATGATGTAACTATAGAATTTCTAAAAAGCCCTTGTTTTTTGTAAACTTTTGTAGAACATAAATATAGTTTTGGTTTTAATATTCATTTCTTATTAATTTGCCACGATAGGCGGACTTGGAAATGAACAAAGAAGGACTTGCAGAGGACCTCGTTTGCATGCTGGAGGAGAGGGCTCTTGCTCGAGACAAGGCAAAGTTAGAGGAATTAATTGAAAACTTTTTCATTGCTGGTGCTGCAAGGATTGATCTTATTGCCAAAATAATGACTTTAGACAACGACATGGGTACATTAAACTTCGATATCGATAATCTGGAAGATGTAGCGAATGCAATTGAAAGCCTTGGCAACTCCCCAAGTAAGCACCATAAGTGTGTTCTGGTAAAATAAAAGTATGATTTTTCCAGGTAAATATGAAAGGCACTCCGTTGATAATTGATAACTGAGGGTAATTGGACCGAGTGGAGTACATTTCAGGGGTAATTAGATGAATAATTTGAGAATCGGACGAGCGCGCACTCAGAGGCCCACTCAAATGATGGCGAGCGGTGATTCTTTGAATTGTTCGACACAAGGTCTCGGGAAAACAAAACTAATAGTTTCCCTCTGGACCAGTAATTGAAGTGCCATTATGTTCAAATTCTCGAAATCATGTTTATTTTTTTTTTTTTCACTTTTTCGTACACAATAGGCCTGTCCTAGATATCTTGCCAAATTTTCCTATACCTTTATTTCCTATGATTTTCCTTGTTCCAAATTTGAGCAAATGACGTCATTTTCCCAAAAATACCGCGAGTAAAAAATTGCACGAATATAAATGAGAAAGTTCTCGTTATTTTTTATGCTAATTGCATTACCATTTGTCAATATAATCTCAACCCGTGAGGTTTGCAGAATTGCAATCAGCAGGATTGGACTGGGCTGGTAGTTTGCATAATCTATCATTGCTGTGCAGACAGTTGTCCCCTTGAAGACGCTCCAGAGAGTCTAAGTCGTATTTTTTTTTTTTCTTTTATATATGTATTTATCTACAACTTACACCAATTACAGCACTAATATTATACACATTTACACTTACAATAAAACCTTCGTACTCTACTTAGACTACATTACTCAACATCTCTCTACTTATTATATTACTGTAGTTATTGGATTAATCACTAGTAATCTCCAGTACTTATTTTTACTTATGCTAACGGTCACTTATTAACAGTCATAGCGTTACTTACATTACATACAGTACTAAACAAAACATCACTTACATTACAATACAAAGTACAAGTCACTAATTGAACCTACTTGCCTACTTAAAATTACTTGAATTATACTTTACAAAACGACACCTTAGTTTCTTTCTATTAACAGTACAAGGTAGATTTAGAGACAGTCTGCTAAAAAAGATAAGACTTTAGACTTTTGATTTAGCGTGTCTGTATTAATTGGCTAGTGAAATCAGAGTAAAAGCTTCGCGAGAAAATCTGTGATTTAGGGAAGAGCGCATTTCTCCATTTGTCTTACTCGTATGATAAGCATGTTGAGAGTTTCAGTGGTCCAACCGAACATAGTCAGGCTTAACTTATTTACTTTCGCCTGACTTCCTTAGCAAAACTTAATCCATTGAAGGATTTATTCAAAATTCTATTCCAGTGAGATCTTGGTCTGGCGTTACAAGTAATTTTTAGTAAAAGATAAGGAAGCTAGTTAACTTCGTTAAAAGGCACAGCAACAAGCGTAAATGCGGCACACAACTTTTTCCCTCCTTTTCCCTTCTCGTAGATGCGCCAATTGCTGAAAACATACAGCAGAATTTTCTCGACGACCTCCTACAGACCTACCGGCAAATGGAGACACGTTTTGCTAAGAAACTGTACAGTTACTACAAAAGTTTCGAGTTCCAGTCGCTATGGGATGTAGAAGAAAAAATTGCCGAATACCAGAGGCTTGCAAGCAGCGCAACAGACACAGCTGGAAAGCTTCAAGGAGTTGCTGAGCTGCAGAAAGCCATAGCCAAAATTGATGAATTGGAATCTTCTGCCCAGAATTGCTACACTAGCTATCGAGTGGAAACTGATATTCATAAATGGTCTTTCGATGGTTCAAAGGATGGAACGGTATGAGACTAAATTGCATTCCATCGATTCTACAATCTATATGGTTCTGTTAGAGGGCTCTAGAAGTCCAATTTTAGTCCTTATGCGTAAAAAATATGATTTGGTTGATGTAAACTGTCACGAAGTGTAAGAGGCAAGGAAGTTTCACCTGACAAATTAACTTCAACAAGTTTGAAAATTAAATGCTGAGGGGTAAAACTGTATATTGAGAATTTTCATGGATATCTGTTCCAGTTAGAATATTGATTTATCTTCAACAAACTCCATTTGTTAAAAACTCTTAAGGTCTGTTCCCAGAGCCGCATTTTCCTCGTGGCAATGCTCCGCACGCTAAGAGTGACAACTAGCACTGAAGACGAGAGTATAGGACGTCCAAAGAAAAAAACATCAAGTTGAACTGGCCAAAGGCGCTTTCGTTTGGATGTCTCAGTACCCTGCTTTTTCTCCAGTTTGGGGGATTTTGAATCACCTGACTGATAGCTACGAATGGCTCATTTCGTTTTTCTGTTCTTTTCTCAGTATTAGTTGAAAAGAGACACGTCGTTTTTCTTTCTTACATTTCAGATGTTTGACGAGCTTTACAACGGCCTGACGAGATTCACTTTAAAAATGCCAGAGAGCGGTTCCATGTATAATATGCGTCTTTTGAAGGTAACAAAGTTAGGACCGTCTCGTGACTGATGTAAATGTAAATAGCATGCGTACATGTATCTCTACTCACAAAATGAGCTAACTGTTTCACTGTGTCCGTCGTCTTTCTTAACTCTCTTGATCGCGCGTCCTAATTCTTTTAACAAAATTAGCGTTATGTGACAGGCGTGGCATTGACTCACAAAATGAGCTAACTGTTTCACTGTGTCCGTCGCCTTTCTTAACTCTCTTGATCGCGCGTCCTAATTCTTTTAACAAAATTAGCGTTATGTGTCAGGCGTGGCATTGACCAAAACAATTTGCACGACAGACTCATCCGAAAATACCTAACAGCCTCGAGCTCAGACTACCACTGTGCATAATCATTAGTCATGGTATTCATCTCCAGTGGTCCAGAAGAACTGATACTTTAGATTCTGATAGTTTTGTCTTGTTCTGGGTTTTAAGTTTTGGAACAAAGGAAACTGCACATTTCCCTACTACAGAACAAAAGATTCACATTACTGATGTTTCAACTCTGTAATTAATTTAAAATTATTTACCGACGCCGGCAAAAATAGGCTTATCGATGTTGAAACCTTTTTTAGCACTCCTTTGTAGAGCAGCGGCTTTAAAATTTCAGATCCATCGTAGTTTACACATCAACACTCCCCCACGACATTGAATTTTCCATGCTTCTTGCATGAAACTAAACCTACGTTTGCAGAAGAAAAACACGGTACAGTTCTAGTTTTGTTACTTGCGATACTTTGTAGATAACCAGTGTCAATTGGGCCTCAATGATGCGTCATTTTGTAATCATCATAATTGGCCATTGTCTTGTGCCTCTGTTTCAAAACGAGTCTTCGTGCACAACCTTTAATATAAAAAGGAGTTTGATTTGCATAAAAATAAACCTGCATGCGGAACACGTTTTCCTATAAATGGTTTTCGCACGGAGACTTGTTTGACTTAGACGCACGTGGTAACTGTGGGAATGCCGGCCTATTTTATTTTAAAGGCCTCTCCCCGTGAAATTTATAAAAGCTAACGGCGCCAGCTTTACGATGTGTCTATTATAGATGTACGTGGAACTCTACAGCGATAGCGATCCATCCCAATTTAAAGATATTCCAGCAAAGGTATACTTGAGACTAAGACATCTGAGCGCTTCGTACTTCAGGGACGGATATGGGGAAACTAAGGAATTCCGACAGAAATTGGTTTCAGAGCGAACGTTTCACTTCAACCGTTTCGAAATAACGGACACCGAAAAATGCAACGAGAGGAAGAAAAAGGGCGAGAGTAAGTATTACAGGCGCTTTGTTGTCTGGTGAAGTATGACAATGGTAACCTGAGTTGTTCCGTTACTAATACCTCGGGTTACGTTAAGTCATGTTACACTGAATAAATGCGTTGTATTTTGGTTTTTCCACAGACCCTCTTTTTTTCTTGATCGAGTTCGTCGAAATTCATAAGCGCAAGGGATATAAAACTAGCGATAATTGTACAAAGACTAGTTGTAGTTCTGTTTGCTTCGAATCTGATATATTTATAAGCCCAACCCGGCCCAACCCGACAACCGGTTTCCAATGGAGAAATCATATATCTGATCTGTGGGAAATAATTAGCAAAAGTAATAGCTTGGTCTAGTAAAAAAAACATCAAAGTAAAGGCCATTCTTCTTTCACTACATCACAGTAATACACAACTTAGGAACCGGTTTTATTTCCAGGGAATCCTATTTACTGTATGGACAAAAACGACCATCGCTTAAAATCGATGTGCTGTCACTACCTTAGCGATTTTAAGTGTGAGGGAGAACTCCAGCTGGGAGCAGAAGCGTGCAAGAGTCTGTTTGGAACGTACGAGCTTTCCATTCCAATTGACGATACGTTGGATTGCACAGGCAGTGGTGATGTAGTGACGGATAAAAATTGCAAGGATTTTCAAGTAAGAGTCGTTATGACCAAAAGCAGAGTTTAAAAATGGCATAGCCTTTTATTAACATAAAATATACCCCATGAAGACATATTGTGAAATTTAAACCTGCCAAAAAAATTGATGACCTCTGCGATACCAGTGCAGTACTCTACCAGCTGAGCTATCAAGCCAACTGGGAGTTAGTCACATTGTGAGCTCGTCATGCACCCGTAGATGATGAATAATGCACGTGAATAGATGAAAGTTGACATATTTGAATTTCGGAGAAAGACATTATTGATCATCACATTGACAAGCAAAACATCGCAATTATACCGACAACGAAGACCATAGAAACATAAACGGAAAAATGTTTGAACAGGGCAGAAAACTCATGGTTAACAGTTTATGTATTGCACGGTGAGAGATCAGTGTCGTGCGTTTTCGCCATGGAAATTAAACAAGGGGCAGAAGAGTTAAGCAAATGTGTTCTTAAATAAAATTTTCTTTCCTCCATTTTTTCTTCTACTTGAGCCTGGTCAACAGTGGAGACGATGTTTCGTAGCATTTTGAAACGCAACTGTCATAAAAATAATTCTCGATCTGGGAAATAGTCGTATTTTAAATTTTTCTCTATGTTTGGCCGAAACACAGAGTAATTCAGATGTAATTCAAGGTTGGCTCAGTCATAAGAACGATCTTCCCTCACAAGCCCGGGTTCGAATTCCGGTCCGGTATCATATGTGGGTTGTACTTCCCGGATCATCCCGTTTCCTCCTTCCTGAAAAAGCAACATTTCTAAATTTCAATTCAGCTTTGATAGACTAGGAGGAACCTACATAAAACCAACTCGGGGCATGTGTGGCTTCCTCTCAAAATATTACAATTCAATCATTCATTCATTCGCTCGTTCGTTCGTTCGTTCGTTTGTTTGTTTGTTTGTTTATTTGTTTGTTTGTTTGCTTGTTTGTTTGTTTATTCATTCATTCTATTGTACTGCAGCGAAGGATGTTTACCAAGATGAATGTATGGGTTTCCTACTTCTACTGGTCTGGTGGCTATCCCAAGGGACCAAACGACGGGAAATGTGCCAACAGTGACAGTCCAAGCAAGTCCAAAGTTGTGAAATCGAAACAACTACTATCTCTTAAGCACAAACCCAACTGGTTCTGAGAATTGCTATATTGTTAAAAAAAGTCTACGTTATTAAAAGAAAACTGATTTAACTCGAATACATTATCTTTATGTGGCTACTTTTAAATTCGAGTTTTAAATGAAGTCTATGTACTATGTCTACTGTACCGACAGAGGACTGTGATCGCTCTATGCCCCCCATGGCACAAAGGGGACTTAGATGTTGAAAACATCCACACCAGGAGCGTAGCAACATTAGAAATATTATTATATACTGACCTCTCGAACTCTTTTCTGATTGGCCGAAAGCATACAGTGAATTTTCGAAACCAGCGTCTTAGACGTCATAACTGCAGATTATACAATAATCATGTCAAGGTCACGGGTAATCGTGTCATGCATGACCGCATTGCATGATTCCAAGAGTTCGCGCGATTCGTTTAGCTTGCCGTCAGTGAAGAAGCAGAAACATTACTTCTAAGTTTTTGCGTTCATTGTGTAATAAAACAATTATTAGATTCGGTTTTTGTGATATCCAGAATAATCAAGGTCTCGGTGAGGGTTATCAGCCCCCTCCCCCCCCCCCTTACCTTGCTCGACTTTGATTATTCTGGGTATCGTAAAAACCTCATCCAATAATTGTTTATAATATGAAAACAAGCCCACAGACAGAGCTAGTTTAAAAATAACGGAATGATTGAAACTCAGGCCGCAAAACACTTGGAAGCGTGATTAATCCGTAAACAAACAAAACTGAAGGTCCCATCATACATAGTAATTAAGAGATTGTCCGCGTAGGAACGGATAAGGCAAATTTCGCACCTTCACCCATTGGCCTCAATTTTTCAGTGAAAGTCAATCTTTCTTTTTTTCTCCATAATTCTGTCCAATTAACCTATCTTAGTCTCAAACGAGCAATATTCGGCTCGATTGATGTCCTTCTGCAATTGCGGCTGGATCCAGTGTACAAATATCACATTTATTTGTATCAACTCGATTATTCCATTTTTGCGAGACGTTTAATTTTCAAGGTGACCTCAAAACAGGTTAATTTGCCTTGGTTGGGAGACTCTCAGTGTTGGCAACAAATAACGGACGCTGCCAAAAAAAAATATTTTAACAAGCCTAATGAAATACATATGCAATAGTGTCGCCTTTCTTCAATATCTTAAAGCTTTAAAAGTTATAATCTGTCAAAGTTTGACAGAGTTGTGAATTTCTTAAAATACCTCCTGCCAAACTCCGGAATGTGCGAAGCGTTACATACCTATAGTCAAAAGTTTATTTTTCAAATTTGGGACCTGATCGAGTCCATGTTAACTCAAAAGTACTAACATTAATGTAAGAACGTAAAGAGTAAAATTTGCGCGCATTCTTCAATGCGCGCCGTGCAGAGCTCCACAAATTTGCCAAATATTCACCATTAGTTAATCCAAACAAATGCGATATTTGTACATAGGATGCAATGATTGCAATGACCTGCACAGAAAAAATCAGGCCAATCGGTAAGGTCCGAAATTTGCCTTATTAAACACTGAGAAAGAATCAAGATGATGGGTTGTTATTCATAGCCCCATGATAGTTCAAAGATAAGGCTTAGCATACGCAACAGGTGGACGTGGCCGAGATGCTCAAAAGGTTAGTTATTTCATATAGTCCAGGGTATCAGCTGTCTTCTGGTATAAGTTTCAATACGAAAATTAAATGTGAATCGCAGATTTTTGGTTTTGCAATGTCTCATGTGGAATTGCCTCTTGAAAGCTGCTTCTGTCATCATCATATTCTTTATTTAAACACGATAGGGTTTAAAGCTCAGAACTTGTGGGGTCGTCATCATTTTCTTTATGTTTTCTGCGCCTTTGGAGTCCGTTCATACTTCCGCTAAACACTCTCGGCGACCGTCGGTCGTTTTATCTTACTGATTCAGTTTTCATATAAATAAAGCAACGCAACGCTGGGGGACGCAAGCTTTAGGCCGGGATTCGAAAGACACTTTAGATCTGGAGATAACTCACAGGTACATGCATGTTAAAACGAGAACTATCTGAGAAACTTTTTGAAACTACATTTTCGCTATGCTACCTTTTGTTTATGGATCTTATAGCATTTGCTACCTGTCTTTAATTGGGAAAGCTGCTTATCACAAACTAATTCCCAAAGGACAAAAAATGAAAAGAATACCCACGTGAAAACGATATGAGGACGCCTAAGGTTTAAGAAAAAATGAATTTTCTGATTTTTCGAATTACATCACTAACCTTCTTACATTTTACTTCTCTCGGTTGTCTAGCTCTTACATATACACACATTTCACGTTTATAAATCAATGGGGAAAAAACTTACAGTACCGCCCTCAAACTCGGTCATTAAGAGGTATACTCTGCTTACAACTATTTTTCCACGCTTTCGACTAAATTTTGTTGCTAATGTACTACGATGCTATGAATTGCACCACTCAATCATTAAACATGACTTGGCTTGCATTTCTTTGCAATTTTCAGTAAAATTATGACCAGATTCAATGCAACATACCCTACATATCCTCCTTACCTAAACATTGATGTTTCCGTTTCATCGTTAAATCAAATTAACGTCACTCGTCTTAATTTTTAAACTAAATTCTAGCTATGAAGCAACTATTACAGACGCTGTAATCTGAGTAGACCCACAACGTCGTTCTATAAAACACTTTGTGTAGCTTTCGAAATTTCTTCCACATTTCGGACAAATTTATTTTGTAATTTTTCCTTGGGGCATATTTTTGCTTTAATTCCTCGGGAATGGCTAGTTGACTATTCTAGAAGCCAATAGTTTTAAGCTATAGTTATGAGGTTCAGCTTCATGACCAAACAAGGCCACATCTCCAGTGGCTGGCGCTTTCTTTTGACAGCTTTAGATGGATAGATGACTTTAAAACCCACCTCACTTATGTTTGATTCCATAGCCACCGTGATTTCGAGCAGGATGTTTATAAGTATTTGTTTTTCTAATAAAGACAATACCCTTCAAAGAACAAAAAAGCAACTGTACGTGGACTATTTCTTGTAAAATGATAAAAGGTGTTTTTTTAGTTTGTAACTTTTACATATTTTTTCACCTTCTTCTGATATAAATCTATGCAATTTCTTATTTTTGGCCGGGATCATATGCGGTCCAAATTGGGGATCATTTGGGGTCCGGGATGGTTCGCGGTCCTAGGATCATTTGCGGACCCGTAGAGACCAACAGAATGTCGACTTTCAAGTACCGCCTGCTTTGTGGCGTGCTCTCCTAGCAACGGCTGAACACCCAGCAGTCGCGGCTTCATTTCGTGCACAGGGTTACCTGGAAAAACTTTGCTTTGCTTCCCTTGTAACTTACTCTGCCAACACCTGGATCCCTCACTACTAGGGCACCAGTCGGCAGTGATAGTCTGCTGGACTGTCCTGAATAAGATTGATAGTCGTCAAAGTAGAAACGATGCAAATTCTCAAGTTCTCGAATAAAAACTTTCCATCTTCGTCAATTAATGCTGTAAATGAAACTTTGTTCAGGGAGCGATCAGGAACAATGATGATTTTGAGCTCCTTAAGCAGGTCAGCTACAGGACCGATAATCATTCCGTGATACAAAAAAACGCTTGACTCGGGGTTTACACTCCGTTTATCACCATCTTCTTTAACCCTTTAGTGCGCAAGGGGTCTCCCTTTGACGAGTAAAATCG
>CM042755.1:17935646-17956676 GCA_022496165.2 Catalaphyllia jardinei
TTGACGAGTAAAATCGTCTGGCGTTAGACAGAGTAAAATCTATAAGTTAACAGTGCGCATTAAAGGGTTAAGTCATAAAGACGCAAGGCGCTGTTCTTGGGGTGACCTGAGTTCGAACTCGATGGCATTTAAAGACCGATCTTCGCAATGTCCCTCGGGTTAAATATCAAAACCTCGAGAGCTTTTAGCAAAGAATTCGCCTAAGCTGCCAGTTATTCTTACCCCGACGATAGTTTCGCCAACTTTTATTTGTCGAAAATGAATGACACCGCTTGTTGTGACTGTAAACAAAAACACAAATTGGGCATCAATAAGAAATGTACAGGCAAGTACACATTTATTTTGTTTTCTCATAACATTCTCAATGCCAAACCATGACGTTGGGTTAGCTGAGATTTGCCATTTAACAGAGTACCGCGTCTTCATCAAGTCTGCCAAGGTTCTAGCTCGTGCCAGCTCGACAACATAAAGGACATTGTCGGGATTCCCAGAAAAATAATACAGTAAACTAAGTTGCTGGTAAGGAAAATCGTGCACGTCTGAAAACGATATCGTAAATTGATCGCTGTCTCTTAGAAAAGCACGCAAACTATCGCTTTTCTCCATACTCAAGAGCAGATACATCATAATCAAACGCCTCCTAGATCTTTCCTTGGCATGACCAGTTCACCCATGTAAGGTTGTAAAGTGATAGAATCTCTTTGTAAAGGTCTTCATTAATCTTAAGCTCAAGGTCCTTCGCTTGAGCCAAAAAGATGGTTTGCTACCGAGTCTGTGAAACAATGATTCCATCGAAAACCTCGCGAAAGAGTATCTAAGACTGTGCGCTGACGGTACAAGAGTATTTGCTATAATTCCAGACCTATCGAAAAACGACTGATTACTTATAAACACGTTCAAGAACTAGGAGGAAACATCTCAGTTGAACGTCCAACCACTTATGCTTATTGGCTTCAATACTTCAACTCAGCAAACCACCAGTCTCTTCCATGGGCCATGTTGTTCACCTGATGCTATTATCTATGATCCTAGTGAGAATCCAACATTTCAAACCCAAAGGAGGGGGTTGATTGTTGTCAGATCTTTTATCTTGAGACTTTCAATTTTACTGACTTTCAATTTCACCTCTCACTTGAGCTATTTTAAAAAGGATTGACTTGTAAGAAACTCATTTGCACAATTTGTATTTTGAAACTATTCTTCCAGGTAGGAATATTGATTCAAAAGGAAAAAAAGTTTATCCACATTTACTCAGAGGTCCCCTCCTCGGGTTTGCTATTTCTGATGTATCGTTGTTTACAAATCAAATAAATATTATTGTTACACCTCCCATCTCGAATACGTTTGTCCAATTGGAGGAGGTGTCACGTGTCATTGGTTAAAGCTTACTTCATCCCTAGGGCGAACAAGGGAAACAAAAACTTGAACTTTCGACTATCAATTGATCAGGTCGTGCTTATTGAAACCCTGGCAAATTTGTGTGCCAGCTTTTGTCAAGCAAACCATTTTTCGCAGTTTTTTAAATTCTTTTTCTAGTTTGAGTTGGGAGGTTTAACAAAACACTTAATGACTGGTTTCGCGGGGAAGCAGTGAATTTTGTTTCCCTTGACGTCAGTCATTAGGTGTTCAATGTGGGTTATGTGGCAGGTGGACAACTGGCCGATGGATTCTCTGGAGGATGGTTTGTTGTGTCCGCACAATAATTCGACGCATTAAATTGACATTTGTAAGATTTAACTTCCACTCGAATAAACATTACAACCTCGTGGCATCGGAAGCTATTTGACTCGTCATGAACGATGAAAACTAAGAAAGAATAAAATAAATGACAAATAAACTTAAAGAACAACCAGTAAAGAAATACCACAGACGATAAAAC
This sequence comes from Catalaphyllia jardinei, assembly GCA_022496165.2. Taxonomy (NCBI): domain Eukaryota; kingdom Metazoa; phylum Cnidaria; class Anthozoa; order Scleractinia; family Caryophylliidae; genus Catalaphyllia; species Catalaphyllia jardinei. Next base: position 17,937,526 of record CM042755.1, read on the forward strand.
TTACATTCTGTGCAGGATATCGAACAGAAAACGCTTTGGAGAACAAGATACCGTTCAATATGTGAGCACGTGCGAAAAGGCAAATGTCACTGTAGTCATGTGACCGAATGCCGATCGCTTTATGTAACACGGTACGAATTGTCCAACAAATTAAAACAAAGAGAAATGACACGTCCAAGTTTGTTCATTAAATTTTAGACCAAACATTCCGCCCACTTTCGGACAATCCGGTCAAGATGCCCAAAGTGACCAGGTGACCAGGTGACCAATTGACTCATGGATGGGTGGTCTCTTGGCAGAATTATCTGATTTCTGGCAGCATCGGCGACTGGTGGGTGTGCTATACGGCCCTGCACCCTAAGGATGCCATGGAAATCAAGTACCGGATAAAGGCTCACTATGCTACTAGATGACTTCACCTTTGACCTCTTGAGGATAGGATGATTGCTGGATGATTCTTACAATCGCGGTGGTGGCGGCATCATAATCTTCTAAGATCAAGTGACCAGTCCGGACGGTCTTCCTATCGTGAAGAAAGTGAACAAAGCGGATTAACCACGCTACTCGACGCCTAAGCCGGTTCCAATCAGAGCAACCGCTGAGTATCCGATCTATAACCTCCTTGGCTGTTACAATCGTCAAACTCTGTGGGACGGCATTTGCCTTTGAAGAAGCGAAAATGGTATTTATATAGCAATGATTGGTGAGAGCTTCTTTCTTCAGTTCTAGGGATGAGTCTGGGACTTCCTTCGGGTCTGCATTAGGCCAAAGTGATTCTGGCTGCCAAAGGAAATCAGGTCCCCGTAACCAGCGGTGGTTTAAGCTCAGCTCTGAGGGGTTTAAGCCCCGCGAGACATCGTCTGCTGGGTTCAAAGAACCTGGCACATTGAATGTCCTCTGATTTCTTCCACCCGATTGGCAACATAAGTTTTGAATCGGCGCCTCTCGTTTTTCAGATAGTGGAGAACTATCTCGCTGTCGGTCCAGTACTTGGTATCCTGAATGCACAGGTCTAACTCCTCTCTCAGCACCCTGTTTAGGCGTGTAGCAAGGACTGCTGCTTGTAATTCAACTTCTATGTCACTGCCACACCCTTCCACTGGCTGAGGGTGAACGATACTCGCTGGGTCTCAACTGATTCTTCACTGCCTCTGATCGTTTTGATACCAATTTGCTCTGAAGTCCCTTTCAGATTAAGCCGATCAGCAAGTTCGCGATCGATGAGGGTGTCAGTGCACCCATTGTCAAGGAATGCATACGTGGAAATGGAGGGTCCATCATCCACCGTAAACGTAACTGGCACTACATTTAACAGGACTTGAGCTCTCGCAGTACTAACTTTGGTTGAGCTTATTGCTGCTTTGTGGTTGTTGCTGGTTTGGGATCGTACACCGTGTTCTGCACCTTGTTGGGGAACCATGGTAGGAGCAGGGGGATTTTCTTGGTTGACATTGCCATTCGAGTCATTGTTCCTCCTCGGCATGAAGCGATCTCCCATGTTGTTCTCCTTGTGCAATAGCGACAAGTGATGTCCAGGGCACTTGGAACAGCCTGGGGGTTCGGGACAGGATGAGCAACTGTGATTGCGATTATGGCGGCCACAGTTGAAACAGAACCCATAGGATGCTGCATATTTTCGTCTTACTGCTACACGGTCGCACTGTTTGATGACTGGGCACTGCTCCAATCGATGGGGGGCAGATTTACCAATAACACAGGTGGCTGAACTTCCTTCTCTGGTTGGCTTCTCTATTTGGGTGGTGGAGGTAGTGGAATCCTTTAGACGTGGCGGTGGTGGGATCTTCCTATTTTTTGAACTGTACTTGCGTTCCTTGTTTTCTTCATTTGTTTTTCGTCTTGACCGCTGCAATCCAAACACTGGGTCATTTCTGATTGAAGCTTGCTTCTTAACAAACTTGGCAATGTCCTGCAGGCGTGTAGTCCTGTAGCGGCTGACAATTTCGTAGTTCTTAGTCTGGCATTTTGCAACTAGGTCATTCGGGAGTCTATTAACAGTCTTCCTCAGATTAGTAGCTACGCTCGCTTCACGCTCAACATCACCCTGGAGGATCTTCGTAGCGGCATTCAATTTTTCAGAAAAAATTAAGTAGATAGACTCACTTTGTCACCAGGAACAAGCTTAGGACCAGATACAAGACCTTCAATGCAGGCCTGTGACACTTGGACAGGTCGACCAAAACGCTCCTCCAGTGTTTTCATGTCATAATAAGAGCAATCACTATTTCGCTCAACTACCTCCAGAACTTTAACTTTTGATGCCGTTGCTAGGGAAAAATCAATTGGCTATAACTCTGCACATTTATGCTTCAATCGGACCAAATTCGGACTCATAAGGGGCAAATATTGTCCAGTTCATGACGTCATCGGACCACGTCAGGTGACTAGAAACAGAAAAATGCATTTTAACTAAATGGCTTAAACCTTTTTCTTTATTTTTGTACAATAACAATTCAAAAGCCGTTTCAAAGAAAGGAAAGCATGCGTTTCGGCTTATGATGAAAAATTAAAAAATGCGAATGGAAAATGTGCTTCTTTAATCACTCTTTTATGCATAATTTTTTGTTTTTTCAAATTGTCGCAAAACCCATGCTTGAATTCCGAGAAAATATGATGTTCTTTCGGATTGTTCTAAAATACAGCAATTACAATTATCTGTCGAGGAGAAAAGCTCTTTTTTGGCGGCACCGGAAGTGGCCTGGTGCCTAAGCATTGTTGGCCAGACTGCTAAGGCAACTACATTTGTTGTTCAGCCGGTGTGGATACGCAATAATTCTGCCCTGCCAGTCTTTGCATCGTGGACGGTAGTGGAGCTGTTTTTCGAATAGTGGCCTCGAGTGAGATAAAAACCGTCGAACTGGATGTTCAATGATGACTTATCTCCACGTCGAATTGCTTCAGTTCTTGCTTTTTGCACGCTCCAGTCGGCGATCTTTTTCACGAACGGTGCAATCCATTCAGCGATATGCGGATCCACTGAGTAGAACTGACGTGATCCAGACCGAGATTCTCGAGAATTTTGTGGCTGCCCATTGACAAGGAATGAAAGAGCAGCGAAATTACGTACTGCAGATCTTTGGCGAGTTGTGACTTTAACGACAGGAATGCTCCTCTTCAAGTTGACAATTTTCCCACATTACACTCAAACTTCACCGAACAAAATTCGAGTTCAGTTTCTTTTTCACAGTCACAGTGTTGTAGACTACTTATGTTACTGTAAACTAGGTTCTAAGGCGTGGTCGATGTTGTAAGGAGAAGTTGTGCATCACAAGTTTCGAGCTCACCATTATTAGTCAGTTTTTCTATCGAGTGGTTAGCATTTTTGATGTAAGAATGAAGTTGAGATAGAGCTGCTTTCAAGAATAATTTACAAACCTCCTTGTTCACCGTCTGCTGCTCCATGCTGTCTTGGGAGTGTGGTTGCAATTTAGTGGCATAGATAGCTTCGTTTATTTGTGTTATATCTTAACAGTGGAGTTTCTCAGGTTCGGATGGATAGTTCACGGGCATCGGTTCACGGGCATCGGTTCACAGGGTCGCTCAGTTTTATCGCACAAGACGTTAGGGAGACACGCGGACACGGAGTTTCCAGGTGATGATAGCGCAATACTAATTTCAGTTTGTGTCTCTGCATCTTTGAGATTTCGATTCCCAACCCGAAACAAGTACCGGGATTCTTGTACTGACACCTTTTTCGAAATTTCCCCATCGACATGCAGCCATTGCTACAGCTTTCTGTTTAGATCCGTACGTGGATGACATTTTCAAGCAAAACACTCAAGTTTTAAAAATATGGCTCCACTCACATGTTGTAACCGTAAGGCAGAAAATTAATCAATAAAAATGCAAACAGAAAGTTTTTTGTGGCTGTTGCAACGAAGTAAAAAAATTACCAGCGACTTGAATCGGCCACGGGAAGACGCCGAAAAAAAGCGCGCGAAGCTGACCGGAAGTGAAATTGCAGCTGGGTAGGAACCGTGTAGCTAAACAACAAGATACTATAATGCGCCCTTAAGGAATTTTGGTAAATATTCAACACGCTGTGCATCAGTGAGAAGCTCACTCTCAAGGTGAGTTCGGACCTGATCTCTGAAGAACGGGAAATCAGCTGGATTGCCACCAAACTGAGTAGGAGTAATGCCGTTAAGTAGTTGCACCCTCCACATAGCTGCTACGTGGTCTCTGGGGGTGTTCTGCTCTTGATTAGTATCACAGGCAGTCTCACGCTTAAATTGGAGGGGGCGAGGACCTCCATATGATAGGCGTTGACTGTTAGGGGCCTGTGATGCTTCCCTCCCTTTCTCCCTTGCGGTAAAGATACTGTTCCAAAGCGCTGACTTTGGAGTAGCTGTCAGTTTATCGCACGGAGTGGAGTAATCTACGGGTGTAAGGTCCGGCATTTCTCGCATGGTTGGCTCAGGAGGTTTGGAGTTTCTTGATTCCGATTCTTTAAGGAGAGGCTTAAGCTTGTTTTGGGATTGCACCTTATCGACATCATCAACGGTTTCCAGCTGACCGGTTTCTTCATCAAAGTCTCTCTCAATCTTCCAGTCAAGCTCAGCTAAGACGGCCTCATCCTCCAATCGTCTCAGTTCTCCCTTTGCATTCTGTCTGGCTAATTCAGCTTCTTCCTCAGCTCTTCTCTGGGCTAGCTCCAGTTTCTTCTTCGCCAAAAGTTCCGCTCGTAACTTTTCCTTCCTAGATGAGGAGGTCTTTGAAGAAGTTGAACTGTGGCGCGATTTTCCACTTACAGAAATTTCATCATCATATTTGGGGGTTTCTTGATCTGACTTCATCTGCTTTTCACATTCTTCGATTAAATCATTCATTGGCTCTTGGAGGGACTTAAACCTTTGCTCAACCTGTTGTAGGCGCTTCCTTTCCTGTGTGCCTGACAGGTACTTCGCATGCGTGGCCTCAAAGGATTTCCAAGCAAGATTCAAACTCTCTACCATCTTACGAACTGATATAGGGTCCCAACTTGAGTAAGGACAAGAACGCAGTTGCTGTGTCTCAGCCCCAACAAAATTTGCAACTTTATTCCAGGAAGAAGAAAGCCTCTGTTTCTCATTTATTTCTCGTTGGCGACCAACTTCGCCGAAATCAATCTGTGTATTTGGAGGAGAATCCTTACGGTGTGAGTATCCCTCCAATGCTCTCTGTGTTGGAGGTGGGTTAACCGCAAAGTGTAGAAGCTGTGATACCAATATCCAGGGGTAAATCTTGGCTAGCATAAACCGGCAGGTTGATTCCAGCATTAACTAAATTTATCTCCAAACCTGGATCTAGTTAGTCTGTTCCTCCATCCACTGTCCCGCGATCCAATCCACTCATTACATCATCACACTCGAGGCGCAGCTCGAAGCTTTCGTGGCTCACGGAATTCAGGTAAAATTGGTCCTTTTCTATTTTTCGTCTGATTTCAAAGAATTTTTCACGATGCTGTGTCCGCACAATAATTCGACGCGTTAAATTGACATTTGTAAGCTTTAATTTCCACTCGTACAAACATCACAACCTCGTGGCATCGGAAGCCATTTGACTCGTCATGAACGGTGAAAACTAAGAAAGAATAAAATAAATGACAAATAAACTTAAAGAAAAACTAGTAAAGAAATACCACAGAAGATGAAACTTACATTCTGTGCAGGATATCGAACAGAAAACGCTTTGAAAAACAATATACCGTACGATCTGTGAGCACGTGCGAAAAGGCAAATTCACTGTAGTAATGTCACCGAATACCGGTCGCCTTATGTAATAAGGTACGAATTGTCCGACAAATTAAAAAAAAAAAGGAAAATGACACGTCCAAGTTTGTTCATTAAATTCTAGACTAAACATGGTTGTTTGATTGCTCGCCACTCTTAGCCCAGAAAGCATGCACTTAGTCTTTCAAAATGCTGACAATGTCAGAGCCCGCGTTGCACTGTTTACAAAGTGGCTGTTGCTTTTGCTTCGCTTTTGGACAAATTGTCGACAAAGTCCTGCACTCTGCGAAAATGACAGTCAAAGGTAAAGGTAATAGTAGAAGGCTTCATTCGCATTTTTCTACCGACGGGGTAGGGCAAATCGCCGATTTAATTTTTTTTTCCCTGAAACACAGTACGTATACAGTGCTTCTCATATTGTTGAAAACTTGAATGTTTACTTTCGTGAAGTCCTACCATATTTAAGCTCTACTCAATAGCTCAACCTTAGGCGACTTTCATAACTTCCGCACACACCAGGTAAAACTAACAAAGGAACGAACTCTTGAAGAATAAACTTAGTTAAGGTAATTCCCCTGAAATAAAAGTGACAATAGATTTTCGTTCAAACTTTGTGCACTGAATATTTGTCATACGAGAAATTCAATTTTGAAATAAAAAACGGGGGTGCCTATGCTCATTAAGGAGCACTGAGGCATTGAAAATGTCCCATTTTGGCATTATTTAATATGCTTTTAGAAGACCGCATTCCCAGTAATAATTCTAAAATCTTTGTGACCGAGACTCTTGAGAACACGCATTAAACTACAGTCAATACATTGTGTCGGACACAAATAAACATTTTAAGTTTGATTTATACAGAAATCTTCTTGATTAAAATTTGAACTAAATTTCTTGACATGGTTACCAAACGGCAAACTAGAAAAGACCACAGTGTATCTGCTGTTTTTCTTATTTATTCAATTTTCAGCAATAGAAATCAAATAAGACTTTTTAAACGCAAAGCTTGTGATAAGCTCATTACAATGACTGGAAAAAAAGGTGGGGTGCCCATGCTTGTTGGTGAGCTGTAGCCATTTTTCCACTGGCAGAGCTCAATATCAAGGCAAATTCTCCACGTTTTTATTACATGTGTGCACGAGGCCGCGCTAAATGACGCCATAAATTATGCGCAGTAGGGATGCGCAATGCGATACTGGGGAATTACCATAATTGAATGAATGAGTCTTCATCTTTCAGTCTTCTTGTAAAGATAAACATTCATTGATATGATTTACTAATAGAACGTGCTCTTGAATAATTTCCAACCATTTGACAAAGTAGATAAACGAATTAAACTTCGTTTGGCATTGTCCCGCTTACATGAATATGGTGCATACAAACATTAACAAATATCAAAACACACTGTCAAATCCTTGAAAAAGCACTAAATGTCACAGTACAATTATATACAGTATAAAATATTGTCTCTTCTTGGTTTTCACGTGACGTCAAAAAACTAAAATTATAAATTTTGAGTTTTCACCTTCATCAGGTAAAAGTCATTTTTAAACATATATCTACTGGCCTGCCTTCACCTCGGTAGAATACTTAGTTTTCAAAACATACCGCTGAGTTTTTTCACAATACGTGACATCGGCATGTTTCTGGGTAACGAAAATATCGATTCGCCTTATGTTTTCGAGTTCTGAGTCAACAATATGTTGAGAGAAGTGGTTATGATCAAATTCTCGATATCCATATTTTTACATGTTCGTACGAAATAGGTCTTTCCATGATATCTTGCCAAATTTCAATCTATTACGAACATTACAACGCGCGTTTTTTGCACCTTTATTTCCGAGAACTTGAATTTCCCTTGTTGATAATTGGAGTAAATGTCGTCATATTCTCAAAAATATCGCACGGATTGAAATTATAATAACAATAATAACACAACTCGCACGAAGAAGAACAAGATCTTTGGCCCCTGTATTCGTGCAATAACATTAAAATGTTATAGAATTTCAATCCGGGCGGTATTTTTGAGAATATGACGTCCTTTACTCCAATTTTCAACCAAGAATTGGAACAAAGAATATTAATGGCGGCCGTAGATTCACAGAAATAAAGTTCCAAGAAACGTGCGCTCTATACTTCGTAACAGATTGAAATTTGGCAACATATCCAGGGAAGACCTACTGTGCACGAAAATGTGAAAAATGGATATCGAAAATTTGATCACAGGGGCTCTTTAACAGAGAGAAGAAACGTTTTGAGAGAGCCAAAGTAAACCTCAGATGTTTCCTCTGGTTTCCGGCCGCCATGTTGGAGTCCCTCAGAGGGGCTCCAACATGGCGCCTCCATACTAAACACTATAATTTGTAGTGATACTCTTTGTCGAATAACTCGAATTCGGAATATCGTACATTCCCGAATCTTTGGCACGTTGTTTATTTATTACGATATTTCAATTTCTGGACTCAAGTTATTTTCACGTTATTTTAACTAGGTATACCTATCGATAGAGTGCCAACGAGCAAATAATTTGTGGTATAATAAGGGGTTTATTAATACAGCATGACAGATTTTTTATTCTTTGTGTTGCAAACATTACCGAGAGAAAATTATAAGGCGTTTACCGGCCGGTAACGTTCGTCGCGCAATCCAGTAGGCTACTGAGAATTCCAGGAGTACCCTGAATATCAAGAGTTTTGCAATGTATCGCTGCTCGCTCGAACTTTCAGTTCAATAAGATGAGAAAAGTCAACGTGAAAGTGAACACGCTAGTTTGATTGATGAACACGCTCGTTTAATTCTGTGGCAAACAGGTCTGATTTGTGTCCTGAACACTGGATTCGACTGCATGATAAACAGACCCGTTCAGTTCTGTTCGGAAAGACTGCCGACAGAACCTTCAGTTCGATATGCTAGTTTTGAACACTGGATTTGCTCTAGTCGTTCGACTGGTGAATACACGCTTTCAAAAAAACGCTGCCCGATGGAACTTTCAGTTCGATATAGGCAAACAGAGAAGGAATACACTGTTTCGATTCATAAACACGCTCGTTCAATTCTGTGGTGAACACGCTTGTTCGGTTCCGTGTCGATTTTGTGTCTTGGATTTGCTCTTGTCTAACAGTTTACCTCAATATTCGAATTAGAAGAAGAGCACGCTCCCCGATTGAACTTTCAATTCGATAAAGTGAGAGAGGAAGCACGCCAGTTCGATATGTTTTGAGACTATGAAATTGTTCACAGTTGGATAAACACAACAGCAAAGCAAACAATCACCTTCCACGAGACAAGTCTAGATGTAACGCGCCTCCTGATTGCCTAAAAACTACGATGGCTCGAATAGTTCCGTCCTTTGCTTAAACCGAGCCATTCTTCGCGCGGCACTATTCTCTGGCGCCTCGCCAGCCAAGCGTCTTCGCTAGGCTGGCTCGTTGGCAATAAGCCCAAATTTGAAAGTAGTTCTAGTTTTTAAGCAATAGTGCCTCTCTTTAAACGTATATCTTGTCTCCCAGGCTGTAGTAAGTTGACAACTCTTGCCAAATATGGCTAACGTACACAAGAGTGGACTTGAAGACATTTCCCAGAAAAACGAAATCGAAAAATTACGTCACTTTACTTAAGCATGTAAAATTACTTAGCTCGTCATACCACCATTCACTACTCACCACTGAACGTTATCTCGCAACACTCCATACACCTTCGCATCCAATGTAGCAAGAATTAGTAATGTCAATGCAAAAGAATCGTTTGCTACACCAAGAATTGTGAGAGAAAACGTCATTATTCGTAGCGATAGGACACTGCTTACTTCTAAATTTGAATCTCATCATTGCGAAATTTTCCTGGAATCCTTGCGTCATGTAAACGACGGTCAAAAATAAGAGAGGACCTTGATAAGCTTAAGTATTAAGACCAATGATATTGCTGTTTGTAGTGTTTCACAGAAGGAAAGGCTACTAAGCCAGCAAAAAAAAAAGACAAACCGAAAGCTTTACATTAGTCACACCTTGTCAATTGGCGAGTGGAGAACATTTTTACCCTTCTCCAAAAGATTCGAAATGAGCGACGAAAGCAACGATACTTTCCTCTTTACTTCCGAGTCCGTTGGTGAAGGACATCCTGGTAAGTTGCAATTGCAAGATTTTACTAAAACATTCATCGTACCTTCTATTTTCTTTTTCAAATCGCCTCGCGCATTTGACGTAGCCGATCTTAAGCGGAATTTCATCAACCCAGAACGAAATTACGCTTTGTCTCCGTAGATAAGATTTGCGACCAGGTCTCTGACGCTATTTTAGATGCTCATCTTCGACAAGATCCTGATGCTAAAGTCGCGTGTGGTAAGTTAAAGGAAAAGAGTTGCCCAAGGAAAGGTGTCATTTGTTTTCAAAAGCAGACTTGCCCAAAACGTTTTGTGCTTTACTTCGGAAACATGTAATACCTTAAATAACCAATCTTTGAAAATACACCACTAGTTTAAATGGGTCAATGCAATGGAGACAATTCATTATCGCAAACCATTTTTACATTTTACTGCTACCGAAGCAATTTACATTTTCCAAGAAATGCGTCGCTTTGCTTTAAAAGACAATTCCACTTTGAAAAACAATTCCGGGAATCTGGTGTTGTTTTTGGCAATCCTACATTGTATCGTTTACAACAATTTACGACTCTCCTTTGGAGCTAATCCTACGTTTTTCAAGATTCTCCTTTCTCACAGAATTGAAACAAATATCTTCGACCAAAAAATTTGGCAGTCACGCTGATTTTGTTTATGACACATATGAAGACAAGTCTAGATGTAACGCGCCTCCTGATTGGCTAAAAACTACGATGGCTCGAATAGTTCCATCCTTGCAATTGGCTTAAACCGAGCCATTCTTCGCGCGGAACCATTCTCTGCCGCCTCGCCAGCCGAGCGTCTTCGCTAGGCTGGCTCGTTTGCAATAAGCCCAAATTTAAAAGTAGTTCTAGTTTTTAAGCAATAGTGCCTCTCTTTAAACGTATATCTTGTCCCCCACGCTGTAGGAAGTTGACAACTCTTGCCAAATATGGCTAACTTACACAAGAGTGGACTTTAAGACATTTCTCAGAAAAACGAAATCGAAAAATTACGTCACTTTACTTAAGCATGTAAAATTACTTAGCTCGTCATACCACCATTTGCACCAGTTGCGTTCTTCTCTTTGAATTTCCGTCCTCGGTGCAAGTCTTTAAAAACCAAATGATGTAACAGAGAATTAACTCTGAAGTGTAAATTTTAGTGCTAATTTAACCCATGAATAACCAACTGGGCGTTAGCCCTAGTAAAGGGAATCAGGGAACCACACGAGGTAAAGAAAAAATCTTTTGACCTCGGTGGGAATCGAACCCACGACCTCCGGAATAGATCTACTGTTACTCTGCCGACTGAGCTACGAGGTCGGACAGAGAAAGTCGGGGTCGAATCGACCCCGACTTTCTCCGAGGTCAAAAGATTTTTTCTTTACCTCGTGTGGTTCACTGATTCACTTTACTAGGGCTAACGCCCAGTGGGTTATTCATGGGTTAAATTAGCACTAAAATTTACACTTCAGAGTTAATTCTCTGTTACATCATTTGTGTTCATAGTGCTACGCGGCACAACATTCATATGTATCTTTAAAAACCAGTTTGCTGCGTTTTCGCGCCTAATGAGAACAGATAAGAACGCGAAATTTACAAATGCACGTGTAAGTGTGACAAAATTTAAAAGATTACGACGACGAATAAGTTTTAATTTGAAGAAAAGGGCTCTTCAGATCTTACTTGCCGCCCAAGTATACACCTCTTATTTATTAATTAGCTTCAAATGCGTTGTCATAAAAACCTGCTTTACTAAATGATGGCAGGATTATTTCTGGTCAAACCAGTATAACGGGTCTCAGGTTTCTTTGAGCCGTTATTATTGTTTACGCTAGGATTGACACGTTTTTTATTCAAGTATTATTTTTTAATACCTTTAATTTCATTTCGTGTCTGATTTACTGATCTCAGCCTAATTTCCTTTGTACAGAAACTGTGACCAAGACGGGCATGATTCTTGCGTGCGGCGAAATCACATCAAAGGCCGTTGTGGACTATCAGACTGTGATCCGTGACACAATCAAGAAGATTGGCTATGATCACTCTGACAAAGGCGAGAGTATATTTCAACTGAATTCGAATTTGCCCTATGCAAAGTTTATCATTAGAACTATCGTCAGTGTGGATTGAACAATCTTCAGCGGCGAACTCCTATAGAAGTCTTTATTATTTAACACTTTTACCATCAGCATTCTAACCGACGCAAAGGGCCGAAGGACAGTGCAATAAAATCACAATATGTTCAAAAACTGAAAAAGCTGGCTGAACTTGGCAATGTGCGTATTTCTAAACATCAGGCATAAAACGAAGTATGGCAAAGCAGAGTACTGTTGCTGGGTGGCAACTGCGCTGAAAACTGAAAGCGCTGATGAACCACATATTCTTTCTCAATAGAATTCATAAGTTTTCAACGATATCTAAGTACTCTATGCTCTTCAATAATTTCAAAGTCATATTTTTTGCTTGATTATCAAATGATGGGGTGACACAATTGAGGCTTAAACGCTGAAGTAAAGATTTATCTATAGCCATTTATTGATTTTAATCTTAATTTTTTTTTCTTTCTCGTGTCCTATCGATTCTCTACTTTAAATTGCTTTAAATCACTGCCTTTTTTAGGATTCGACTACAAGACCTGCAATGTCTTGGTTGCCCTTCAACAGCAAAGCCCTGACATTGCTTCGGGAGTCCACTCAGGAAGAAAGGAGGAGGACATTGGTGCTGGTGATCAGGGTCTTATGTTTGGATATGCTACTGATGAAACTGAGGAACTCATGCCTCTAACAGTGGTCTTGGCCCATAATCTAAACAGGAAACTTGCTGAGAAGAGGCGAGATGGATCCATGCCCTGGTTGCGACCTGATTCCAAAACACAAGTTACCATCGAGTACGAGGGCAAATTGGGTTACGGTGTCATCGTCCCCCTCAGAGTTCACACCATCGTTATTTCTGTTCAGCATGATCCTGATATCGAAATGGACGAAATGAAGAAACAACTGAAAGAGAAAATAATCAAGGTACTTTTAAGCTGAGAAATCTCTGTTAGTGTACTCTACAAAAAAGTGTACCATAGAAGCGCTTTCGAAAATATTCTTTTTGTCTGTGTACTGCCTTGATAACAATCAAAGTGTATTCAAAACAAATTAAACTGTTGTTGTCGGCAATCGGATCAATCGAGTTGACTTGAAATGTGTAGCAAATGAAAGGCAAAGTTAACGCAATGACTAAATATGTTTACATATTGCTTTTTATTGTCAGCATTGAAACATAACCTCACGAGAGTAACTAAATGAAATGAACCACTAACAAAGTTATCTCACACTTCCATATCAATTTTGTGTTTTACTCATTTCACTTTTGCAGGAAGTTGTCCCTGCTAAATATCTTGACGATGAAACAATCTACCATCTTCAACCTTCTGGTACATTTGTGATTGGAGGGCCTCAGGGTGACGCGGGTGTTACAGGAAGGAAGATCATTGTTGACACATATGGCGGGTGGGGTGCACATGGAGGAGGTGCCTTCTCTGGAAAGGACTTCTCTAAGGTCTGTTTTTCTTGTTATTGTATGCCTTGAAATTGATGCGTCTCACCTCAAGATGAAAGCTGTACTTTGAAACTTAGAAATTGTAAGCTTACAGTAATGTAGATCAATGCAGGGCTAATAAGCTTCACAATGAGAATCTTAAAACCACATGCCTGTCGAGTTTCGTTCTCTTACTTATACTATTTCTTTAGGTGGACCGATCTGGAACGTATGCAGCAAGGTGGATTGCCAAGTCTCTTGTGGCAGCCAAATTGTGCCGTCGTGTTCTTGTCCAAATCTCATATGCCATCGGTATTGCTGAGCCTCTCTCGATAACTGTGTTCTCCTATGGAACTAGCACAAAGTCTGAAAAGGAGCTTTTGCAGATCATAAAGAACAACTTCGACCTTCGCCCCGGCATGATTGTAAAGTAAGAAATAAGTGGAAATTCTATTTTGTTGTAAAATCTATTTAGCCATGGAGGCGCTTTTACATAGGATTTTACGTTTGCTACGCTTAATGTGACGCAGTTGTACTTTCTTTCAAGAGTGACTGTGCCTGACTTTACACAGGCTTATCCTAAAAGGAATATGCAAGTTCAACAATTCTTTTCTCTGTTATTTTTGGTATTCATTACATTTTCAATCTCTTTCCAGCCGTCTATACGCTCTCATTATTATTGTATTCCTTGCCTAAATATTTTTTGCATTTATTGCAATTTTTGTGAATTCATAGTTTGTTTTATTTTGGCCAATGATCCGTATGCCATACTGTCGCTATGGGCATTACTCGAGGCAGACTTAAATGTTATTTTTTTGCTACATTCTTTAGGGGATTTCATTTCTTTTTAACATATCTTTGTTTGTTGTTGTCCTACAGGCAGCTTGACTTAAAGAGGCCCATCTATCAAAAAGCATGCGTGTATGGTCATTTCAAGCCTGGTTTCACCTGGGAAGATCCCAAGAAGCCCTTGGTTTAAAAATTTGACTCTGGAAAAGCTTAAGAAAAATTGCAACCTTGAAGCGGACAAATTTGAAGCGGTCTAATTTCCATGCTATATTTTAAATGATGAATCTATGTAGTAATGAGCGCTTTGGTCGTAATATATCAAATAAATGAAACATTTCTTTATCCAGCATTAAACACAAATATGTCATTGTAAACAGATGTGTGATTTGAAACTTAACAGGGAAGAGAATTTCTGTATTTAACAGTCGCTATAGAGGGTCTACAGAGAAGCACCGAATAGGGATGATTAAAGGATGAGTTTAAATAAAATTTCAATGAGTCAAAATTAGTGAATTGCCACCACCCACAACCAGTAACTCTCGAACACAAAGAATACAAAAAGAAAAAGCAGATGATTGTCAAAAACAAGCCTCGTTTTCTTTTGTTTACTGTCAAAAATGATATCTTAAGGCTATGTAATGCCCCACCCATCAATCAGATTAAGAAGGTCGAAGAAAAACAACTTCTAGATCTAAGCCATTTGACCTATTACATGACACGACAGCAGATTTTGTTTGAGATGTCTCCAACCCCTCCCCTCCCTCAAGAAAATTAATGGAATAAACGAAAGCTATAGTGATGATCCTTGAAAACTGGCAGAAACTGTCGCCGAGATTTACTGAACACAGCGTTATCAAGGGAAACACTGAGGGCGGCACACAATGCTCGCCGTCAATTTCAAACTGGATGCCTAGTCCAAAGACAATCATTCTTCGATGGATAAATATCCTGCACGCCAAACTATATTGGCTATATATAATTTTACATGTTGTTTCACTATTACACAAACCACCAACCACCAAGCCA
This sequence comes from Catalaphyllia jardinei, assembly GCA_022496165.2. Taxonomy (NCBI): domain Eukaryota; kingdom Metazoa; phylum Cnidaria; class Anthozoa; order Scleractinia; family Caryophylliidae; genus Catalaphyllia; species Catalaphyllia jardinei. Next base: position 17,952,696 of record CM042755.1, read on the forward strand.
TTTTCAACCACATCTTTCCCACTTATTTTGCCACTAAGGGGTAAAAGCAAATGGTTGTTAAAAGTTGAAAAACCTTCCCAATGAAACTCTCTTTTTCTGAAGTAAGAGAAACCGTCTTAAACCACTTGTATGTTTTACGTATCTTTTGATATAAGGGGAACTTATACGAATCTGCCCTATCATGGACTGCGGTTGTAGAAACTCGTTTCAGTCTTTCTCATCTCTTCAATCCGGTTTATTTTGCACAATAAAACTAGTTTCACCAGATGTCTCCAGGTTTTGGTGGAGTCGTTTCTGTCGCTTTATATCGATCTTTGGCATTCATAACACGTTTAAGCTGTGGCAAGTTCTTGTCATCTCAAACTAGTGAGACTATGAAGCTCTATAGCGACCGAGGGAATCTATTCCTGCTTCGCATCGTGGCAGCAAAAAACCTGGCAAGGGTTCCACTGACCATACAGTACATAACTTATGAAGGTACAAGTAAAATGTTTTCATTTACTGTAGGTCTAAAAGCGAAACCGGAATTGAGTTGAATTTTTTCGCCGATACTTAAGGCGTTCACAATTCTAGAAATGAAGATTGTTCTTTTAAAACAATTACAAAGAAAATCATTAACTGTTATTGCCCAAGTTTCTTTCTCAGTTGGGCTGATTTAGGATTTCTACTATATGATACACCCTATTAAAAGGAAATGATGCAAGAGTCTGATATAACATTTTCCGAGTATTCAAGATTTCCAAGAAACTTCGGATGTACTTGGCTAGTTCTCAGATGAATTTGTTGAATTTATACTTCTGCTTAGATTTCATAGTATAATGCTGTGAACTTAAGAAAAGTAGCTGCATTAAATTGATGGCTCTACTCTATTGTCTTTCTACACGAAGCCGTCCGTTGCATTTGTCTCCGGGCGCTGTATAAATTTTGACTCATTTTGGCCGATGATTTCTTGGAAATGCTTACGCTAATCAGCGTCTAAACACTGGATAAACACAGGCAAAAACAATGTTTATAAAAGGAGCATTTGTCACATTTAAAAATTTGGTTTCCCGAAACAGAACGAGAGGACATGAGATAATTTAATTAAAAGAGGAGGGCAATACCGAAGGAGTATCCAATGACTCACGATGTAAACCTCCAAGCTTCCTCTCATCTTATGTTAAATGTCTTGTGTAATAGAGCTTCGTGTCCCTAGAAAAATGGTTGCGACAGTGGTAGAGATATAGTTAGTAACATTATTGCATCTGTGAAGGACAAATTCAAAACAATGTTCAGTTATGGATGGACATCAGTAACCTGCAATCTACAGCAATGAAATGTGCAAGGGTTCCAATACGAAATAATGGGACATATTTTGAATGTATTTGCCCGAGAAAATAGAATAAATGAGAAATTTTAATATCTCAAATTGAACAAATATTATGCATACAAGAAAAAGAAGACATAAGAAATAAATCATAAACACGAAACTAACATAACAGCGACGATGTTTAAGTTGTTACTTTTGGTACAATATCCCTCAAACCTTTGTGCTTCTCCGGGTCAGTTAAATTGCCCCATGATAGCGAATGCTCGCATAAATATCTCCTCTTACTTCAGTTGAGTCCTTAACCGCCAGAGTAAATCAAGCTCCCGTAGAAATATGGCGGAAATGAATTGAGCCCACAATGGAACAGAATGCGGTTGGAGCAACAAATTCGTCTCAGTCTGCCTCGATATTTGTTGCCTGTTTATTGGCAAACAAAAACTCGTTTCATCTGATGTCTGTAGTCATTGGTGGGGTCAGTTTTGTCGCTTTACTCCGATCTGTGGGATCTAAAGGGAGTTTGTCGCAGACTCATCAGATTCAAGAAATCATGAAGCTTTACTGCGACCGAAGGAATCCATTTCTGCTTAGCATTTTAGCAGCAAAAAATCAGGCAGGCGTTCGACTGACTTTAGAATACATCAATTTTGAAGGTAGAAGTATTTTTTTCAACCCTTCCTCTTAAATAAGAAAGTGAAACCGGAACTCAGGGTGGTGAATTTTCTAAGGCTTTCGCGATTCATAACCTACTGAAAAGGAACAAATAAGTCTAAGATTTTTCCTTTTAGACTGCTACAATGAGAGAAAATTATAGACCTTCGTTGTTCAGTTTTCTAATGCTTACTCAAATTAAGTCATTTGCTGAAATTTGTGATCCATTTCTTTTGAAAGGGATGTTCAAAGGTGTCGGTCCCAACAAATTTAATATGTTGAAGATTTTCACGAAACTCCCACTACAAATTCGGTTAGTTTTCAGCTTAAATGTGGTAGAATATACCACTTTCACTTTTTAAAGCTCTGACAATATATACCTGAGGTGACGAAGGGCTTTTTTGTAACTGTTTTTTCCGGTATAGTTTCATTCGATGCGAAGTCATCAGAATCACCTGCATGTTTATAGTTTTTCCACTGAATTCCTGGAAATGCTGATGAGATCTTCTCATCTTATGTTGAAACTACAAAAGGTGAGTTCTGATTGGCCTACCTTTGACAGCTGTCGTATTATAAATCTTGAGTAAACCACAGACAAATCCTTTTACTTCACTCGACTTACGCCTGAAGTGATATGGATTGATGTATGACGAATTAATTGCGCGCAGTAAAGAAATTGAAATTATCACTTCCGTCTGAGTCATCTTTGCGTAACCCTAAATAAAATGTGACACAGAGGAAGTTTCTAAAGTGAAAGTGAAGTTGTGCGGTGCTGCAGGCACATTCGAAACTGCATGAAAAAAAATACCTGCAGAAAAAGTTACGAGTATTTGAAGTTCTACAATCAAAAACTACTGGTGTTCCGATATATGTTTCCGTCTGAAAAATACATTTGAACGTCGGCGAAAAGTTTCTTAAATCAGAAAAGTTTCTTCAGTCAATAAGAATATAATCTTGAAACTCTTTCTGTTCTTGGAGCTTTAGTTTATTTGTTAGCACTTTAGAGGAATATCAACAACAGCTGTTGTAGGAAATGTGGTGGATTCCATGTTATAACCGATCCCAGATGTTTCAGGACAATTTTAATACTGCGTTCTGTCAAGTAAAACTGACGTCAAAGAGCGAACAATTTGTGCCAAGTGCAAATGAAAGTCAATTCAATTCAATTATCCATCGATTTTTTTTTCCAAAGCTAAGGGGGGGGGGGCGCCAGATGTTGGTCAGCGGTTTCCCGTATGATTGTTGATGTAGTCCGCCATGCTGAATCACGTAGCGAATAAAAGTATAGTCCTCTAGACTCTTCCAATGTATTACTCACATCTCTAATCTTCATCAGCCGATGAAAATTGCCTGGACGAAAATAAAAGCACTTTGCTACCAGAGATGTAGGAAGGATATTTTCGTGTAACCAATCGGAAGAAATTTCTTGTAAACAGACTCTGTGAGCATGCTCTGTACCGCAAACCAAGGGCGCACCTTTGACTAAGCTGTTGCATACTAGCTAAGAAAAACTAAAATTACCAACAGATCCTTTAGAAAAAAAGCAGAAAACTGCTGAAACACTCAATGTAAACTAAGTACCTAAAAACAGGAAGTGATGTTATCTCTCAAGCAAAGAGTAACTCGTTAACTATAAGGCATGGACCATAAAAAGTGATAGGTGTGTGTGTGTGTGTGTGTGGGGGGGGGGGGGGACTTTTCCAGCTTACACGAATTTGTTTGCACCTCCATTACCTTTGCAGAATTTTTTTTTCGGGCTCGGGTCCCTTGCACGATTTTATTTTATTCAGTTATTTTTTTTCGTTGGAGGGGGGATTGTCTACTGCCACAGTCTTAATCTTGGCACTCTCCACAGTCCGAATGGCTGGAAAAAGGCTCAAACAAATATCTATTATGTTTCAAACAGTGTTTTTGCTTTAGTGTCAAAATTATACTCCGGGGGAAACATAACCAAGTATCAGGCACATCCAAGTTCAAAATTGTTTTACTATAGCGCTATTTCCTAAATTGACCCTGTTTTTTTT